>JAIGNY010004316.1:15000-152500 GCA_020152595.1 Chiridota heheva
GCCTGAACCGTCCTTGCCTTCCATTGAAGAAATCAGATTATCCTGGAGTTTACAAGATGCTCAGTCTATTCTTCCATCCAAATCTATACCAACAATTCGTTATCCTCAGATTTACCTGGATGCTATAGGAAAGAACATCTTTGATGAGGAATTTGAGGTATAGTATGATATCCCAGAGATAGTTTTTAAATAGTGAGAGTGAAATGCATTTTCTTTAAAAAACATTAAAAAAAAGTGAATTGCTTATTACTTGACCAGTTCAAAACTCCAGAGGTTAATTTGTCATCGTTGTACCAATAATTTTAATCCTTTACTGTTACACTCACTTGCTATGTACTTCTTTTTAGATAAAAATCTCTTAACATTCACATTCGTATTTTTTTTATTCTAATTTGTTCTGCTCCACAACTGTTGCAAAATATTACAATATTACACAATATTAGCTAACGTGGTATTTGTATACTTTATACTTTATAAAGACCTTACCAGCAATGGATTCTTCACGGGTTGTTACCGCGACGTTACCTGAAAACATAAAGAAAAACCGGTACAAGAACGTTTTGGCATGTAAGATTATTTAATATCTTTGGTGAAAAAACAGATCATGTTTAACTTACTTTGATTGGAATCACATTGAATTAATATTTCATCAACTTTACACTTTCTTCAATTTCGTTTGCGCTTTTAATAAACATAAAACAGTTAAAAATAATCTAGCCATGGAGAAACTTTAGAAATAGATAGTATTATAGAAAACATAAAAAATATTTTTTTTAAAATAGTAAAAAAATGAATTTTCTTTAAAAAATATATATTTTTTAAATTGCTTATTACTTGACCAGTTTGAAACCGCAGAGGTTAATTCGTCGTCGTTTTACCAATATTGTTGACCCTTTACTGTTACCCTCACTTGCTATGTACTTATTTTTTATATAAAAATCCCTTTCAATGAAAAATTATTTCGTATTTTCTTCTGCTCCACAAAGGTTTATAGTTAAGAATATGATGATAAGGGCGCCAATTTTCCATAGTAGACTTGCTACACACATAAGACAAATTCAAAGTTGAGTATTTCCTTAACGCAGTGGCGGCGGAGGCTAGGGAGGGATTTCAGCCCCCAATAAGTAACAACACCACCACCATAAGCAAACGAAAAAGACACAATATTAAAGACGCCCAGAGTTAGTAGTCAATGCTGACTTTGAAATTGTGAAAATAATTGGAGCTAGCCACCCACTCAGGCCCAATCATTCCACTCATTTACAACTCTTTGTGAAAAGCTAAAACGCCGAATATCAATCCGTGAGAACTCTTTGTTCAAATTAAAACTGTTACCACGTGTCACATGAGAATTAGAATTAGAAACCTGAATGATATCGTCACGTACTCTTCTCAGTTCAAGTGAGGTCAAACCAAGAATTCGCAACCTAGATTCATAAGAGATTCCCTAATTAGTGAAGTATAGTTGCTCTTCGCTGAACCTGCTCCAAATAAACTTATCTTTTTTATTTTTATAAAAGGCACTGAAAGCCTGAATAGCATACTACGCCAGTGCACCACAACTGGTTGTTAAAGGCCGTGGACATTGACTTGGTTGTCGGTGTTATGTATGTCCGTACGTCGTACCTGTGTTCTCGTCCTGGTCGTATTAAGCGTTTCGTGATAGCATTGTTACTATCATAACCGATACGCAGGCGACGACCCCGTCATTGTAATTGTGTGTTCACTCGTCGTCGTCGTCGTCGTCGAATAGCATACATAAGGTGGGTCCTGATGACTTCATGACCTTGCACACAACACTCCTTTATGAATACTCCTTTATGCATACTGGATGGTGAACACTTAGATAACTTCCGCAACACCACCAGCAAAGAATTCCTTAGTAAAAACAGACACAAGTAGTCATTCAAAACCTCAGCCATATCCTTACCACTATCTGTAGTATCACCACCATTACCCTGAAAGGAGTAACAACAATCTTCTTGGTTTTTATGCTTTGAGCGAACATAAAAATGAAACTGTGTAAGATAATCTTAACCTCTTATCTGTGGACAAACGTTTTAAAAAAGAATTTAGTGTTTCTTATAAAAACCCTTTGTGAACCTTTCATGAGACTTATAGGGCACACACTATGTTTATACCAACACCACAGCTTCTTCTTTTCCCTAAGAGCCCGCAAAACCTCCTTATTTCTATAAAAGTATAAACGTGATTTGACCACTGAGCTAATTCTTTTTAACTTGTAAATCTCTTTGATTTTAGATGATTCGTCGCGTGTTGTTTTGGAGGAGCTTCATGGCAAATCATACTCTGATTACGTAAACGCTTCTTACATTGATGTACGTTCACATATGTTTTCTCTTTAAATAATTAGTTCTTATTTACTCTCAATTTTTTTGTAAACATGTTGCACTGATGCAAAAGTTAACAAAAACGAAAAACCACAGATACCAATTCTTACTTCGTTAAAATTGGGATAGCACAGGAAATCATGGAGAAAATTGAGGAATTTTAAAGGAATGGTTGCCGCCGCCATTTAAGAAAACTGATCATGGTGTGTCGTGTATATTATATGGTTTTGCTGTCGACACAGATTGGAAATAATCAATGTAAATATTTCTAGGTATGATATTACAATGTGCTAAATGTTGGTTGTTCAATAAATTCCACATCTATTTAGAGCAAATGTGGATTCAATTGCTTATTTTCTTAAACTTTTAATCAATATAAATTTCTAAAGCAGAATTTTTGCCAAGACGCAATTATGAATATAATTCGATGCAACCCTTCTAATTATACTATCCAAGTAAGATTGCATTAAATAAGGTGTAGTTTCCCGTATAATTCTGTGTATCCTGATTATTTAAATTCAATTTGTATACTTTTATAATGTTTTTACTAAACGATTTAATGATAAATGAGTTTTACTCTGAACTGATTTTGAGCTAGTCGTTCTCAAGTAATGAAATGTAACTTTACACGCTTCGTGCTCATACGAAAATCTTGTTAAAATATGAAATTCATTAAGATTAGGGAAAGTTGATAAGGAGTACTTATTTTTTAAAGGAAGATTTGTTTTCCCCATTTCATGACCAATGGCAAAGGTGCCAAATTGGTCATTGGTCATTGGTTTTTGTTTGCCACTTTTTCGTTTTACAAAATAATTACTTACTTCACCCCGTTAAAAAGATTGTTTGCTTTTGATATTACACGTGTGTCTTGAATACATCTATAATATTTTTCTTTTTCAATTTTCAGGGATTTCGTCGAAAGAAAGAATATATCGCTTCGCAGGGTAAATTTTGTCGTAGACATATCCATCACTAGTGAGATAAACATCTCACTCAGTATGCTTTACATGCTACACACTACTTACAATACTGAGTGAGACAACCTAACACAAACTTCCATTGGGATTTTCATTTTAACCTATCATAAGACCAACACTTTTACAAATTATGATGGCAAAACCATCAAAAATAGTACTGACAAGCTACCAATTTGATGACACTAATATTGTAAACTTACTAAATACATTTTTATCTTCTTATATACAAAAAAAGAATGAAATTGAATCATGTTTGGAGTTAATCGTTTACCTTGACAACTTTGTCCACCCGACTCGCGACGGGCGTACACAAGTAACACACAGCTCAGGCCAGATTACGCTGGCTAGGCTTAGCTTTCAGACATTCGCACTTACTTTCTTCCTCAGAGACAACAAGTCACCAGCGCGAGAAAAAGTTTACATCACAAATTACGATGGAGGAGCATGTTTGATACACAATAAAATATCATTTAAGCGAAATAAAATATTTGTGGCAAAACGGTCAAAAAATATTTGGGAAAAGAATGTAGGCCTATACAGCTAAAAGAAATCTAGCTTAGTCAATAATTGTTCTGAAGGCAGTTATTGCATAATTATTTGTTCGAATGAATTCCATTTCCATGTCGTTACGCTCAATATATAATTGTAGAAACGGGGAGGGCAGGGGGAACGTGCCCCAATAAATAAAGTACCCCTTTTAAAGTGAAAAGTTCACCTCAATTACTGTCAAAGATGCGAGATTTGGTGGGTGGGAATTTGCGGACACTTTTAAACAAATATTACAAAAATGCTTTTTCAAAATTGCTTGGGCTCAAAAATTATATTTACTAAAAGGAGGGGGGGTTCTTCATTTATTTAAAAAAATTGAATTTAAGACGATAACTATTTTGTCAATTAAATTGTAGACCTGTAACGAAATATATCGTTTAAACTAAATTCATATATCTTGGCTTAGTAATTACCATACTTCCTACCCCGGACCATTTCAGCTGCATGACGCATACCAATAAGCAGAAAATAATCTTACAAAAGGTACAAATTCGGAAACAGTGTGGGGGGAGGGAAGGGGGTGGCCTTTCTTTTAATTTCCCTCTCAAATCCCGCCTGTGTACATAAACAACGGTGACCGATATGGTTAATATTCTCGTTTACATTCACCATGTGGTATTCATGTATGTTACGTATTGTTGTCAGATCTTGTTTATACTTTCAACATCCAAGCTTTCTTATTATTAGTACGCACGCTAGTTGTTCGATTTAGTGGTGTACGCCCGCGGATTCTTTTGACGCTTGAACGTTTGCAATTAATTAGGTACAGACACTTCAACGCTTTGTACAGTGGACCATCGCTGAGATGGATCAGTGAAATATTTTTTATATATTTGTAACCAATTTACAACAGACAATGAGGTTTAAAACGTAGGTGCCCATTAAGATTAATTCTTTTTTTAGTATGTTCATGCTATGTTTACATAGTAGGACAAATAACTTATAATTACAAAAGGCAACAGCCACAAATTCGTCGTTAATATTCGGTTACGCTATTATGTTGAGCATTGTAAACGTTTTCCACATTGTAATTTGCACAACGACTTCTGACTGTGTACAGCCGATGCATATGGCAGATTCAAATGAGAACAAAATCGCTCATATACTTAATGTTCTAAAGTTGGCTTTACCAGGTCTAAGGTCTATGGTAGATTGTTGTACGAACCCTTCTTCACATAATATCAAACAACGCTACAGTACACAGTCATATCTTATCTGACTAATTCATCACATGTTTCATTAAGCTAGCTGTATGATGTGGTCAAAAAGGAATGATGATATAGATATTTCGGTATCATTTGATACTCATTATCATAGGTGAATGTTGATGACAAATCTGCAATACTTCGATAATACCACGTCTTGCTTTAAATTTTGAACATCAATTGAAGTCTGGCAAAGTACCTATCAAGTAAAAGTTTTTTTAATGTATTTTTTTTTAATGGAATTTAAATCTAAATGCATTTGTTTTATCAACGTTAATACGAAGGACCTCCGTTCATTTTCATCTGAACTCAATTATTTCAGTTCGTTCACTGAACATTGTTTAATACTTTTGCTTTTGAAGGTCCCAGTGAAACATCGAAATGTGATTTTTGGCGCATGGTATGGCAGAAAAACGTTCAAAAGATAGTGATGGTGACAGACCTAGTGGAAAGCAATAAGGTGAGTTCATATATTTTTTAAATCACAAAATTTTAAAGATGAAACCATTTCAAAGCATATTGTGATGTTTTGATAGGATTTTATGATGTTTAATATTAAAAAACTACTCTCCAAAACACAAAATGTAAAAATTGGTTTTATCTTTTAAATATGAAAAAATTGAATTTGGTTTCCTTTTCTCTATATCTGAACTATTGTTCTATTAACAGACCTTGACCAAATCAAGTTTGATTTTATCTCGTTGACAGACGAGATCAAATTAATTTCAATTTTATCTCTTGATAGATAAAATGCTTCAAATATTGGCCCGACCATAAATCTCAGGAGACGTTAAGTGATGGACTATCTATCGAATGCACATCAGTTGCTGATAAAGGACTTTATATGAAGAGAAAATTCCAGATAAAGATGGTAAGCTAGTATAGAGAAAGGTAAATCTAAGCTCGCTATATTAAATACTGAAAATTCGAAATTATCTATATCAAATTATGACCTAACAGTCAGACACTGCTATCTATTACTTTTTACAGCTTCACGTTGATTCCATTACTGATATGATTATAATAAAACAAAGGAGAAAAACGACAAAAACAGTCAATTGCGTTAAAATCTGAGAGGGTGTCGTTTTTATTGAAAAATCAGTTAGACAATAAATATAACCAATGCTATTTTCTGCAATTGCGAATGCTCCTGATTGTTAACAAGGATGCGGAGGCGTAGGATGCAGAAGCATAGAATATTTAACAAATGCAATTTGTATGAGTTCCTATCCTTCAGAAACGCGACCTTGCTGCACCCCTGCAGACACTCTCATTGTTGTTGTTTTCATAAATGATCCGCAAATGAGAAGATGGTATTAATAATCTTCACTCCTTTGTGACAATAACATCCTAACAAGGTTTAAGCGACGTGAGTCTTAAACTTCAAGGCTTAAGCGAAGTAAGCCTTATGTATTTATTCAGGAAGCTGTATACGCAAAAATACAGTACTAATTATATACAACAAAACAAATTAGAGTCTGAATTTTTGTGAAAATTTAAGTGTCCAGACACAAACTACTGCTTGAAGCAATTTGTTTGATATTATGTGATAAAGGGTTCGTACAATCAAGAACAATCTACCATAGACCTTAGACCTGGTAAAGCCAACTTTAGAAGATTAAGTATATGAGCAATTTTGTTCTCATTTGAATCTGCCCGTAGAATGATGAAAAGCGAGATGTTAAACAATTACACTACAAGCACTGGCCAGATAAAACTGTACCAAGAGCCAAGGATCTTCTAACATTTTTGAGCAAAATAAGAAATGGACAGAACCCTGATGAACGCCCTCTTCTGATCCATTGCAGGTGAGGTGACCTAATTCTCGATTGAATCGTGTACATTTCGTTATATTTTGCATCAAGCTACATTTCATTCACTCTGATAATGATAATGATGATAATAATAATAATAGTAATGATAATAATAATAATAATAATAATAATAATAATAATAATAATAATAATAATAATAATAATAATAATAATAATAATAATAATAATAATAATAATAATAATAATAATAATAATAATAATAATAATAATAATAATAATAATAATAATAATAATAATAATAATAATAATAATAATAATAATAATAATAATAATAATAATAATAATAATAATAATAATAATAATAATAATAATAATAATAATAATAATAATAGTAATAATAATAAAAGTAATAATAAAAGGATAATAGTAACGAGAACGACAATGACAAGGACTATGATAATGATAATGATAACAATAACAACAACAACAACAATAATAATAGTAAGAAGAATGAAAATGATAATAATATTAATAATGTTTGGGACAGTGCGAGTCTAAGGGATTGTGAAAAGTTCTTGTTAATTAAGATAATGATTACTAGATAACATAAATCCATAAAGGTCATCTTAACTTTACAAATAATGAAATTAATTGGATCTACTTCAATTACAAATGATCTCAGAAACAAACAGACTTGTGTAAATACATAAGCAAACGTTCAGTAGTATGATATACTTGTTGTTTCATTTTGATAGGTATAATCCTCAAAAGAAGGATCTTTGATTTTTGGATGACGGCCCATTGAGAGGGGAGTGGATATACCGATGTACACACACACACATACAAACACCCATACACACACACCACACGCGCACACATTCAAGCAATAGAAAGGGCGTTTAATTTCTGGTTAAGAATGTTTTCTTTTTCCACTTTTTCTACCGTCTATAAACAGTGCCGGGGCGGGTCGGACAGGAGTTTTAATTGCAGTTGATATTCAGATGCAAAGAGCCGAGGCTCTAGATGAATTTGATGTGTTCGGTTGTGTTCACGCCATGCGTAACGCCAGACCTTGGATGATTCAGACTGCAGTAACAATTTTGAATATACTTTTCATTAACTTCTTTTTAATTGTTACCCTATTTGAAAGGCCAGATCAATAAATGATATACATTTTTAAAGTGGCTGAAACGTTTGTCCATATAATTGTTTCGTTTCTCTTGATAGTATGATATCTTACAATTATGCTTTAAGAAGATTTCCATTGATTTGAAACTTGAATGATTGTAAGCTATGTTCAACAACGATTGTAATGACCTAACTTTCGATCTTTTTATGATAAAGGAACAATACCAATTCATCTATGAGTGTTTGTTGGAATGGCATCTGAATATACAAGACACGTTTATTCCTGCTGAGGAGTACAACGAAAGGCTTAAAAAACTTATGACACCAAGCACGGACGATGGGGTTTGTCGAATTGAGGAACTATTTGGGGTATGAACTTTAAAATAAATATTTTGCTAGTTTCCTGAAATACACAAAGCTAAGGAATGACGTCCTAATAGAAGAAATTTTCCAGTGATCAAAAGTGCGCATTTCATAAGGGGGGAAACTGAAGAAACCAAATATTAATATCTGAGTCTAACAAGAAATTAATCAAATTTAAAGCTCTAAGAAAATTGTGTATACACGTAACAGTCACATCATCACACTTCACAAAGTCTTAGTATTATATATTTAGATATCTGTCATTTAAAAATAATATATTTAGTACAATAATTTATGGGCGTGTATGTCTGTATGTTCATATGAAGTATATGTTATGGTATGACACCTAAAAAAACGTTATATGAAAATTAAGATTTATTCTTTAGAAAGTTTAGGTTCATCCTCATTTTTCTACACTATGAAATTGAATGATACTTTACATATACACGTGGAATAAATAATACGTGCGTGTATAGTGCCTTCATGGGGAATGAAAAAATTAATTGCCTGAGGTAAATGTTTGTCTCATGCTTAATGTACATGATCAAATTCAATGAACAAACACGACAGTTATCAAAAACCTTCAGGAATTAATTAAAGAAACAGCAAAAGTAAATGAGTAACTATTCACAGAAAAAGAAGCGGTAAGGAAAATTCATGATTGCAATGTATGTGTTTTTAAAGCATTAAGTGTGTGCTTACCATATCTTGACTGCTGATTGGTTATTTTCTTAGTATTCGTTATAACATCATGATTGACCGACACTAAAATTAAATACAAATTTGTTTTGTTTTAAGTGTTTTCAGGAGGATCCCTTTGCTTCAACGCAAAGTATGTTATTTATCATCTTGAAATTTAGTCAACTAAAAGTTGTGTTTGTATCCTCTTGTGATGGATAGATTTTGGCTGTGTTGAGGTGTTGAACTATAGGCTACATTTTATATCATTGATTTGTATATCATTATTTTAAAGTAAAAAATTCATGAATAAAATTGTATTGGTGCATTTTGGTCGCTTGTGCACATAGAAAGAAATTCTGGACGTTATAAAACAACCTTTTTTGTTTAAAACGATATAAAGATATATCGTAACGCTTCGTATAAATGTCCTATAGGCACTTCACAAATTTGTACCAGAGATTGATCCAATGCTTCAAAGGACGGCACGTGAACAAGTAAATCTAGAGAAAAATAGAGATCCCGACATTGTACCACGTGAGTAGAAAATCGTACTCTTTCTCGTTTGATCTCTTTTCATGTTGATGAAGATAACAGTATTTTAAAAATACGTGTAATATCTGAATACGTTAAGACTGAAAATTACTTTTACAAATGTCATCGTTTTTAATTTCTCTTGCATCATATGATAGTGGAACGTGTCCGGCCTTCCTTGATGACTATCAGTGATGATGCTAGCGGCACAGACTACATTAATGCATCTTTCTGTAACGTAAGTTTCACTGTTTTTTGATAACACAACATTTCTTAGTTATTGTCATTTTGGTCCATTACAACAAAATCATTACTATATCCATTTTTGATGAAAATCAACCTTAAATTTAAATTTACTACCAATAATGTACTCTCTTTACAGGATTATAAGAAGAAGAACAATTTCTTGACAACTCAGATGCCAATGCCGAACACAGTTGTTGACATTTGGAGGCTGATTTATGATTTTCGTATTGCCAGTGTGGTGATGTTAAATGCATGGCAGCCAGAAGACACTGTAAGGTTTAAACATAATATACTTTTGGTAAAAATAACACAAAATTCTTTTGAGAAAGCACAGAATTTTCCAACTTTGTTTGTTTTATATCATCGAGGACAATACAAAGGACAGATACAAATCTAACTTAATTTTAAAAATGCCTATATGTATTGATTGACACATTAATACAAGTTGTATCTAAGACTCTTTATCGTTAAACATAATTTTGTATTAATATATGTAGCAAAGTTATATTATTGATGCGAAATCTCTATTACTGTAGATCTATTACACATAATAGAAAGAATGGATTTTTAATTGTCTTCACTCAAACAACTCTATTGAACACTTTTGTACTACAGACCTTGGGAAGATATTGGCCTGAAGGCGAGGAACCTAATAATTATGGATTCTGCTCTGTGTCGGGTAGCGACACCGACGAACATCCAGGCTTTACCGAACGCAACTTACTTCTCCGGGAAGCATCAGGGGTAAATTCATTTTCACTTGTTCTTACCCACTGAGAAAGTCAGTTGAACACAAGACCGTTGCATGGTATACGTTATAACACAAGGTGGAAGAAAACTACTTTTTTTTTTAAAGTTGAGCGACATCTTTGTTGAAAATTGAATAGAGACATTTTTCACACTCTTTTCCTTAAAGACTGAGCAAAGAATGCATGGAGTTTCTGTTCCTTACATTGTGATGATTATTTGTGAAATAAAAGATAATCCTTAAACAAACTAACACACAAATGTGTGTGTTTCTTTTAAGAAACACACATACTTATTAGTGGCAGGACTTGATCATGGTGTAACAAAGTAAAAGAACGAAATAGTAACATTCTGAAGCGAAGTTCCTGGTTGTAGGTTTTACATGCGGATTTTGAAGTGTGGTAGAACATAACAAAAGTAAGTCCATTAGAAGAAATTTCGATTAGGAAATCGATTTTCATTTGCCGATAACTTTTAACATATATATGATTCTGAAATCAAGTGTAGCGAAAGGTAATGTGTCTTTATAATTTGTTGTTACTGATAACATCTTTCATTCATTTTCACAGGAGGAACGAATGGTGAAGCAATTTCAACTGCATGAATGGCCAAATGTCTCATCTGGAAAAGAAGTATTTTCAGTACTGCTGGAATTGATGAAAACTGTTCATGATAACCAAATGGATGCCCAAAGTCCGTTACTTGTCCACTGCCTGTAAGTGTCGTTTACTAAGTATGATCAGTCAAAACAAACGTAATGTTTACTAGAACTTTAAACTGAAAGGATTAGATTGTCACTTTCCAAATTACCATCAACGTGATTGTAGCCGACAATCTTTGACAAAACTGTCGGAATACTGTACTTCGGCATGTATGCTACATTTTTATTTGTGCATTTTGATATGAGAATCCCCTCCCCCATCCCGCCACCACCCCACCCCACCCCACTCCATCCCACCTACCTCTCCCCCTTTCAATGTTGCTAGAAAATATGGTAAGAGTAAATTTGAAAATATCTTAAATACACATCAATACATTTCAATCAGTTTTTTTCTTCAAACTATAAATCAGGGAAAGGAGTTTCCCACCGAGTTTTGTCTAAGATTATAGGTAGCTAGAAACTTTAGAGTTTTTTTGTTTGTTCACTATACAATTGTTAACAACCCATGCATGTGTTGTTACTCTCTAAAGAACGTATAAACCATTTGCACGCGATGTCCTGAAAATAAATTACATTATACGACTTTTTTTCTTTTTTTTCTTCACATTTTTCCTAGTTACGGCAATGGCGCAAGTGGTGTTTTTGTTGCATTGATGAAATGTCAAAGCGAGCTGAAGGAAACCAGTGGAGTGGATGCGTTTTATGCTGTGAAGGAGCTGCAAAGCGATAATCCATGCGTTTTCAAGGAAGAGGTAAAATCATCACTGATATCTTTCTGACACTTGGCATTGAATTTCCTTGCGTATCTATGTAAACATCTCATGTAATAATTGTATAGTAACAATCAGTAAATCTGTCTATCTTGAATAAGCTAACCCTTACTTCGGGCATGAATGCCCATCCTTTTCCTTGGTTTCCTTCGCATAAGCGGGTGAGAACACATGACGCCCCTGGACAGCTGGATAGGACACCAGCCCAAATATTTTCATCGGGATTCTTCCAATAATAGGATGATAATAATGATTAGATATCTTATATTCTTAGTTGTAACATAAACCGCTTAGTTTCCCCTTTGTGAATAATGTGTATCCCGTTTTGTAACATGAACCATTAATTTTTAACTCATGCAAACTGTGACTAATATATTTTTACCACTTAACTTTGATTAATTTGTTTTTTACTGAAAAGTGTATCAAACTAATTTTCCCGATAGTCTGATTTTGAGCTACTCCATGTATTACTCAAGCATCTCCTTGAAGACATCGAAGGCACAGATGGTGCTGTAGGGGCAACAAATTACCAGAACGTAAATGAGGAGAAAAGGGACGGAAAGTCAATGACAAAGATCAAGTTAGAGACGCCAGCGGAACCGAATACCAAATATCAGAACGTGGAAGTTACTAGTCTTTAAAAATTTCAAATCCATCTTAATTTCTACAATTTACCAAAACTTGTATCTGTTTATAGAATGCATCATACTACAAAGATTAGTTTGTCTTATACGTAAGAACAAGAGAAATATGATAGCTTGATTCAGAAGATTTTATGCGATGTAGCAAATTGTTATTAAACTTCATTCATCTTTATTATGTTATATATTTTGGAAAACATAATGGGTAACTTTTAAAGTTTCTTCAATTGTGAATGACCTTTATTTGTAATTTATACCTTCGCAACCTACTACCACACCGCAGTGTTTTTTTTTTAACATACTGTAACAATTAGTTAAGTATTTCAAAAATATATTAATAGCAATTTATAAAGCGCATAATTCACAGACCTCTATGTGCATAATAACACAAAAACTAAGCAAAAGAAACAGCATACAAATATAGAGTAAAGCAACTAAAAATCAAGGTTCAAAATCAGTTGCGAAGAGATGAATTATAAGCAAGGTTTTAAAGTTGTTAACAGTTTGTCCCTGTCGGATGTGGATAGGAAATTGATTTCATAAGAAAGGAGCAGCATATTTGAAAATTCTTTCACCATATTATATAGAGACAGGATTGATAGTTACAGCTAGCAGCGATTTGCTTAAAAGCGAAGTGAATGTGGGAGTCGATATTGATGCACAAGTTTATTGTAAGATACACCAAGACGTTTGATGACTGTTCTGTGCCACTTCTTGTCTCATACAAGTCATTGCTACTGACAAATGTTCGACCTGTACACTTTAATATCTTCTTAACAAGACTTTTGAATATTTTATCGACTTGTTTCGATTGATTAGATTTAAAACGATTAATGTTTTGGACCACTTCCTTAGCCTTTATTTGCTTCATTAGAATCAATTTATTAGAATTTAATTTATCCACAAGTGAAACATTAACCTCATACTTCGTTGATGTTCTTGCAAAAATGCTAGTTCATAACTTCTTAAAAGTTTATATCCAGACTTTGATATTGCCACTTCGATAAAAAGATTTTCTTTTAAAGAGAAGATGCATTCTACGAAAAAGTATTTCTGAAATTAAATGACTTTAATGTATGTTGGCATGATTAGGCTTTTTATATATATATATATATATATATATATATATATATATATATATATATATATATATATATATATATATATATATATATATATATATATATATATATATATATATATATATATATATATATATATATATATATATATATATATATATATATATATATATATATATATATATATATATATATATATATATATATATATATATATATATATATATATATATATATATATATATGTATGTATATATATATATATATATATATATATATATATATGTATGTATATATATATATATATATATATATATATATATATGTATATAGATATGTATATATATATATATATACATATATATATTAGACAATTTTGTTGCTTTCTGTAAATATTTTTGTTGGCGGTTGAAAAGCATGTTGCGGTGTGAAGTTGATTTATTCAGACTTTTTGTACAGTTTTCAATCTAATAAGCAAAAGTATTATTTTGTTATTCGATATTTGGAATACATTTTTTAATTTTTTATTAATCTCTCAAATAAAAGATTCGTTAGTAAAGAATTCATTTAAAAAAATAACATCCACGGGTTTTAAAACTCAATGTATTGTGGATACTGTTAAACGATCACAGTAAGTGTTCACCATGTAACAATCACAAGGCTACATTTTTACCCTATGATACACTGAAATATTTGTAAGCAAACATGAGGATGAATATCAGAGTGCCTGGTTTAAAATGTCATTTCAGACCAAAAATGACGTCATCTTAGGATTTGATGGGATCGAGGCAATGACGAAAGACATTCGAGACCGGTCTCGAATGGATTCCAACTAATCAGAAAGCTGAAACTTAATTTATCATTTATGAATGATGAATACAGATCATGACACTGGGTGCTCAGATAATCAAAGTTCGCATTAAATAATTGGAGACGCTAAAATTTGCCCTTCTGGTGCAATATGGGACTCTGGAAACTAAATACACTTATAAAACTACTCAGAGTAGTTTCATATATCCAATCTGCACTTATAACTAGATTAACAATTGTCATTTGTGTAATTGAATTTTTGGTAACTGAGTATTACAAGTGTCTTTCCACATTGATATCATCGCAATGTTTCATCCTGTTGAATTGCTGTAACATGCAGAAGTATTTTCTTACAAAGGGGAGATCAGACTTATATTTTCAAAATATGGATTATTCTGTTGTAGTAAAGTAAGCTTTAAAACATTGTATTATTATTGAAACTTCATCGACAGCTCATACTACCTCTGGCACAATATTAATGTATATTGGAGATTTATAAACGTGGTACTAGCAGATACAATTTTTTTAATTTTGTAATCTAAATATCCAAACAACAAAAAACATAAACCAGCTATTATACCAAACAAAAGTTGATTATACATAGAAACCTCATCAATAGATATAATAACACAAAATGAATGTTCATGTTAGTAATTTTATTGCATTTATTATTGGGAATTTAATCATATTTTCAAAAAACCCATAATTATAGGGCTTATGTTTGTATTTATGAGATTTCGATGTAAGTTTTGTATGTTTAGATTATTTTAATTTCCAAAAGCAATCTTGTAAGAGCTACTTTATATGTGCAGGGGTGTACATAGATATAATAAATCGATTATTACCGTGATTATTTTATGTCATTTGTTTACCAGTTAAATCTTGCAATATATTCAGAACAAATACAGAACGAAAACCATCATTTCGCTACCGTTTTCCCGAAAAAGAAAATCCATATTAAATTTGTACACAGAGATGTCCACTTTGATCATTTTGGTATCACACTAAGGTATAAGAATTAAGCACAATTGGAATCAAGTAGCTCTGTTGAAAGAGCGCACGAGTGAGATGATGGAAGTCACGTAAAAAGTAAAAAGTAAACAATTGTATATATGAAGTTATACATGATTGAAGAATCACAATGAGTGTGAACATCAGCCTTTAAACATTTATTTTACAGTTTTTCTAAATGTAAGAAACATCTTTATTTAGCACTCACAACAATCTTAAGTATGAATTTAAAGATTGTGTGTAAATGCTTCTCTTTAATTGCGTCTTTATTTTCACCAATGACTGTGTAAGTTATTAACTTGTGCTCCTTAAAGTATAATGCATAGAAGCCATACAGTGAGGTTACTCTTTATATATTGTTTGGGAATAGGTTTGGAGTATGTTGCGTGTTTGCATAAGAGAAAAACGATAGTGTAGAACATATTACGTTTTTAGCTTAACATCCCTTTAAGGGATTTGAGTTTATGCGATGACTAACTTAAGAGCCAGGTTCTCACGTTCGGATTTTTGCAGCGTTTATCATATTCTAGGCGTTTTTTTATTTAAATTATATATATAATTTTCTGTATTGCTATGTTTGCCTTAAATATATCGATATGTTGATGCTATAACAGTTCATATTGTTGCGTAGTTTTAACGAATTCTGCATTCCAATATTCACTAAAAATGATTCAAATACTCGGATTTCATTCGGCGCACTCCAAAAGAATTTAGCATATATAATAACTTTGGCTCGGGAAATACCACCGAATATCTCCGGTTGAAATAAAGCTATATATTCATTAGCTGGAGGGTCAAAATACCGTCTGCCACATATCATAATCGAGCGTGATATCCCAATTGGGATTTCTCCAGTCTAACTGGAGTATAACTTTTGTAGTTAATAGCACATTTGGGCTATAAATTGGGTTTAAAAAACCTATTAAAAGCTTAAGAATGGCCAAATAGCTTGAATAGGTTATTTCAACCGTATAATGCGATTGAATCTCTGGCCGTAAAATCACCAAAGTCTTAAAAACTCACTGATAAAAAACCCCTTTGAATAGCATGAGTCCCCTGTCGCATTAGACGCAAGACCTGGCTTGCAGTCATCTTATCAGTCAATAACTTGTATTTTGTTTGCAAGGCTACATTATTTTTTTCGGACAATTTTGCTCACTTATTGCAACATTTTTGACCAATTTGTGGTAATTTCTTTTATTTCCGGACAAATTCCTTGATTGTAGGAAAATTTTCTTTTGTTTCCGAAAAATCACCGTTATATGTGATGGGTATCTTAAAGGATTTAGGGGTCAAGTAAATCCATCTTGTATTCAGATATTAAGAAGGACTTCAAAGAAAGTTTAAAAATCATTTTAATTATATTCGTAATAATGATTCCAGCTTGGAAGTGTATTTGTGGGATGCTATTAGGCCTTAACTGCTAGATGGTTATATAGATTAATGGTGACTCAATTAAGTGCGATAATTATTCATTTACTCAGAATGGCTAACACATTAGCAATAGGTAAAATTATTTCTTGTTGCAAGGATGTAAAATCCATCTTGATTTTATACAAAAGTATTTTGCTGTTGTTATGTCTGTAATATGATTTCTATTTCACTTAAAAGTAAACATTGTTAATAAAACTTGCATCATATTGATGATAAGGCTTACCTATTTTAGGCCTACTTGAAAAACAGTTTTTACATGCGCACTGGGGCAATTTGAGTCCTGGGGCCCATAGGGATTTTGGCTTCTGCAGCCATGTCAGAACCACGGCGGCAAGGGGAAGGAGAGGAAGGGGCCATTGCCCATGGCCCAAGAGTAATGGGGGCAGAAAGTGCCCTTTGAAAATTGAGCGGACGGGGGCAGGGGGTGCCCTTTTGAAAGTTGTGGGTGGATTAGTCTGGATCCTGGATGTGCCATTTTGAAACTTATTTGAAGTTATTCTAGGTCATTCTTGAAGCTTGAACACAAATAGATATCCACTCACTCACATATACTACATAATAAATAGAGGTTCTTACATACATTTAGTATTCATTTGACATAAATTAAAGCATATCATTTTACCAGGGGCACCGACACCCGTGGAGGGAGGAGGTATGCCCCTAATAATTTTCTAAGCAGCAATTTTCAAAGAAGTCTTTTACTTGTTCGCCCGATGGGTAATTGTCAGCATTGGTCCTGGCTCCCGAATCTTTCAACCCATAGGCGGCATTAGCCTATTGAAAGGCTAAAGTGTGGAAAAGTTAAAAGTGACAAGCGAAAACTGTTGACAAGTGTCTCTTTTTAAAATGAAAAGTGCCCCTCAAATTACTGTTAAAAAAACGCATATGAACTTGATTTTCTGCTCTTTCTCCGCTTGCCAGAGCTCCTTCCGACACCTCTGGCGTTTTGGGTCCCATAACAAAGATCTTGCAGGATCATTATTCAGGGCTAGACCCAGGGCCTGTAAGGTTTACCCACCCATCTGAGCATTCCCAACCTTTTGTTGCGCCACTGCTAATCAAACTTTCTAACAACATACGCCTACTCAATGTAACTCCCCTTCAATAAGAACAAGTCTTATACCCACCCCAAATACATATATTAAGCTACAGCATCATTTATGTTCTAGCATCACAACGATATTAAAGCTCCCTCTTAAATCCTCCACAAAAATATATATATATATATATATATATATATATATAGATATATATATATATATATATATATATATATATATATATATATATATATATATATATATATATATATATATATATATATATATATATATATATATATATATATATATATATATATATATATATATATATATATATATATAGATAGATAGATAGATAGATATATATATATATATATATATATATATATATATATATATATATATATATATATATATATATATATATATATATATATATATATATATATATATATATATATATATATATATATATATATATATATATATATATATATATATATATATATATATATATATATATATATATATATATATATATATAATATATAATAATAATAATAAACATCAAACATGTATTTCCTTCCTAACAATCCCAGCCCACTCAAATTAACAACCCACCAACAAAAAACAGATTGGTAACTACCCCAGAAAATATGTTGAGCTACTATATCATACATGTTCTAGCCTATTAAGTGACTGGTCAATAATGACTTATTCTTGCGGATGAAAGCACAGAGTGGGAGGCACAAGGTGTTGCTCTGCTGCAAAACGTGGAGAAGGGATGATACACCCACCCCAATGCTTCATTTACGTTTACTTCAGTGAAGTTTCACACTGTATGAATAATTCAATCACGGCTTAATTCTAATCTTTGTTTCGTTTTTAAACTTAAACCATTTTCGTAAAGAACTATTTTGCCATTTCCAAACACTCATGTTAATGGTATTGAAAGCAATTCTTAAGTGACGAATATTTTCGGTAGTTGTAAATTTTGAATAGTTTTCATCCAAGAGATGAGAGAGGAATACGACTAAGAAGATGTAAACATGTACGAGTAACTTAATAGAGATGGTGAATAAGTTATTCTATATATGAAAAAAACACATTGTGATTTTCAATACACAGAAAACCAAGTTTGCAGATGTATTATTAGCAACTAAGAAATAAAGTTACTTTCAGAGGATGATAGGAATACGATGATCGTATAGTTTTATTGATTGGATGGAAGGTTATGACATTATCACTTCTTTTGGAGGTACCACAACGTTTGTCTTTTTAAATCATTGGCCTCTTTTCAAAAGTATGAATAAAATCTTGCATTGTAATCTAGACAAAGAACTCCTAATAAAATCAAGATAGCATATCAGCAATACATCAAAAGATTATTTAGAATTGTATTTTGATTCTTTTGTTTTTATTTACCTGTGACTTTTTGTAGACCACTTGGACGGATAGTGAAGGTGGATATACATGCTCTTATATACGCCCCAACATAATGAAGCAAATTTTCAAAGCGAAGCCCACATCAGTAACCTCACAACGATATTGGGTATGACGTCATTATGAAGTCATACATTAATAAGGACTGGTTTCACTTGTTCATAATAGTCGGTTTGACCCGCAGAGTAGTGCTGCAGAGTCAATGCGGGCCCGACTCATGGATTCTTGTGTACAATGACCCATTTGATACGACATAGGTGATTACACAGCTATTCAGCACTGACATATCAAGGATTGTCGAGAAAGAAAAAAGATCATCACCTGTTTGGCCGTCGAAAATCCGCTACTGTGTGTTTCTTCAGCGAATATTTCATTTAGTTTTACGGGCACCCTATACGACTCAGACCCACTGACCACGTAGGAGTAACATCTGTATCCATTAGTATCATAACGTGATCTGATCAGTGAGGTTTTGAAGTGCAAGAAGCATCACCCGACTGCAAAAACATTCTTATGCTTGCAATAAGAAAATCAAAATACAATTTTAATTCTGTAAAAGTATAGCTAATATATTCTTCTCTGTATTCCTAGTAAACACATACATGGTTATCTTGTAAAAACATTTGAAAAGCAAGTGTTTGTTTTCTTTAAAAAATGAAAATGAAAAGATGTGAGCAAAATGTACAGTTAGGCAAAGCTTCGAAAGATCATTAGAATATTGAATATACAATCTAAAGCAACTTATACAACTTAAGTTTTAATTAAAAGCATCTTCATGAAAAAATAAAACGGTAGTTTTGATACATTTAGAGAACCCACTAACAGCGACAAAGACGGCTTTTAGGATTATCTTGCAATTTTTTTTAAATGGAATGTGCTTAAAGGCTGGGTATCTTCTTAACAAGTACAGTAAATTAGAACTACAATAAAAGTCAATGTTTCTGATTGGTCATTCACAAATACCGACAACTAATCAGTAACCGCCACGAAAGTGACTAGCACACTGTATATACACACACAAATCGTGCAATTCGTGCTTAATTAGAAAAGATCCACAACCGGATGTGACGTGAGAGATATGAACATCGCAATTTTACGCATGTTACTGAGACGAGAGTCCTTCTGTAATTGCTATAAAATCCGTGAAGATAGCCATTTTCTTCATCAGACTTTACAGCTTTGTAATTTTCTATATGCAAATTCTGTATTTTCTATGTGTATAATTTATTTTTAATCGTATTCCACGATTGAAGATAGTAGGTGATTCGAACAAACATAGTTTTCATAACTTGCCCACAATCAAGTGGGGAAGACACTCTCAATGAAAATTTAAAATGTCTGCCTGTCCATACATCCCGAAACGTCCTCACTTTATATTTGCATGAGCCATAACATTTTATTAGCTTTAAAACTATCTTCAAATTTTCAAAATTCAAAACCTGTTCTTTTTAGAATGTTTTACTTTTTCTAAAAAGAAACGAAATACATATACCTTTTGTCCATATATCTATAACATATAAAGTTAATAAATGACCGCATATTATGACGCGATACAATAAGAAATGTGTTTCAGTGATATGACTGAATTTGATTTACAGAACCTCTTATAATTAATTGTACACACAAGGTTATACAAGGTCACTGTGAATCAAGAAGTTTACTAATCGACCATTATAGTAAGGTTTATCTGTTTATGAAGCGAGTAGGAATTAAGAGGGGCGCAAACAACTACAGTATAAAAGGGTTTTTGCAATTCGTCGGATGTGATAGGAAGATTTTATATAAAAGTAACATATTTGTGAAATTGTGGCCCAAATGTCTCGGAGATTAAGTATCCTCCAGTAGGGAACACTTTGCTCCACCGCTGGTAGGAATGTTCCCCTTTATTACGGAGCCCAACATGTTTTCGGTTACACCTGGGGAAAACTATCATAACCATATTTTTTGAATTTGCAAGCCTGCTTGCACCAAAAAAAATTGGAAAGAAATAGTATGAATATAAGACTCCCTTCAATTGCTAAAAGTTTATAAAGATCCAAATTTGGAAGAGACATTTCACCAACCTAAAGTTAACACGAAAGAAATATGAAGGAAGAATTCAGGCATATGAATGTATATTAATATATGCGCATGTTACTGTCCCTATCCGCTTCATACACTTTCCCTTGTATGGAACGCCAAAAGGACCGCATGTAATGGAGGTGTCAACTTATTTCATGAAGGTATCAACTTATATGATATGGTGAAAGTATCAACTTATATCATAGAGGTACCAACTTATATCATGAAAGTATCAACTTATAGCATGGAGGTATCAACTTATTTGTCAATTTACATGATGATGGTATCAACTGATTTGATTGTTATATCATTATTGTCACATCCCTTTGCAGTAGATGTATACTTACACACCATCATCAAATGTGGTCCTTTTGGCGACCTCAGACAACAATATGTGAAGCTCCGTGAGTCGATTATGTCTCGCACTCGACAACGTATAGAACGAAAATACTGATTGGCTACTTTAGAAATATTGAATATGTATGATATTATGAGGACAACATGTCATTGGTCTTTAGGAATGTACGAAACCACCACATATAGTGAGTTCGCTGAGAAGACCACATTTAATTGTGGTGTGAAAGCACTCTACTAATGCTTCATGAAAGAATTTGACACCTTCATCAAATAAGTAAATACCGTCACCATATAAATTGATACCTTCGTGAAATCTGTTGACACCTTCATCAAATAAGTTGATACCTTCACCATATAAGTTGATACCGTCGTTAAATAAGTTGACACCGCCATCACATGTGGTCCTTTTGGCGTTCCATACCCTTGTGGCGTCACCACTCAGATTGGCATGATAGAACGAATGAAAAATTGAATGAAAACAAATTTGCAACTACTTAATTATGAAAACTAAAATGTAGTAACAGATATATTATACACAAAAGATCACAGCTATGGCATATTTTAACCACAATCTTCTCATAAATTGCTAATTGAAATTTTTCTTGCAATAAGCCAAATGCGTGGCTAGTGTTAGCACAAATACGTCCCTTTATAGCATAGAAGCACTTGACTGTTTGATTTATCATCAAGCATTTCAACTTCACCCTCCCCTCTCCCACACACTATTGAAATAAATACTTAAATCACTTCAAATGCCTACATACGTGCATGGACTCTTACTGAAAGAACTTCACTCTTACTGAAAGAACTTCACTCTTACTGAAAGAACGTCACTCTTACTAAAAGAACTTCACTCTTACTTAAAAAACTTCACTATTACTAAAAGAACTTCACTCTTACTAAAAAACTTCACTCTTACGAAAAGAACTTCACTCTTACTGAACGAACTTCACTCTTACTAAAAGAACTTCACTCTTACTGAAAAAACTTCACTCTTGCTGAAAGAACTTCACTCTTACTAAAAAACTTTACTCTTACTGAAAAAACTTCACTCTTACTAAAAAGAACTTCACTGAAAGAACTTTACTCTTACTGAAAGAACTTCACTCTTACTGAAAGAACTTTACTCTTACTGAAAGAACTTCACTCTTACTAAAAGAAGTTCACTCTTACTGAAAGAACTTCACTCTTACTGAAAGAACTTCATACCCACTTATTTTTGTTCCAAAAGCTTCACAATGATCAAATACAATCCAATGTCCAATCATACGTTTACTAACTTTTATTTCATCAAGCTTCAAACTTTTCCGAACATTCGTCAGCATGCGGAATTAATAATTTCAATTTTGACATTCGTCACTACACAAATGACATTCGTCACTACGCGAAAAGACGGACGATATATGGTGATTTGAATTATTCCACTGATAGCGACTTCGAATAGGTCGTCCTATTTCCACAAAAGAAAAATGTGTAAAAATTGTATCCCTGCAATATCTTCAAAATTCATAATAAAGCAAAACGCGATTATAATCTTTATTTCCTTCGTAAGTTTAATTCCGTTCATCTACCTATGTTCTTTTTAGAAACTGATCATGTGATGTATTGTAAAATTTCATTTTATATCGTGATTATGGGAATATAGTATGAAGGAAATACAGACTCCACCTTTTACACCCAACAGTTCATATTACCCGTGACAAACGTCACAACGTCTTTGAAATAGAAACGAAATTTAAAGTAATACACAATTATCCTTTCCAGGTTTTTAAATAGGCCACACCTACCATAGCAACGCGGTAACTATGTGGGGGATTCAAAACCTTAAATACGCAATCGTGCATTACCAATGCGTTGACATTTACATGTTCGCGAGGCCTGCCGCAAGCTTTGATTAATTTATGGCACCTCTCCAGATTTTTAGAGTTTTGAGCAAACAGGATGAACAAAATTATGCTTGCTAACTGTTCTGGGTAACAGCAATCAGATTTACAAAGCTCGCAGCGGGCCCGCCAGCGCAATTTTTTTCTCTGACCATTTTGCCGTCACTCAGTCTGTGTGTGCAGAAATGTGTTTTGTACTGTAAGTTGCATTGACTACATGAGCGCGCGCCGTTAGCTAGCTGTACTGTACCAGTACCGCGCAGGATGTTTGCCCCACTTATTTACGCAGATTGTGTTGCTAGGCAAATTCGTGCGGTGATTGGTTAAAACAAGCTGTCAATCATTAAACCAAGACAGGTTAATTCAATATGTAATGAGGTGTGGAAAAGAAACGTGGGGAATTGCTACCCAAAAAGTGTCATTTTTTTGTACTTCTCCCTCTCTTTTAACTTTTGTTTGTGATTATTGTCCTGTCCTCGATTCCATCCAATATTTCCAAATACTTTACACGCATATGAAAACGTGGGAATTACTTATTTCCCTTCTAATGAAATTCGTTGTAAAGAGCATTTAAACATGCCAGTATTGAGTTTCAAATTTAAGTTTCAAAGTGTCGCCGAAAGCTAAGATACCGTTTTAGTAAATTAAATCACAATTCGGGTTGAAAGAAATTAAATCAAAATGTTCTTTTACAAAACATTCTAGCACCAAATTGAAGTTTTTAACCATACAACATCCGCCACTGCTAAATGTGGTGTAGGGTACACCACAATTTTATCCAAGCCCAATTCTTTGCGATTTTTTTTTAGTAATGTAGTAAAATTTGCTAAAATTCCTTTTGAGTTTTAGCACTATTGGATATCTACAGTGTCGTCACTTCTTCTTCCTCAATTTTCGTTCCTGTAGAATCTAAATCAAACATACTAAAGTCGATCAAGTCGCCATTCATTAAGGAACTACTCTCCAAGTCAAACAGTTCGCTGTCAGTTTTTAGGTTGGTAACATCGCGTTCTCCTTCACTATCAATGGTTCCAAGCTCCGTATATTGAACATCATCGGTAGAACGTAGCCAACTGTCGCGTAATTTTTTCTCACCGGCTTTGTCTGATTCGGTCTCTTTACTAATTGCTTGCAAGCCTTCAGCATCATGAGTAGTAGTACCAGCAGTCACGTGATTATCTGGAGTAGTATCGACGTGTGATCCTGGACCAAGATCGAGTTGCGGATCCGAACCAGCGTCATCGTGAGTGTCCGCCTCATCATCATTGTGGTCGATGGGAACATGGTCAACGTGTTGCACTACCTCATAATTAGCTTTGTTCATTGGCTCTTCATCAAACTCCTCTGAAGTGTTTTGATCGGAAAGATTTTGACCCGTTTCTTGAAGAACTGAATCTGTACCGGGAGTAGTTTTCTCTGATGACGTATTTTCTGCAGACTCCTCATGAACAAATACAGATGATTCCTCCGTAAATTCTCCTGGCGGTTCAAGATAGCCGTTCATTGTTGTCTCAGGGCTTTCATCACCATTAGAGTCTTCAATGTTGTCATGAACTTCTTTGAAGGCTTCACTTTTGCGTTTTGAATCACTCTCCTCTAATGAGGCTTGGGTTTTGATCTTTTTCGTTCCCATTGCGGTGTTTTCATAGTCATGCACAAGTTTGCCCATATCTGCTTTGTTTTTGATGTACGACGCAATTATGATGTAGATCAGCCTATAGTCAACCTGTAAAATGTTTTTAAAAGTAAGAACAAGTGGTTAAATATCTCCAGGCTTTGATGTTAGAGACAGAAGAGGAAGGTGTATTTTAAATTATTTCTTATTAACTTTAAAATCTATATCAGAATCTTACATAATAGTGTCAGATGTGAAAGCTCAATTCTCTCAAAAGTCTTTGTAAATCAACAGTTTAAATAACATGTTTCGTGACATGGTCGTTATGTTAACAAACTATAATTCTACAATTCAGAAAGAATATGAAGACGAAATTAGTCCAGCCAGTGAAATGAGAACTATATCTATATGAAGGTTATTCTATGGATGAACAGTTTCTTGTCCTCGATGGCCACGTACACACGTATATTTAACGCCCACTGCTCCCCTGTTACGGAGTTACTGTTTTCAAATTTAGTATTCGGTACTAAATGATATTCTTGGACTGTAAAGTTTCTAATTACATAAAAGCAAAATGCTGTGTTTACTCAAATGCGATCATATCTTGTAAACGTGGATCGCCAAGATCACGAGAACAGAATCTGGACGGAAACTAATATTTCAGGTAAATTCAGCGTAATGTTTTTGACATACTACTTAACCAATACAAGGATAGCCTTGAAAACTTCGGTTTCAAATATGCTCTACATTACCTGTGACGTAACCATAAGTGGTTGGTTTTGTCTTAATGTCTTTATTGCTTGAAATACATTAATGCCTTCATCGCCGTACATTTGATCTATGCACTTTCTACAGGCAAGGAATACACCACATGTGTCCACTCCAGTCCTAGTGGTAACAATGAGAAAGGATAAGAATCAAAATCAAACATTTCAAAATATTTTTCTGATATATAGCAATCTCACGTGTAACTTTTAAATTATATTTTCTTTAATCTGAAAACGACTGGCAATACGGAGGAATTGCACTTGTCAATTCATTATAATAGTTATCTGATTGCTTCTATGATTATGTGGCACTATTTATAACGAATGAAATTGGTATCGAATAAGTAGCATCAAATTAATTGAAGAAGATATTGATTGGGATAATTGTTTTAAAGGATTATTTCAATGGTCAATTATGTTTATCTTATATGAAAGAGTACTTCAAAATTGTGAAAAAAACATTCAAACATCTGATTCTGTTGAAGAGTTTTCGAAGTTCAAGATTCTGCTTTAAAGTTAATCCTCAGATTCCTTAAAGTTTTTGATTCCTCAAAGTTTTCACCAGGTCATTTTGCAAGCACAGAAACACAGTTTAATGAAATTGATCAGAGTGTTGAATAATATAATAATAATTAGACGATCCTTCTTATTGTGTCTTATTGGAGTGTTTTATAAAACATTTATTCGGTAAGTTTATGAAAAGTCTATGCAATTAAATTAACAAAATGCCATATTGTGTAAAGGGAAATCTGCTCAAAGTATACAAATAGGTAAACAGCGATGCATGATGATAGGTAGCTGCTTCATTTGGTATGGGAACTGAGGTATACAAGCTTAAATCTAGTTGTCATCTTGAGAAATGTACTTACATGCATTGCACAACTGTTTTGTTGAATTTTGAATCCTCCGTCTTTATCTCACCAGCTATATCCAGTAGTCTCATTATTGCAATCAGCTCCACACTTTTAAGATCTAACATTGATGACGGCGGGCTTGCAGGCCAGGAATGTAGGCGAAAATGTTTCACTTTACGTGATTTCTACAAAACAAAAATGAAGAAAGTTTTGAGCTAAACGTATTAACACACGTCATTTGGATTAGGGTAGTTTTAGGAGATGGAGGCACCTCTTCCATTTTATGAAGAATGTGGAGAAACCTATCATAATAACCAATTACAGAGGAATATTTCTGTTTCAGAATTTGTCAACAATCATTTTTGTAATTCCATAACCTTTGAGTGTGTGGTTGTGTGTTGTGTGTGTGTGTTTTCAGACACTGTGTCTGCGGTTGAAACTAAAACAAAAAGATACCTAAAGATTGAAGTGATAATACTGTCAATTGTTTCCTGTTTCCGACGGGATTTTGAAGCGTTGCTTAAGTACTATTAATAAAGTCGACTCGCCGTGCACATTTCATTCCCGCTATTACAATGAATGTAAAAAGTACATATGTCTGGCCGTGGATATGAAATATTTAGAAACCCCATCTTATCTTGATGATATTTTTCTGTGGATGAAGGTTTTTTGTGTTTTCATAAGCTATGTACCCAATAAACAAACCACCCACGGGTTTTCTATTAAGGTGTTTCTGGACTCGAACACTGTTTGCGGTAGTACATGGTAATACTCATCCAATATTGTTAGACAGTAAAGATGATATAAAAGGGATATTCTGAATGAACTTAAATACAAATAGAAGGCTTAAGATTATGGCCACAAAAAATACCTACTGCCTACCTTTTAAGTCTCCTAGGATGATGTTCACTGTGCCTGGCACGACTCACCAAAACGGGAACTATTTTGACAACTGGTTAACATGGAACTGTACTTAGATAAACTTCACTTACATTTGCGCTTAGATCTTTTAATTCGTATTTGGTTTCCGTTATCCCTTCATAATCTGTATTGACTGACTCCATGCTTATGCTGAATTGACAGACAAAGAGCGTGTCACTTTCGCTGGGCCAGTAAGGAGTACACTTCTGAAACCAAAACATAAGGTCAAACAAATTAAACCTTTACCATGATCGACACATGTGATCGTCCAGTAAGAAGGCAAAATACACCAATACATGTAAGGGATAAATGTTTTCTAAGGCTTATTTCATGGAAGAAATGTAATGGTATGGAGCAAATTCAGTTATTTTGTTACTAAGGGATACTTGTATGAGCAAGGTGTGGAAATACCCTGAAGAAGAATTTCATGGGAAGAGAGGTTTTGCTAGTGATTAATGGTTGTAAGATGTCCAAGCTTCCAACACACAGTTATCAAAAAGTTTCAATGATTTCATGAATTAATGAAGGAGACAACGTTTTTACAAAACATTTAACTGAGCCCGTTTACTACAAAATTATTTACGATTTATTACAAAATCATCGATGATTTATTACAAATTATGTATAAAAGCACAACTGTAAGGATTCTACAAATATGTTGTGGTGCTTTACTCACATTCTCATCCTCCTTCCCAGGACCCAGCATGAAAACTCTGGTGATATCAAAGTCGTACACTAATCTCCAGAAGTCTTCAATTGTGTTATCCAATGGCATCTGTGTTGCGATGAATTTGTTTTCGTTCCCTATCCCCTAGATAGAAAACGTAAATCATTAAACATATATGTGTATGGAAATCGATGAGCAATTACGTGCATCACATCTTCAGGGATCATTAAAATCTTTCCTCACTGGAAGATGTGAACAATTCCAAAAAGTATTTAGTTTTTAAAACCGATTCATAATGTTATTACAGATAGCGCTTGTTGATGTTTTGAATAGCTAGTTGTTATAAAACACGGGCGATACCATACAATGATACTAAATATTGTTTGAATCATATGCATTAGGTTGTGGATGGGGCCCAATTGGAGCACTGCACCCTCCTCTTTGTTTTATTTAAAAAGTTGCACATACTAAATCATATTGTTTCAAACGAATTATTCTAATATGTACCTTAATTTCAAACGGCAGAAAGTGGGGAAGCATTTCCCGCTGTCCCCAGGAAATACGACTATGACCTGATGACGGTCATGTTCATCATTCTTTTTATCAGTTTTCCTTACGTCAATTACACTATTTTACTATTCAATCACCATTATATTATGCAGTAAAATCATAAATATTAAATGAAGTAAGTATCATCTCATCTGTGTGGAAAACAAAAACAAGAACCACGACTTACGTCCAGAAATACAGCATTAATGTAATTGTTCTCACCATCGGTTCTTGTGGTTGTAAGCATTGGCCTCGATCGTTCCGCTAAATGAAGAAATATGGATGAATGTGCCTACATTTTTACTTATTACTTTGTCATCAAACAAGTTCAGTAAGAAATTTAAAGAGGGGAAATTCTTCCCCTAATGAGTTTTTCGTGTTTTTGTTTCAATTTTAAATGAGAGAACACTTATGATTAAAAATTAATAACGAAACGATAAAAGGTGTACATTCTGGTTATTTCAGATTTATGAAGCGAATAATGATGGTGGAGTTTGCATGTTATTGGTTATAGAAGCATTGTAATATGTTATACCTACAAAACTGTGCTTCCGATCGGGAGTACGAATCGGACTAATTATAGTAGCTTTGTAATATATTATATATATATATATATATATATATATATATATATATATATATATATATATATATATATATATATTTATATATATATATATATATATATATATATATATATATATATATTTATATATATATATATATATATTTATATATCTATATATATCTATCTATCGCTTTTCTCTCACTCATCTATCTATCTATCTATTCATCCATCCATCCATCCATCCATCCATCCATCCATCCATCCATCCATCCATCCATCCATCCATCCATCCATCTATCCATCCATCCATTCATCCATCCATCCATCCATCCATCCATCCATCCATCCATCCATCCATCCATCCATCCATCCATCCATCCATCCATCCATCCATCCATCCATCCATCCATCCATCCATCCATCCATCCATCCATCCATCCATCCATCCATCCATCCATCCATCCATCCATCCATCCATCCATCCATCCATCCATCCATCCATCCATCCATCCATCCATCCATCCATCCATCCATCCATCCATCCATCCATCCATCCATCCATCCATCCATCCATCCATCCATCCATCCATCCATCCATCCATTCATTCATCCACCCATCCATCCATCTATCCATCCATCCATCCATCCATCCATACATACATACATACATACATACATACATACATACATACATACATACATACATACATACATGCATACATACATACATTTATACATACATACATACATGAAGTGGCAATGGTTGGTTGGTGTACACCCTCCTTCTGAGGGGACGTTAAACCGTCGGTCCCAATGTTAGGATAGTAACATCCTACCTGGTTCTCTGAACGCTATTCGAGAAGAGAAGCGTGAAAACTCGGTCTTCATTCACTTCCCGTTCTGGTCCAGGCAAGTTAAAGTTCCTGTGCGCCGACACGTCTGGCAGCCGGAGAACTTGACTGGCTTTTCAAGGAGACGGCATAATCGTGATATAGCGCGTTATAAGTAACCGACATTGTTATTTACTTCTAGTAATGTTATTGTTTTGGGGACTTTGATTTTCATGACATTGATTGGAATCTTTGTACAAGTGGTCCACATTGCAAAGTATCGCCAAGGTAAGGTGTAGTGATCATGACCTCATTAGTTTTGATCTGTGTTGTTTCACAAAGGCTTCTGCAACTAATAAACTGGTTTTAGACTTTAAGAATGCTGACTTTGCTGCACATCTAGATAATATGTCAGTCGATTGGATTTCTTTGCTCTGTGACTTAGATCTTTCTAAAGCATGGAATGTTTTCCGAACTAAAGCTTTGGAGGGTGTAAATAGGTTTGTCGCATTAAATAAAGTCTCGAAGCGAAATCGGCCAGTATGGATGTCTCTGGAGGTTTTGTGGGCTGTCCGAAAAAAGGAGAAGTTGTGGCGTTGTTTTACACATAGTAGGTATCCAGCAGAGCTTGCTGGGTATAAGGATCATGAAACGTTCACAAAGGGTTTATTAAAAGATGCTAAAGAGCTTCGTGAAAAACGTTTGTCCAAAGAGGAAAAATCTTAAGTCGTTTATTCTTATATTCGCTCAAAGCAAAAAACCAATGAGGTTAATTGGTCCACTTCAGAACACTGAAGGTGTTATTATCAATAGTGGTAAGGATATGGCTGAAGTTCTGAATAACTTACTTTGTGTCTGTTTTACTGAGGAATTCCTTGCTGATTATGTTGTGGATTATCTTATTGTGTACTCTCCAGTATCCATTACGGATGTTGATTTTTCAGTTGATGTTGTGTCTAAGACGTTGAAGGGTCTGAATTTAAATAAAACATTCGGTCCAGATGGTATACATCCTGCTGTCTTACGTGAGTTTTCTGATGTTTTTTCTTTTCCCCTGAGTATTATCTTTTCAAAATGCTTTGGTTTTTGTGTTTTTCTTAGTGATTGGAGAATTGCTGTCACTCCTATTTTTAAAAAGGGTGAACACAGTTTGCCCTGTAACTGTAGGCCAGGGAATCTAAGTAGTGTTGTGTGCAAGGTCATGGAGTCAATTGTTAAAGTGGTTCTGCCATGCCTTGTAAAAAATTGAGATTGAACCTGATATAGGTTTTCCATATCTCTTAATTCAATAATCTGTAAAGATATAGTAAAAATAAGTCCATTTTCATGATGAAAAAGGACTTAGAAATGGGTCATTTATTGCTTGCTATAAAACAATTTTTTGGGGGGATTTGTGACGTCATAACAGTTTGCTACGTAATTTCAGGAACTGCTGATCGTAAACAATGCATAACACACATACTAACTACGTACACATAGCGTCTGTTTGCAAAAGTTTTTCGGGCTGTTCAGATCTTAATTTGTCCTTTTAAAGTTTAAGCTAGGATAAAAATGATTTGAAAATAAATGAAGAACATTCTCATAATGCAGGTAAGTTGTTCCTATTCCGCTTGCAGAAAAAAAAAAGAAGGATCAGGCTTACAACCTTACACGGTCCTACAATATAAAGCCTGCATAATCGGCATGGAATTCTTACTGTTTTGCAAGTAATATTTTGCTAAATATAATCAAATTCAAAGTGTTTAAAACAACATCTACCTTTTACGTTCAATGGAAATATAAATTTTATTTATCAAATTTGTTCAAGTCTCTGTCGCTTGACGTTTAGTCAACAGGCCTACGTGAACTGAATAGTCCATTCACGCAATTCCGTTTGCGTTTTTGCGCTTGAATTGAAAGTTTTTGAAGAAATTGTGAAAATTGTGTTAGTTTATTCTTAAAGTTTAAATTTACTAAAAGGGACGGCTTGGCAAATGGACACAATAATTACAATTCAGTTCTATTCGATCGATTTTCTTCCTTCGATCATATTCCACACAATATTTGAAATAAATTATACAAAATTTCAACTGATTAAGTAGCTCAGTCGCTTACGACTTGTCTTTTGAGCGAGAGGTTATGAGTTCAAATTTCACTGAGTCTTTTTTTTTTTCTTCCTCTGTTTCTTCATTTGAATTTGTATTACTCGCAGAACAATTAACTTTTCATTTCAGAGACAATGCGGTCAAATTACTGTTTAAATCAAACAGAGCAGGGGTAACAATCTGGCGTGAGAAAATTATGACACTTGTACCCAGTAAGCCCCGAAAACTTACTTCATGTCAAGTGCACAAAACACGTCCAGATTTGTCTAGTTTTCTTGCCCTTTGCCATTGATGAACGACTTTTAGTATGAGAATTTATATTACTGCATCCTCCAAATACACATTGCTGCAGCATTTTGTTTAATATTTGCTTGGAAAATGTAATTTTTTAGAAGAACAAACAGAAATGTTGTCGATATTAGTTGTGAAATTTCAATGGCGGCCACACGTTGTACGTGGTATCAATGCATTGTTTACATACAGTCATTCCCAAAATGACGTTATTGCGTATTGAGACTTATTCTGGGTTTGTGCGTCAAAGTGACGAAAAATGCATTTTTCTTTTGCGATTTTCTCGCAAACAATGGGGTTATATTTTTGCATATCAAATAATCCAAATAACATATCTAACGTAAGATCCGACACCCATAGCAGGACCAATTTAGGGATGTTGTGCTAGAACTGGTCAAAGACTTGTTGAATTTGTCTCAGCATGGGTTCTTACCTAAGAGGTCTTGTGTTTCTAATTTATTTGAGTTTCTTAATGATGTTACTAAACTAGTTGATTTTGGTCATAATGTAGATGTTATCTATTTAGATTTCCAAAAAGCATTTGATAAGCATTCGTTAGGCAGGCTCATGATGAAAACAATAGCGCTTGGTGTGGAGGGAAAATGTGCCAGTTGGATCAATTCTTGGTTAGTTGACTGGTCACAAAGAGTGGTTGTTAATGGTAAAGTATCTCTATGGAAGAAGGTTACAAGTGGTGTTCCTCGGGGTTCTGTATTGTATTCGCTTCTTTTCTTAATATTCATTAATGATATTGATGTTTCCCTTGGCACCAGGATTTGTAAATTTGCTGATGACACTAAGCTGTACAGAATTGTTGATGATGCTACGGATTCTTCACTTTTGCAAAGTGATCTGGATAACTTAGTTTTTTGGTCCCAAACGTGGCAGATATTATTTAATGTTGATAAATGCAAAGTTATTCATTTTAGTTAGAGCAATTTGTGTTTTGATTACTGTATGAATGGTTTAGTTCTTGGCTATGTTGATGAAGAAAGGATCTAGGTGTTGTCATTACTAGCAATCTGAAGCCTTCTAAACAGTCTACTTTAACAGCTGCAACAGCAAACAGGATGCTTGGTTTGATTAGAAGAAATTGTTGTTTTCTTGGAAGAAAGGTTGTTCTTAATTTGTATAAGCAGTTAGTCAGGCCTCACCTTGAGTATGTCATTTAGGCTTGGAGTCCCTATTATGACAAAGATAAGTTCATTTTGCAGCAGGTTCAGCAAAGAGCCACTAGACTCGCTCCCGAAGTAAGGAATCTCTCGTATAAACAGATGAATCTAGGTTGCAAATTCTTGGTTTGACCACACTTAAGTTGAGAAGAGTACGTCTATCTGGTTTTGATGCTTTGACTTCCTGCTATTTCTTGCATGTTTCAGCCAATCCTCATGCGACACATGGTAACAGTTAGAAATTGACCAAAGAGCTCTCACTGATAGATATTCGGCGTTTTAGTTGTTAATGAGTGGAATGGTTTGCCTGATTGGGTAGTTAGCTCCAATTCTGTTCACAATTTCAAAGTCGACATTGATAACTTCTTTACTAATTCAAGGAGTCTTTTATTTTAATTTTTTGTGGTGGGGGTGATGTTAGTTTTGGCTTTTAATGATGTGACTAACCCCTCTTAGTCCGTCATCTTGTTATGTTGTTATCTAATATTATGTTATTTATCATTATATCATAATAGAATCGTAATATGATACGCTATATCATAATAACATCGTAATGTGATATGCCTATATCATATTGTAGCATATGTATATACCACAATATGTATTGTTATTATTATCTTATGTTAATTTATCTGTTTGTACAAAGGGTCTGCTTTGTAAGAGCAAAAGCTCGCTCAGACCTCATCCACTAATCATATTGTTACTCTAATGTATCTTAAAACTTTGTGATATTATTTTGGAAAAAAAATCAGTCAAATCAAATCGATAATGTTTTTCTCACAATAGTTGTAAAAAAAGCTTATATGGTGAGGTAAAATCACCAATTTCTCCTTTTAAATGTGTTTAGGCCTACTCTCCTTTTTCACGACCCATTACGTGAGTTTTTGTTAATACAGAAGCTTCTATTTTTTGAGAAACTTATATTCAAGAGTCCAAGAAATGATAAAATCCTTTGCAATACGAAGTGATTGTATTCCAAACAGATGTTGTTTTTTTTTTGTTCTATACATATAGCATAAACTTAACTCCTCATTCCAGAAATATCAGCCTATTACAAGCCAGACCGATCATAATCGTTCTAGATCTTTCCAAATGATCTAAACTTAATTGGAATGTCTTTTCCATGTGTGTATTGATTGAGTGTAATATTAATGCTCACAGGTTGTTTGTCGAGTAAGTAATGTACTTTAAAGACATGTGAAAGATGATTGAAATGAAATTTCCTAAAATAAAAAGATATCCCAAAATCGTATGTTAAACTTTGATATTTCAAGACTGCACAGTAAATAATCAGTCAACTTAGATGTGAGATATGTTACTAATTTTATCTTGCATAATTGGCTTTAATATAATTTGTTGAATATATTTACGTGAAAACCTGTTAACGTTTCTGGAAAAATTGAATACGTAATGCATATCTTACGTGGTAGAATATGCTGGAAGCGATTTCTTTCCTCGTTCTCCGGTAGTAATCCTGTTCGTACATTTTGATCATCTTCTTTTGGTGTCAGATCATTAAGCATCTACAAACAATCACACCATTTCTTGTTCAAATTTGAGTATTAAAACAAAACAGTGCAATTACGAATACAATGATTGTATGAAAACAATTTTACAAACAAACTTTAATTGTGCTCTAAGCATTTCACTTAAAAATTGTGGATAAATATCGACAGTATAAGAACAGTTAGAATAATTGCAAGTGTAGTTTTAGTTTTTAAGGAAATATAATCGCAAAACTTTGTTAAACAGTTTGTACATACAAACAAGAAGTCACATTATCATATCATATGGAGATGACAGTGTGTCGGAATTGCTAAAATTTTGAAACTTAAATATATTAGAGTGATTATACCTTTAATTCATCTTCAAGTTTTTCGAGGCCACCTTTTGAATCAATGAGCTGCATGAGATAATCTTCAATGCCAATCATTGGTATGAAGGAGTCTCTGCCTAAAAGCCACTCAAGCAAAGCCATGTAGATGAATTCAAACTGATCCTGTCAAAATATGAAATGCTTGTATTAGACACCAAGTTTTACTTCTATAAATGTACATTTTAATGGATAAAGGCAAAGTAAATAGACTAATGAAAATAACAATGATGGGTGCAATAGGAAGACAGTATCATTTAAAGGGCAAAATATGATAAAGGATATTAGTATCGTGCAGTGCAGACAGCGAGCGGTAATTTAGTAACAGGTCAACTTTGCCGTAAAAATTATCAGAGATAGAATATCTTTTCTGACCTTCGTTTGCACCATCCAGGGTCTGTCAGTGCGCATGTCATGGCAACAGTTCCACACATCAATTGTGCCCTCTTCGTGAATCCTTTGTAACTGTGTTGCTATGGCAATAAACACACCAGTCCTGCCAACACCGGCACTAAAGGACAAATGTTGAATATTCATGATTATTACTAGGATATAACTTTATACATTATATCAATATAAACACTAAATAATAAAGTGAATGCAATACTAAATGCAATAAAAACAATGAAATTGGTAACATTTCCATATAATGGCCGTAACCTTTTTCACTAGGTAGATGAGAAAATAACGCGTGACATGAAGTGTGCAAACTTCTGATTTCTTTTCTTCCACTCGCTAATTAATTGAATTGCTAAAGGTATTATAGTCACATAATTTATAAGATAATAGCATTCCATATATTTCGTTGCTTGCAATTTGGACCTATTAACCGGAAATTACGTTAAAGATACCAATAAATACAGGCATATAAAGTGCAACAAGCATACAATGTTGAATTGCGTTTTACAAGATTTGCATAACAAAAGCCTAATTTTTTTTTTTTTAGTACGAACTATTTTACAAGCAATATTTGTTTAAATAATTATTACTGCGTATTCGAATATAATAACTCTTAAAATAAAATTGTTAAATTGATTTCTATCTCTCTGTGAGCTGTAATTGCTGCAAATTGTCAAACATTAACATTTTCTGTCATTGTTCAAAGTGCAATGACTATATATGCTTAATGAAAACAAAACTCAACAGATGGCAAATGAAAAAATACACTTCCTTCGATTGTCGCATAATCACATATATAGTTAAGAAAAAACATGTTCATTTGAAATTGAAATTTTATAAGAAATAATATATTTTGATTTTCATTCTTCTAATTAAGATTGAGACACATTCTGCTTGATGATATGAAAACTTGGTCATATTTGTTCATATTTACTAACACAGTCAAGTACACGATCTAAACACTTTCTTAAAAGTTGAGGGAAATATCAATATTTTATGCTATCATCAAAGTACATATGGTTATAAATCAGGTAAACCAAGATCCTCAATAAAATAATCAACCTCATTTTGCAATTTCAGCATAAATACTTAAAAATAAATTTAAGACTTTCAGGAATAATGTTTAAACGTAATACACTATCAAAGTCATTAAATATCCAATTCAATCACTATTTAGTGAAACTAGGTTTTGGCCCTTCTCACAAATATAACAAAATACATTAAATATCCAATTCAATCATTATTTAGTAAAACTAGGCCTTTGGCCTTTCTCACAAAGTATAAAAAAACATTAAATATCCAATTTAATCATTATTTAGTGAAACTAGGCCTTTGGCCCTTATCACAAATATAACAAAAAACATTAAATATCCAATTCAACCATTATTTAGTAAGACAAGGCGTTTGGCCCTTCTCACAAATATAACAAAATACATCAAATTCAATCATTGTTTAGTGAAACTAGGCCTTTTGCTCTTCTCACAAATACAACAAAATACAATAAATATCCAATTCCATCATTATTTAGTAAAACTAGGCCTTTGGCCCTTCTCACAAATATAACAAAATACATTAAATATCCAATTTAATCATTATCTAGTGAAACTAGGCCTTTGGCCTTTTCACAAATATAACAAAATACATTAAATATCCAATTCAATAATTATTCATTAAAACTAGGCGTTTGGCCCTTCTCACAAATATAACAAAATACATTAAATATCCAATTCAATCACTATTTAGTGAAACTAGACCTCTGACCCTTCTCACAAATATATCAAAATACATTAGATATACAATTCAATTACTATTTAGTGAAACTAGGCCTTTGGCCTTTCTCATAAATACAACAAAATATACATCATAACAAAACAAAAAATCAAGACTTTGCAGTTGTACATATAAAGTAACATTAAGATAAATATTACATGGAAGCATGCTCTTCACACAAGTGACAAGCTTGGATAACACAAAGTGAAAAACTTTTGCATTAGTTTTCCGAGTTCATTCAACTGTGAAGTTATGCACGTCCAGGTAATTAAAATAATAAAGTGGAATGTACTCCAAGCGCAATTAGAAAGGGGAAAATAAAGAATAAAATGATACTCATCATCAATTTCACATACAGAACAAAATATCTCTATCTGATTTAATATTTAATTTAAAGGTATTTTGCTTTTACAAAATAAATGATATGGCTTTTTTCCATAAACCTATTCAAATACAATACATAAGGTTCAAGAAAACAGTCTTTCTTGTCTGATTGTACAAAATATCTGAACGTATGGAGTATGTGTGAATTGTGGAGTAAAGGAGGTGGGTGCGAAGTTAAATCAAAATTGTCCAGATTCCGCTATTATTTTTCGTGCTGTTGTGATAGTATAAAAAACATCTAATGAACATAAATGTTAAAAAATATTTATAATTTATAATGGTTTTCGTGTGGTAGTGTTAGTGGGGAGAAAAAGGAGGAGGGGTATGGGGGGGGGGGAGGTGAAAGGGGGTAAATATAGGGCTTAGTCCAATGTTTTACCTACTCAATTTTCATTTCGGATTCAATAAGGTTACTAGTTTTACATACCGAAAATGTAGCACAAAATTCAATTCCTACCTGCAATGAACAATAATTGGTTTATCTGCTTCCTGTTGTTTCGTCATACACTCTACCACGAAACGCATCAGCTGAGACGAATCTTCCGGTACCGTTTTATCTGGCCATGTTGTATAATGAAATTGTGTTACTTCTCGCTTTTCTTCCTTGTCCTACAGAAGTTAGTAAATTGTAAACTTTTGGAAAAACGTTTTCAGTATCTATGCTTCGAATTATGAAATTCATGATTTAAGTGATATTTGTGACATTCAACTTTTATAGGAAAATGAATAGCAATCATGGTAATTAATATCTTTTCAAAACTGAATCGGTAATTTGCGGAATCTGATTTAAACAATGTCCCATGTCCTTTATCAGCTTATTAACCAATGGTTTACTGCGAAAATTTTAACGGCCAAACAAATACCAGAAAGTGTGACGTCATTCGGCCTATATTTCATATAGACCGAAGGCCGAGAGTCGAAACTCCTATACCTCGGTGCGTGATACTTTTTGTTCGTCTACCATCCATGTTGGTTCCAAGTGAGGGCAGTAGAGAGTCAACAATTTGAAAATAAAAATTAATTACAATTATAATTGAGCAAAAATGTTAAAAATTGTATAAAAATATTATTATTACAAATTAAGTATTTTGAATATTTACTTGTATGAAATTTTGATAAAAACATTGACAAATATGGACACTAAAATTATAATTAGGAAACCTAAGAAATATTTTTCCTACAGTACATACAGAACTGAATTAACGCGCTACGCGCTTGCTGCACGCGTACACTGACAAACTACAAAATTACACTTGCAAGCTGAAGGTGGATACGTCACTAGCTTAGGCCAAGTGACCCGCTAAGTGGAAACCTAAACCTAGTCGTTAGACACTGTTCAGTGTTAACAAAACCAATCATGGATAAATGTTTAATGAATCAAAAGCTTACTTGGACTGTTGTTAGTGTTGATCCCTGTAAATTTGATTTGCTATTATACAATAACCTAGTATACCTAACGCTCAGTCGGTAGACAAAGACCTTTTCACAAAAAGACAGGGGGCCTAACTTGTCAGGCTGTCGTCCGGTGCTGCAACATATTTTTTACAATACGTCTTGTACAGGTGCGTACGGTTAAATACGATACGCATGTACGTGAGATTCGAATGGACGCACGATATTATTTAAATTTCGCACGCGAAGCCAGGTGTTTATACACCAAAATTTACAAAATTAATAATTAGTAAGGCTTAAAAATACACATTTTTCCAATATAAATAGATACAATTACATCATTATTTACAATTTAAAAAAAGTACAATTTAAATTATATTTTTTTCATTTAAAGTACGAATCTGTTTTTTTTATATTATTTTATACGTTTTGTTCGAGGTAGAAAGTTCTACTGCCCTCAGTTGGAACCAACATGGGTGGTTGACTTAAAAAAGTATCACGACTCTGTAACACTGTAGGTATAGGAGTTTCGACTCTCGGCCTTCGGCCTATACGTAAGTATAGGACGAATGACGTCACGCTCTCTGCAAATACTAAGGAATCTTAGGCGTCTACAGTATTAACGCACGGTATGGAAGTATCATACGTGCGTTATATATGAAGTTAATACGCACGCGCATTGTTGCGTACAACTTTTTTTTATAAAACTGCTGCACCTGGTCTGTTGGGTAACCCATCAGTTGATTGGTTGAAGTACATTCGACTGAAATCAGTTTCAAAGGTCTATGGTAAGAATAACTCTGAAATTTATTATATTAGTATATACCATAGAAATAGGAGTAAACAGAAAATGTTGAGCACGATCCGTGAGTGAAGCCAACATGTATTTCTGGAAGTCACCCAAATCACGATTTTCCCCTATTGATTTTATTGATAACGAATCAAGAGTCACTTTAATAAAAAAAAATCTCACTTTGATATTGTTTCTGTTCTAGGTATGCTATCTTACTTTTGGGATTCTATATAATGTTAATTCATTGGCCCATTAAAACGTAACCTCTCAAACTGTCCCACCGACGTTAAATCCACTGCTTATAAAGCTCTAGTCAGGCCAGTACTTGAGTACGCATCAGCAGTCTGGGACCCCCATCACCAGTGCGATGTGGATAAACTTGAATCTATTCAAAGGAGAGCAGCCAGGTTCTGTATGGCAGACTACTCTATAAATCTAGTGTAAAAAATCATGCTTCATAAATTAGATTGGCCAAGGCTAAAAACAAGAAGATACAACACCCGGCCACATATGCTGTATAAAATCAATAGCAATCTTGTCGCTATCAATAAAGATGAACTTATCCCTGCCGTCAGAACTAATACAATAAATAATCATGATCTTAATTTCTAGGTTCCCTATGCTAAAAAGTATGTATATAAACACTCTTTTATCCCTCACACACTAAAGGATTGGAATGCTTTACCGTCAGACATTGTACATGCACCAAGTCTCAACTGTTTCAAAGCTAAACTTACTAACACTTGTATTGCTAACTACTTTTTTCAGATCTTTTTACTCCTACTTTTTACGCTCGGCTGGCGTTCATGTCCTTTTGAAGGATTTTTGCCGACTTAACCGATTCAGATTCAGAAATCTATGTCGTGCTAATACGAAAAGTAGAATTTTGACTTTTTTTTTGACCTTAGACCATGCAAATCACAATTTTCCTCATTGACTGTAATGATAACGAATGATAAAAGTCGCTTTATATATATGAAGAAAAAAACACTCCCTTCGATTTCTTTTTCTTCCAAATTTATTATCAGATTTTGTCACTTTTTGTATTATTGATGATATGAAGTTTTCAGGAAAACCCAATGTCGTCCTAATACCAATGTGGGCGGATTTTACAACGTGAGACCACCCAAATCGGCAAAAATTGGCAATAGCTTCGTGCGTTAGAGGAAAATATATTTGTTGAGCGTCCAAATCGCACGGCTTTTACATAATGCTTAAAACTCTTCAAATTTATTATTGTCTTGCGGATGAGATAATTTGTAGCATTATAAGGTTGTTTCAAATGTTAACGCTGCAGTAACTTAACACTAGGCCAGGTCAATTTTGACAATTTGGCCCAAAATTCCACTTTTCGTGTTGAGACGACATAGGTTTTGCCCGATGACTTAATGTTACCTGGATTACCAAAAGTTATATAACATATTTCGAACAGAAAAAATTGAAGCGACTGTTTTTTTTCTTCAAATAAAGCGACTTTTATAATTCGTTATCATTGCAGTCAATAGAGAAAATTGCAATTTGGGGTGACTTTCGTCATTTGCTGACACGGCAGGGATTGGGAGCTCCGCATTCCCCATTTAAACTTCTTTGTACAGAGATCTTACGATGACGTCATATATTGAAGATTACTAAACTAATACATAATGTTACAAAGAGCTTTTACAGTGAACAAACCAGGTGTGATGGTTTAGGTGTGGACAGACCTGTAGACCTGCTATTAAAAGAGTGGTATGCTTATTCATCACGGAAATGAAAAATTCGTACCAGACATTTATATCTAATTTAAGCTGAATTTATTCAGGAATGGAAACCAGGTATCACATGAAGGAGGACAGAAACCACTTCAATGAATCACGCGCGCTAATATTTCCTTAATACTTTGGGCAGTTGGAGTTGAAGGGGTGGAAGAGGGGGAATTAGACGTACCATTGTGACTTGAAGAGTCCGGACAGTAAAATAACCCCTTATGACTTCCTGTGTATTAAGGACAGTAATTTTACTGATTTTTGAGGATTTTCCTTCATCGGGCCAATACTGGTTGCATTTCATCTGTTGAAAAAAAAAAAAAAAAAAAAAAAAAAAGAGTTTGATTAACAAAAGCAAACAGGATACGAATATAAACAATTATATACATACAATAAAACGGCTATTCTATCTGCAATAACATTTAAGTAACATTAGCGTAATATTTAAGAAAATCCTAGCAAAATACACACATAAAACTGCACAAATGAAGACCCGGCAAGATGAAAATTTAACGTAATGCTTTTTCTACGGTATATCAGAATGTTATTACTTAAACAGCTTTTGAAGATGGATTTCGATTTTGAACTAACCTTACCATCACCTTCAAGAACGTTTGTTAGCATGATTATCATGGAAACATTTTCCTGCCATATCATTTTCCAAAAATCATTGACAGTATGCGAGGTAGGACCTGTAGGAAATATAATCATGTAGTATCAGATATTTAGAATTGTATGGACAGGTAGCAGCAATTGAAGTTAATTGGAAAAAAATAGGCTATAAATTATGAACATACGCAATAAACCATGAAAGTATGCAATAAACCATGAAAATATACTATAAACCATGAAAGTATGCTATAAACCATAAAAGTATGCTATAAACCATCAAAATATGCTATAAACCATGCAAATATGCTGTAAACCATAAACATAGGCAATAAACCATCAACATATGTTACAAACCATGAAATTAAGCTATAAACCAGACAAATATGCTATAGACCATGAAAATATGCTATAAACCATGAAAATAGATCATAAACCATGAAAAAAGACTATAAACCATGAAAATATGCTATAAACCATAAAAAAATATGCTACAAACCACACAAATGTGCTATAAACCATGAAAATAGTAACATGGGTTTCATCAATATGCATTTAAAAATGACCTTTTTCGGTATTTTGATTTCTAAGGCCTTATTATCATAAATCATGTAAATTCTATTGAAATTTTGTGACATCACAATAAGACAACTCATTAAATTCCTTATGTTAACCTATTGTTATTCAACCCTCTATTAGTTTATAAAATAACTCAGTAAAATATCTACCTGTATATATAAATATATATATATATATATATATATATATATATATATATATATATATATATATATATATATATATATATATATATATATATATATATATATATATATATATATATATATATATATATATGTATATATCATGTCATAATTCATGCCAATGTAACAAACGTATCATCATTGGAACACTACTGTGTGTTATCAGTTAATTGACACATTATAACTTGCAAAACACGTTTACACATGTGGTAACATCCATCTTTGCAATCAAGTTTACAAACGTTTGATCTGGAAGAACTGCATGTCATTTTTTGACATTTTCACCTCTTTGATAATGAAGTAAGAACCTGAATATTGCTCTCAGGGAAAAATAATACAAAAGCGGTTTTAAAAATACAGCTTTCTAAGCTGAGGCTATCCGCTTCATCTAAGTAAAATACATTGTTTCACAAGAGAAAGAGAATACCTTGTGATGCGATGATGTGTTTTTCGTTCTTGACTCCCTTTTGATAAGAAAAAATAAGTATGTATCACTATCATAATCACATTATCAATTTAAATGTGAAATTCTGTACAGTCTCGCATATTTTCATGTTGGAATATCATCACGTGGTTCTCAGACTCTCAGTATAATGATACGAAGAATCCAATCCATGGAGTTGCTGATCCCATCACCTTAAGCATACAACATTGTGGAGGAAATAGCCAACAGGGTCACTATAGCTCTGTGACTTTTGACCTTGTGACCCCAGAGTCTACGGGACACAATTTCATCTTCCAAGGTATCATGGTACAACATAAGGTCGGTATAGGTCTTGCCACTTTTGGAGTGTGAAAATGACTTAGAGCGGTCACTAGTTATATGACATTTGACCATTTGACCCCAGATCTACAGGACACAAGTTCATGTTCATGTTCAATCCTATGTTGTACCCTATGCTACAACATAGGGTTGGTACAGATCTTGCCCTCTTGGGAGTTTAAAGTGGTACTAAATTGTACAAATTACCACATGCTCATCCCCTAAAATCGCATATTTGACCTTTGACCCTAACCACCAAAACAACATATAACTTTTTTAGGCATTTATCTTACCCTAATATATGACACCGCCCACGCTCAGATTTCTCTTACCATTCCCAAACTATGGGGGAAATGGTTAAAAGGGGTCTCTAGGTCTGTGACCTTTGATCTTTAAACTTTTGACCGCAGAATTTACGGGACACAAGCTCATGTACCACAGTATCATGATACAAACATAGGATTGATATAAGTCTTGCACTTTCGGAATTTAAAGTGGTGCATACATGTACTAGTTAGTACCCCCTTTAACCATATTTGACCTCTAACCTCTGACCTGTGACCCTAATCACCGAAGCAGCTTCTGGAATTTTTCAAATTTATTGTACCCTACTGTATGTCACCATTCATTCCACGTCACACGTACCATTCCATAACTATAAGGGGAAATGGTGAAAAGTAATCAATAGCTCTGTGACCTTTGACCTGTGACTTTTTACCCCAGAGTCTACAGAACACAAACTCATGTCCCAAGGTATCATTGTACAACATGGGGATGGTATAGGTCTTGTACTTTTTGAGTTTGAAATAGCGAAAAAGTTTCCATATAAAGCACTTTTTTGACCTCCAATTATTTCTATTTTTTGTTAGAATGTTAAACCCTACTCACCTATGCAATTTGTAAAGTTACCAAGTAAATTCTTCAAAAAATACAGCCATCACCAAAAACTTGTTTCATTTGACCTGTAAACTTTGTACCTCAATACCTTGGTGAAAAAAGTTCCGGTCCAGGGGTACCCGTCCACCAATTTTGGTGTATGTGTGTATTACAGTTTTTGAGTTATAAGCGAAACAAAACTAATTATTGTATACGCACACACACACACACAGATACACGCGCACGCGCAAACTTCACCAAATGTTGTCCCGTTCCAAAAACTTATGACCCCTAACCTCTAATATGAGGTCATCATATGAAACTCCCTGGTGGCCCCCTCCCTTCTCCCCTAGTACCAACAAGGGTGCCCATGTGTAGGAGGTATAGGCACTTATTTGCCTATACAGCAAAGTGACTACTCATCCCCACATACACAAAATGATAAATTCTCTGAAACATATTAACCCACTTGCTGAAAATAAGTGAAATATCTATAAATCATAAATACTCTGAAATATAAAGAATCAATCTATTATCAAATGAAAAACCGGCCAAATGACAAACTATGTATTTTTAAATTTTAGATTTTGATTCTGGTTCGTTTTATATGTGTGTGTAATGGTATATTAGGTACCAATTCATGATGCCAGACTACTGGGCATTGGGCTTCCGCTTCTTGCTCATAGTCTGTATTATCAAACGGACTATTTAGGGATGTCAATCATACATGGTACACATGAATCAAATGCACAGGTCGACCTAGTAACTGTATATTTGTAAAAGTTGTTTAGGTTGTTTTTTTGGTCCCAATTGGCCTATTTTCAAGGCATGCTTGGCTGTAGACTTTTGAAAGACCTGGAAACCCTGATGCAATGCAACCGATAGAAAACTTCATGGGTATATGCATATGAGCTGTTATGTCATAGCTATACCTTCTTCTGATTGGATCAAAGCTAGATAGTTATTAACGTACCTTCATGTAGCTTGCATTGATGTAATCTCCTGTCTTCTCAGATGATTTCAGAATAATTCGACTGTAATCGTCTACAATGAGAACCATATTTGTAAAATGATAAAGGATACCAACATTCTTGGCATGGATTATGCATTCCTTCATAAAACATATAAATATATATATATATATATATATATATATATATATATATATATATATATATATATATATATATATATATATATATATATATATATATATATATATATATATATATATATATATATATATATATATATATATATATATATATATATATATATATACATATATTTATATATTTATATATATATATGTATATATATATACATGTATATATATATATATATATTTATATATATATATATATATATATATATTTATATATGTATATATATATATATATATATATATATATATATATATATATATATATATATATATATGTATATATATATACACACATGTATATATATATATATATATATATATATAAATATATATATATATATATATATATATATATATGTATATATATATATATATATATATATATATATATATATATATATATATATATATATATATATATATATATATATATATATATATATATATATATATATATATATATATATATATATATATATATATATATATATATATATATATATATATATATATATATATATATATATATATATATATATATATATATATATATATATATATATATATATATATATATATATATATATATATATATATATATATATATATATATATATATATATATATATATATACATATAATATATATAGTTTTTAAAATTTATTTATTCATTTGTTTATTACTATTTTTTACATAATTATATTTTTTTTTTTGTGTGTGCATGGGACTTCTCTGGGAATTCTATTCAATGAGAAACCCGAGAATCAGTGATTCAATACTTAATTTTCATTACAAATCAAGACTTTCCAATCACGGTCTATTGGTTAGGATGTTTGCAAACAGATAAACAGGCCAAAAATCTTAGTTTCAATTCCATTTGAGTGAAAATTTGCACAGCTGGGTGAAAGGCGATGCATACTTAGCTCCATAGTAGTTCAAAAACATTCCAGCAATAATAAAGGTAAGTTGTCTATTTGCTACAACTATATATCTTTAACATCCGATTATACAGTTATAGCACGTCAAGGTGTCCGCCCTCATTTCTTTTGTTGCTGGAATATCATGGATCTAACCAATATCTGAATACTGTAGTATGACATTACGTATAATCCTCTATTTTTATATTGAGACATAGAAACTAGTCGAACAGATTTAAAACCACTCACATGGCCATATATTTTTATATCTATTTTTCTTCTTGTTTGATGGTTTCCTCCCGGCTGCCGCAAACTGAGCTTTTTCTCCTGGTAGTGCCTGCAAAGAAAATAGAACCGCATCATAGGCCATCTGAAAAACGTAGTATACTTTTGTTCTTAAGTGCTAATCAAACTCTGGTGCTGATTTTCGAGGATAATTCTGGTAATGATTAATTAATCTTGTCTCAATAAAATAGCTGTTTTGCGTCACTTTGAGAAAATATAATACTAATTTATCTGATAATTTATGAGGTGCATAGGCAGCTAGAAAATATTTTTTATGAAATACATCAGCCATATTTGAAACATTTGAGGTGAACATCTCTTTTTAACAGCTTCTATTTTCAAAATAGATTTCTATTGTCAAAATGAACTGGGAATAAAGCCTTCACATTACTATTATACCCCTTCTTTGGTACTTAATGAACTCTTACCAGAATAGCAAGCAAAAATTTGGGTTTGCTATTCTGGTACAGAGTTTCTGGTACAGAATACCAAAAAAGGAGTATAATGGTAATGTGAAGGCTTTATTCAGTCCATTTTGACAATACAAATTCATTTTGAAAATAGAAGCTTCTTTTGTTGTTTTGTTTTCCAGTGAAAGATACAAAGTTGACATTTAGACCCGAGTTTTGACACGATATTTTCAAATAGAGGCTTTCCAAGCTTAACGTCAAACACATGTCTATATTACAAATAGTAAAGAATAAATCATTCGTATTTCTTTCCACTGCAATACATCAGCTGTAAGTTGCTGGTCGTTGTTAATACGCGTACTCAGGTTCGTATTTAGGTTTTGAATGTCTGATAGAATTTTGATTACAAAATCAGTCCCTATGAACTGATGAATATTACTAATTTTGGCTAATTCAGCAACCCTTTCACTTTTACATGTCAACGGCAATACAATAGCATGCCATATACACATATATTTGCACACAATGATACTTTCTTTTTAAAATTCAACTCATCAGAAATTGAATGGTTAGATTACAATACAATGTACTACGTAACATACTTTTATATTTTTCCGTTTTTAGAAACATTCACTTCCTTAAACTGATATCACGTTGCCTATTCACTTTGTTTTGAGTGAATTTCAGCAATACATTGCATATTGAATGTACTTGACTAAACAGACGACTCAGAGGGTGCATTAAAGTTAAACTCTAATGTGCTGAAAGGTTGAGAACTGATGCCGCTTTCAATGAAATTCCCGCACACCTACCGTAACCCACATATACACACTCATCCGCATTTGGTTTGCTGGAATTAGGGTTTAAAACAATTTGTATTTTAGATATGTAAAGCACCTTATGGGTGAGACAATCTTGTGTAAGGATATGTATGCCATTATTGTGCCCCGAGAACTACGACATTACTACTCGCAGCACCCTCACTCATTCATATTTCTTAAATAACGTACAAGATGTGTCACGCTTTAAACTATTCCCGAAATAAACTTCGTATGTACGTACAGTGTACGTACAATGTAGTAGTACACTGTATGTATGGTGTGATGTATGCTCGATTTGTCAACATGTGAAAAATTAGAACATCACTGATGTAAAGGCGCGAATCTTTCACGCAATGTTTCATGGTAATTGCAATGGGAAGAATCTTTCAAAGTAAAATGAACAATTAGATCGACTATAAAAGTGGTTAGACAAAAGCAATATACGTTAAATTGGTCCTCGAAGTCTGTAGTATTCTCTTGTATGTATGCCAGGAAGTCTTCGACTTTGACGGGTATGATATTGAGCTCCCGTTTAAAAATTTGCTCCTTGTCAATATCTGGTACAACTGATTCAACAATAATTTCACCCTCAGAACGGCAGATAGCTGGCGGTGGCGGTGGCGGTGGTTTATTCGGTGGAGACATGCGCCCTTCCGCCTCAGTTGTTGACCCATCTTGTACCTCTGCAGGTTTCTGTGAATCTGCAAGTTAATTTATGGAAAATGGGCGCATAATTTATTACCGCCAGCGATTAAAAAAGGAAGTTATGATTATTTCTACTTAAACTTGTCAGTTTTATCACAAAATTTAAAAACTGGGATTGCTTTTGAACTTAAAAAATGATGATTTTCGACTAAAAAAGGATTAAATAAGACGGTTGGAAACCTTTCAAAAAAACCTTTTTTTTTTCTTTCCCAAAAATTGTATGATTTTGCATTGTAAATATCATTTACACTGTATATGAATTTATAATTTATCATATAAGGAACATTCTCACCAAAAAGCAGGGGATTCATGATAAACAGACACGTCCTATGATATCATGAAAAGCAAATCAAATGCAATGAAAACCGAAATAATTACCACAACATTTGAAACGCTCTGAAAATTGTATCTTTACATGCAATCGATCAATACTCTTGTAACTTGTCCATTTTGACCCTCACTACTAGAATTAATAAAGGAATTCAACCGATACCTCAATTTAAGATTCACACCCGTACCTAAGCACCCCCACACACACACACACACACACACAAACACACTTATAAAATGCACACGATATATTGTTTAAATCCTGCCGTATCTGTTAAAAAAGGAGACAAGTGTGACAATTTCGCCGTTTTTACACTTGATGTGATTTGAAAATCAAAGATCTGTAATTGGGCACTACGTGAAAGGCATACATCTGAAAACCATTCCATACGAACTACATATAAACACATTAAAACATATAAAAAGATGTCCAAAAAAATTAAGAAAAGGGGGAAATAATGATTAAACAATGATAAACATTCGTACGAAGTTGAAATTTAGTTCATTGTAACTGACCATTCTGGTTGGTGATTGGTTCCTCGCCTTCAATATTGTACGCAGCATTTCCAAGCAGAACAGCCTCTAATTCTTTCCTTTTGGCGGTCCTTTTTACTCTACATGACAATAAACGATTAAAGATTAATTTATTGACAAATAGTGCACTACATTTAGATGTTTATATGACAATATGCTTGTACGTCTTGGGACAACTTGAAAAGTCAGAGCTTTGAGAGCATCTCATTTTGAGTGTCTAAATCGAGGAGTCTCATGTGAGGTGTTTTCAACTCTATGTCGATGCAGATTCATTCCTATACTTAAAAGAATATTCATATTTTTTTGTGTAAACTTTTATTTGAAAGAGCATACCTTTAAAGCCAGTTTTGTATAGAAATCAGGTTGATATCATATTCCGTTCAGAAGATATATATTTTAAAGATTGCCCAGTTGCATTCTTAAGTTTTTAAACAGTTTGACGAACACGCTTTTTATGATGTCATAGAGACAATTCCATTGCAAATGTTTAATGTATTTCTTTGAACGTTGATTGGTTGTTTCTGTATGATTAGAAACAATTTTTCAAAAGTTATTGAAGTAGGAGTATATTTGGCAATTTATATAAGTACCAAACTTTCATCAATTTATTTTTCTAGCAGGTTTTACTAATAAAAAAGGATGATAGATTTTAATGAATTACATAAACTATGTAAGAGAATGTGTTGCGGTGATGTCATACTGAGCCTTTTACTATTCTTGTATTGGGATTCTTTGTGAACCTTAACATTTGAATATCTCCTGGTAGGAATAACATATCAACATGATTTTTGTACTAAATTGTTTAAAAAAGTATCTTATTTATGAAAAGTTACGAAGAAACGTGGGAATATTCCTTTAAAGATATTTCATTGTCTTTCAGCTTAAAGTGGAAAAGTTTACATGGATATTTTTAAAGATAATATAACATAAATCTACTCAGAGCAGTTTTGTTAGTTAGTTTAAATTAAATCTCCAGAGCCACATATCGTATCAGAAGGGCGCATTTCATATCTAATATGTACAATGGAACTTTGATTTCTCCGAGTACCCATCAGCTCTTTATTTACTCTTTTGTACAGATCATTTATTATACCTACGGGTAAAGTTATTACATCGTGATTGTTTGCACGTATTGCGCATCGTCTGAGCTTGTAACAAAGTGTTCCACTCTTTGTTACGATTAAACACCCATCGTGATGTTAGTGAATGTATTTGTCATCTCTGACATGTATTAGCCAAAAAACATTGCTTAATTGTGCATAGACAAATTTTCTGTTTTGTCTATTTCTATTCTATTGTTGATTATAAGTTGCTCAAGTTGATCTGAATCAGATTCATGCATAAATTGAATCTTTCTAATTCTACGTTCATTGTATTTCACTTCCTTTACATATAATTTGTTCAAGTATCAAAGTTGCTTTAATATTTCTTTTCATTCAAGAGATAAATAAAATAACAAATGGATGTATCAAATAACTTGAATCTTCAGCATTATACTGTTTATTACGCTATTTCGGTAGGATATTTCAAAGGTTCTATAAATATTCCAAACTAATGCGACAAGCAAAGATATATTTTGCTGACTAGCAACCATATATCATATATCAGTCTGGCAGCATGTCTATTCATAAGAACATAAATGTTCCCATAAATGGGAACATTTTGCTACATGGAAGCCGCCATTTGTGATATTTCCCATGATTCTTTTCTATCCTAACGCTAAATCCTTATGCAATGTTACAAATTTCAAATAAGAAATATGTCTGGGAAAAATATCTTTGCTTGGGGAAACTTAAAACTCATGGAAAATCCTTCATTACTATCATGGCTAAAACTTTTCTACTCCCATTTGATATGTTCACTACGCCGTTTTCGAAATATTAGAAATAATAGACAATAAGGCTAGGCTTTTTGGCGCGAAGCAGCTATTTTGAAACATCAAGTGTTTTACAGCACAATGATTTTTAATATTTCAAGTACATCAATTAGAAACTATGACATTTTATCGCAACATCAAAAGAATATGGCTGCATGACCTCAATATTCTCGTGTGTTATAAATGTTCCTATTAATAGGCATGCTGCCAGACTGTATATTTTTCTATTTAAAAGCAGTCATGCATTAGTTAAATTAAGAACGTGCTACAGGGAGAATTCTCTGGAAAGGAGTGTAATGTTGGGTAAACCGCACCAACCCATAGTAAAATCTCTCAAGGCAAAAAAATTCAAACAATAACACTGCGATATGCTTTTATGGAGCTCCCGAACGTTAAATTCCTCATTTGCTCCAAAAACATTATTGTGTTAATGTCTATCGTTGTACAGCGGATGTATATTGTTATATAGGGAAAGTTTGTTGCGATGGTCAATGAATATATGAAATACTAAATTTGTCTTTCAATTTATTCACGAATTTCTTTAGTGACCTATAAATCCTCATATTCTTTGATATTCTTCTGAGGATAAAAAATTTGGCTAAGAGTTATCATATTATATCCTTAAACAATTTCCACCGCAATTCTCTGTTATCTTTCCATATGTGTGATAGTGTGAATACAACAGTATTTTTACACATTGTATTTTGGCAGTTTTTGAGCTCGTGGATTACTGAATTCTAACAGTGTCAGGCTGCATTCCTGATTTTTGCATCCCATACAAACATTCTGCATTAAACAAGAATGTGAATCAAATAATACTTGACATATGTATGATTTACTGAACGTTAACTATCTGCTGAAGTGGTATATCTTTAACAAAAACTTGCCAACGGTTTATTGCAAGATTACCTTGAGCGAATGAGAATGAATAGCAAGATGGCGATCAGCAGGAGGGCGACTGCAACCAGCCAAGCAATGGTACTGATAGATGTATTTGTATTATCTCCAGACATCCCATCCGATGTACTATTACTTGTTGGCTCCGTGTGATTAACACCTGAAAAGTGAAAATAAAATTAGAACGTAATTGTTGACATATTTCTCTTTACCCACAAATAGAATATGATGATGATGATGATGATGATGATGATGATGATGATGATGATGATGATGATGATGATGATGATGATGATGATGATGATGATGATGATGATGATGATGATGATGATGATGATGATGATGATGATGATGGTGATGAGGATGATGATGATGATGATGATGATGATGATGATGATGATGAATGATGATGATGATGATGATAATGGTGGTGGTGGTGGTGGTGGTGGTGGTGGTGGTGGTGGTGTGGTGTGGTGGTGGTGGTGGTGGTACGATGACGATGACGATGACGATGACGATGATGACGATGACGATGACGATGACGATGACGATGACGATGACGATGATGACGATGACGATGACGATGACGATGACGATGACGATGACGATGATGATGATGATGATGATGATGATGATGATGATTATTACAAACATTTTATTCCATTTATTATTATTACGTCGCACATGATATATGATCACTTCAGCATGGTTTGCCTGATTGATAAAAAGTGTGGCCTAATATTAGTTTTTAACAAAGTCGACAATCTCGGACGACAGAAGAACACATTCCCTCGAATGATAATGTTGGAAGGGTCCATCATCTCCGTCGCGCAATATTTGTTCTCGAAAACGAATACTTTTTTTTTTTATATATATAAGACTCATGAAGCCGTACATTTAGCAAAATAAAACGCCATGCCACTCTCTCTGTTCCAGCACACAAATACGATACCAACGAACACCTTAGAGGTTTACTTATTGCAGAGGACATTTTTTCGGGAACGTTGGAGATCATTAGCCCCACAGACAGATATATACGGCTAGTATATCTTTTGACAGTTTATAACAGGGCAACTTGGCAATCAGATTTTATCTTAAAGATAACATATCGCAACTAACATTATTAACAGAGTAATAGTCTGGTGGAGGATAAAATCATGTGGAATTCAACTGTGGCCAGTTACCTCCTAATACAAGTTGTTGGATATTGAACACCGCAAGGTGATACTTGTTGCGGTAGTTTTAGTTTTTCCAGAAGAAAACAATATCCAAGAAAAGAGACCACTTGCATGAGACCGAAAGTTTGGCATACATCAAACCAACCAACCAATAAATGGTATAATATAGCTCCAACACCAACTATAGTTTGTTTCAAGGTAATTAGACAATTGACAATAATTTTTGGTATGTTTGTCGTAACATTTTAATTACTTATTTCAAACAGCATTTCTGATACAGTTTCGGAGCCATTTGTTATGAATATAGAAAAATAAAAGATCTGGCAGATAACAGCACATTTTGCTGTCTGGGTGCAAGAAGCTTAGTTGAAAATGCAGATGATTTGGGTCGTGGAGCAGGTTAGACTATAAATGGATCAGAAATGTATCTGGGAGCATTTCTTCTTTTTATGACTAGCCTACTGTAATATCTGTTTCGGGCCGACTTATCCATTATAATCATCCTCCTCTTTTAGTACTACACTTGCATTATAGATAACAATGATTGATCCATTAATTAATCAAAACCGGCTACTCTGCATTATGAGAATAAATTTGAGGTGAGGAAATTGGTAAGCCACAACCAGAACCACGCTTCGAAAATATTTTGTTGTGCTGTGAGTATATACTACGTGTGCTTTAATGAATACAGCCATGGATGGCTGTTTCCGTAAACTTAAGGACCTGCAATTCAGATAGTAATGTGAGTAGCGTTGGGTGACTTGCTGCTGTGTAATAGTGTGAAAGAAAAACGGAACAGTTACAGGGTACACCACACAAATATTTTTAAAGAGTAAAGTACAATTTCGCAAAGGCATCAACAAGACTATATTATACGCACCAAACAAAGTTATAATGATGATACCAAATTAAAGACTAAGCATAAACCATTTCCAGTATCGAAATTATATGAATAACAGTGCAGACCTAATTAGAGCCGAAATGATACACCTTAAAAGTAAAGTGAGAATTTAAAGGATTCTAAACGTGAACTATTTTTGTTCTAAAAATGATATAAATAAAAGCTACATTAACTCTTTGGTAAGTAACGGATTTAAAGGATTGAGATTTAAAAGTAAATCTTTTAGAAATCCTGTTATCCGGATTTAAAGGCGTCACCACTCTGTGTAGACCTTTGGATATTTTCTTAAGTCACAGTCTGCTGAGAATAGTTGGACCCGCTTTGATCTGATCTAGGAAACTTTCGGGTGTATATCAATTATTTTAGACGTTTTGGATGGGTTTTATTTTAGTCTTTCCGGGAGCAAAGAAGCGTATTCTTTAGGTCCGTTGAGGGCTAATTATTTTTGCAACTACATCTAAACTGTTCAATTTTTCATATTAATTTGTATCACATGTCCTTACAGTAGTCGGCTACGAGCCGGCGCCTTCCTCTTAATCATCCTCCGTTTCTGGAGCACACTTAGATATGTTAATGTAAACATAATGAAAGGCGGAAAAGATTTAATTGAACCAAAAGCAATCATAGAGTAAAAACCAAACTAGACAAAGAATTGAAAAAAATATTAGCATATGCAAAATGCAGACACACCCATATCACAAAAAAGTTAAGAAATTCTGATGAAATTACTTGAAGAAACATTTGAATTCAAAACGGTAGATTGTGTTGAGGACGTGTTCGCGATCACTGTAAATATCACTGTAAATGAAAGCAGGACTCAATACATGAAACAGAATACAAAACACACTAATTCAGACAAATTTATATGAAATAATACACTCTTGATGTGCTGTCTTTCATCAAGTAATCTGGCAGAATAATAGGTGATATATTTACAGCAAAGGTTATACAAATTCGAGCTATACATTTTAATTCATAAAAGAATATTATGGACTTAAATTTCAGCATGTGATAACATTACCACCAGACTTCTATGGTGCGCCTATATAGTGTGTCATAAATCTCGAAAGCAACATAGGTCAATTTCAACCGAGGTATGTCGATTTAGAGTAATTTCTCTGGTCCAAACATGTCACTCAGATGAATTCGCCATGTGAAAAGAAATCGTACATATGTTCATTCAATCAAACCTATGTTCAATTTATTCCAAAATATTTTTGATTTCTTTTGATATGACGATTTCTTGCATTCTGATTGGCTGAAATCGTCATGTCACTCTGAAATTGATCATGGTTTGATTACGTTTGAGTGATATCACGGTTTTAGCCAATGGCATTTTATATTTCTTTATTAAGAGGGGAAGGGGATTAATGAGCTCAGGTGACATGTGATAGCAATATTGGTGGTGAGAATTATGAAATCGGGTGACGTGATAACGTGATGCACATTTGTCATCCCCCCCCCCCCTACCCGCTTCGTACACCTATGCTTATTTCGGATCGTTTCAACTTAATTTTTGCGAGATTTACAATGAGTGCTGTAGCTAGATATTTTTGCAAAGGGCAAAACCATAAACAAATTCCTAATCCAAGCTACCTCCAACCCCCTTCTCCTTCCGTCACCGAAAATTTAGCGGTAAAAGTCGGATATTTTGAGGGAAAACATGGGAAATGTTTAGTAAAGAGAAAGATATTTTGAGCAAATACTTTAGAAATTTGGAGGAAAATTATCTAATATGTTGAGCAAAAACTTTTGAGATTGTGAGGAAAAGATCAGATAATTAGAGAAAAAACTTTCGCAAAAACTTGCAAAATTTCACCAAAGATGGCTGGTATTATACAACTGGACACTACTGAGACCAATTGCTTTCATCAGCATTACCAAAAATCATACTCAGTTTCTATTTTGCAAATTAGAATCTGCTAAAAATGTGGGTAATTTCAAGGAGGTAACACCCCTCCCCCCCACCCCTCACCCCTCTCTCCGTCATTTAGCTACGCCATTATTTACAATAATCACTTTATGACCCGCTTAGACTGTTAGACTGTTAGATAAAAAAAAAACAGTCACTTCTATTATGCTTTTAGGTAACCGTTCAACAATTGAAATTCGACGCAAAGACCACACGGCAAATAATTACAAACAGTCAAATATGTATCCTTAACTTTCTCCAAGAATTTTCATATTTTGTATGGGTGTGATGCACATTTCTATACATGGCGTTTGTTGTTACATTTTCTTATGGTGAATATTTTTGAAATGCAGCAGAAATATTCAGCAACTAAATACCGAGAATTGCTTCTCTTTTCTTATTTTGACAAATAATACTTTGTCTTAGTCAGAATGAGTGTATGGTATATTGCAAAGCAAAATGGTAATCAGGTTTAGTGTTTGATTACGTTCATAACCTCTTTTCCAGTTGACCATTCTTTGGCTGCTGGAAAATTTAGATGTAATTGGAGTGCGTTGCAATTATAATGCAGCTACAGCCCTTGTCTAGCCACTGAACAGATTGTTTGAAACGTGTAACTGGATAAAGGGCATTTGTTAACTTTGATTTAAAAGTGTCGAAAGAACATAGGTTAAGCCATATAGCTCCTTTAATGGTAGCATCCACTGTTGTGAATTCATTTGAGTTACCGTATTCGACGTAGTAATTAGCGTCCCTGCTGAAAGAAGCGCCCACCTAATATTTTTGACTGTTAACATAATTTATTTGGAAGAATTGAAATAAGTTTTGTTACATTATTTGCTTATTATGCGTCTGATGTTGACGATGTTTTTTTTTTTTTTTTTTTTGGTAGTCATTGTGGGTTTAGCATATAGAACCAGTTCACACAATGCAATTCGAACAACATACTGTACGCTACCCGGAACATTGGAACTCTGAGTTTAATATGTGGCGCAATTCTATTTTCGTAAGCGCCCCGGGTGCATATTATGTCAATTACGGCAAATAATTTTGAAACTTTTGTAAAAAATATGTCAGCTTGTCATAACGAGATTAGGTTGAAATTGCAACCGAGTGAGGGATCAAATCTTAAAGTTGACTTGAACATGTATAGTTTTATTAAACGAGTTGACAGAAATGTGCATGTGACTAATATATGTCATTTTTAATTTTCAGAAGTTCTATCAAATAAAGACTATTAAATGAATATAACTTTAATCACCTCCAGAGTACTGTATTCTAATTCATATTTCATCAGTAGCTATGTGGTTGTAAAAATGCTCATAACTTTTCATTTGTAGAAAACAGGAAACAGATGGATATGTTGTCTCTCATAGTCATAATTTTTCGTGAACACGTCAATTCACTTGGTCCCAAATAAAACATATAGTCTTTAAATGAGTTTTAGATCTAATTTTGTGTGAAGTTTGCATATTTCAATCTTTTCCTTTTCTAAGTCTTGTTCGGCAAGAGTTTCCAACTTACAAGTGCGACAAAACTTGAATTTGGACTAAATTGGCAAAAACCTAAAATGGTCATCAGTAAAACTATTTGATCACGAGGAAAACGTATATTCTGTACCAATTGTTACGGTATTAGCATGATTATCATTAAATTTGAGAATATAGTGAAGTTTGATTATGGGTTGTAAAGTTATTTAGGGCACCATTTTTTGTGGTAATCTTAATGCTCCAAGCTCACATGCGAGTCTATGTGAGCTGACGAAAAACAATGTGTTTTTTTTTCTTCTTCTCTGAATTACGTATTTATATATTTGCTTGTGTTCATAAATTTTGGATAAATTCTCCTACATTCTTATATCAAACTTCCTTAATGCATAAATACTAGTCCATACATAAGAAATATTCTGCACATAACAGCATCACAAGGTAACTGGATTACTAGTCTAGCAACTAATCGGCTGAAGAAGCATTTGGAAAAAATAATTTGTGACACACCCTTGCATCAATTTTCCTTAAAAAATCGGATGGAAGTTGCTCAAAAAGAATATTGGTCTTAAATGAACAAACAGTTTAGCTTTACCTGGTATTGTGATAGAGGGTTCGGTTGTTGAATCTATCAAAAGAAAGAGGTTCAGCTGTGACAGAGAGTTATATTCTCATAGATGTCTATAAGCCAAAAAAGGGTCCCATTCTCTGTAGCCAATGTTACAAAAAATAAAACCAGAAAAGCTTGTTAAAGATAACATTTTGTAGGGTGTAATGCAGAAAATGACTTTTTATTCAAATATAGCCATATGTCGGTGATCCCACAAGACATGTCTTTACCATTATAAATATTTCCAATGATAAGAAATGGTCTTCAGCAGAATCTGTGTTGGCCACACTTATCCCCTTGCCGGCGACACTTGGGGTAATCAATTCTCAGTAAATATTAAAATCCGTTTGAATTACATCATCCGATGCCAATGCCATGCTCATTGTTGATGCAATATGGAATATGCTGCACATAACAGTATCACAAGGTAATTGGACTACTAGTCTAGCAATTAATTGGCTGAAGAAGCATTTGGAAAATAATTAATTTGTGACACACCCTTGCATCAATTTTCCTTAAAAAGTCGGATGGAAGTTGCTCAAAAAGAATATTGAACTTAAATGAACCAACAGTTTAGCTTTACCTGGTATTGTGATAGAGGGTTCGGTTGTTGAATCTATCAAAAGAAAGAAGTTCAGCTGTGACAGAGAGTTATATTCTCATAGATGTCTATAAGCCAAAAAAGAGTCTCCTTCTCTGTAGCCCAATTTTACAAAAAACAAACACCAGAAAAGCTTGTCAATGATAACATTTCGTAGGGTGTAATAGAGAAAATGACTTTTTATTCAAATATAACCATATGTCGGTGATCCCACAAGACATGTCTTTACCATTATAAATATTTCCAATAATAAGAAATGATCTTCAGCAGAATCTGTTTTTGCCACACTTATCCCCTTGCCGGCGACACTTGGGTTATCAATTTTCGGTAAATATTAAAATCCATTTGTCCGATGCCAATGCTTTGCTCATTGTTGATGCGGTATGAAATATGCTGCATATAACAGCATCACAAGGTAATTGGATTACTAGTCTAGCAAGTAATCGGCTGAAGAAGCATGTGGAAAATAATTTATTTGTGACACACCCTTGCATAAATTTGTCTTAAAAAGTAAAATAGAAGTTGCTCAAAAAGAATATTGGTCTTAAATGAACAAACAGTTTAGCTTTACCTGGTATTGTGATAGAGGGTTCGGTTGTTGGATCTATCAAGAGAAAGAGGTTCAGCTGTGACAGAGAGTTATATTCTCATAGATGTCTATAAGCCAAAAAAGGGTCTCCTTCTCTGTAGCCAATGTTACAAAAAATAACACCAGAAAAGCTTGTCAAAGATAACATTTCGTAGGGTGTAATGGAGAAAATGACTTTTTATTCAAATATAGCCATATGTCGGTGATCTCACAAGACATGTCTTTACCATTATAAATATTTCCAATGATAAGAAATGGTCTTCAGCAGAATCTGTGTTGGCCACACTTGTCCCCTTGTCGGCGACACTTAAGGTAATCAATGCTCGGTAAATATTAAAATCCGTTTGTCCGATGCCAATGCTATGCTCATTGTTGATGCAATATGGAATATGCTGCACATAACAGTATCACAAGGTAATTGGATTACTAGTCTAGCAACTAATCGGCTGAAGAAGCATTTGGAAAATAATCAATTTGTGACACACCCTTGCATCAATTTTACTTAAAATTCAAATAGAAGTTGCTCAAAAAAAGTATTGAACTTAGATGAACAAACAGTTTAGCTTTACCTGGTATCGTTATGAAAGGTTCTTTTGTTGAATCTATCAAGAGAAAAAGGTTTAGCTGTAACAGAGAGTTATATTCTCATAGATGTCTATAAGCCAAAAAGAGTCTCCTTCTCTGTAGCCCAATGTTACAAAAAACAAACACCAGAAAAGCTTGTCAATGGTAACATTTCGTAGGGTGTAATAAAGAAAATGACTTTTTATTCAAATATAGCCATATGTCGGTGATTTTAGAAGACATGTCTTTACCATTATAAATATTTCCAATGATAAGAAATGGTCTTCAGCAGAATCTGTGTTTGCCACACTTATCCCCTTGCCGGCGACACTTGGGGTAATCAATTCTCGGTAAATATTAAAAACCGTTTGTCCGATGCCAATGCTTTGCTCATTGTTGATGCAGTATGAAATATGCTGCATATAACAGCATCACAAGGTAATTGGATTACTAGTCTAGCAAGTAATCGGCTGAAGAAGCATTTGGAAAATAATTTATTTGTGACACACCCTTGCATAAATTTGTCTTAAAAAGTCGGATGGAAGTTGCTCAAAAAGAATATTGGTCTTAAATGAACAAACAGTTTAGCTTTACCTGGTATTGTGATGGAGGGTTCGGTTGTTGGATCTATCAAGAGAAAGAGATTCAGCTGTGACAGAGAGTTATATTCTCATAGATGTCTATAAGCCAAAAAAGGGTCCCATTCTCTGTAGCCAATGTTACAAAAAATAAAATCAGAAAAGCTTGTCAAAGATAACATTTCGTAGAATGTAATGGAGAAAATGATTTTTTATTCAAATATAGCCATATGTCGGTGATCCCACAAGACATGTCTTTGCCATTATAAATATTTCCAATGATAAGAAATGGTCTACAACAGAATCTGTGGTTGCTACACTTATTCTCTTGCCAGCGACACAAATAAATTCTCGGTCAATATTCAAAATCCGTTTAATTACATTATTCGATGTCAATAGGTCAATGAAGTGCTTCTTGTGGATGTATGCTGCACATAACAGTATCACAAGGTAACCTTCACTTAAACGCAATGGAACCTATTAATCCAACCAGACTTCATAAACTTATGTACACAAAAATATAGTAAATAAAATGGTCCATCGTACCCTGTGGACACACCGTACACATGAAATACACGATCACTCCTTGCTGCCTTCATTATTTGTAAGATTTAAAAAAGGAGCAAACTCGTGTAAAATTGCATAGTCAGTCCGGTTCGTACCCCTGATCTAGAGAACAGTTTTGTTCTCTCGATCGTGGGATCCTTTACAGAAGTATCCCACAATGCATCTATCCAAATTCAATGTTTGTATAGGAATAACATAAGAATCAGACACATTTCGAGTGCGGGGAACTCAACCACTGCGAAGGGTTCAAATTTTTCTTCACGATTTAATATAATGCCATATGAATTATCTTTTCACCGTGCGCTTTTAAAGTCACTGTCACAGTACGATTTTCAAGAAATTTAAAAAAAGTGATGAAATCTTATTTTGTGTTACCGTTAGGTCGTCGCGCTTTAACAAGGTTTTCTGAAATTATGAGAAATAACTTGGAGATTTGTAAAAATTATTGAGCGATAACTGCATGATAGTGATGAAATTTGTTTTACTTTCACGAAATTGAACATGAACAAAGCAAACTTTGTTACACCCTTCAATGAAACGACTGATAAGCGTCTATGACTGAAACTTCACAATAAGAATAGCAGCTTCCATATATCACTGTAAGCTCAGTGCGCATGCTTGAGTCTCCCGATCGGGGGACTTATTGAGTCCCTGATCAGCGGTACGAACTGAACTGATAGTGGATAGTTTGCTTTATGATCTTAAACTTATCAAAATGATTTAAAAATTTACCTGTGCTGCTTTGCAGTGCCACGTAGTCTGTAGAATTACCAAGAAACATGCAATTAAATCAGTTTATTCCTGAAGTAGGTGTTGACGCATTGCAAGCGAAGAAGTGCCTTCTTCTTACACATTTAACTTAAATTAAGTGCCTTGTGCAAGAAGTGTTTTGTTAGTCCAGTAGCATGCCTATTAATAAGAACATAAATGTTTATAAAAATGGGAACATTTTGCTACAAGGAAGCCGCCATTTTTTGATATTTCCAATGAACCTTTGCTATCCTAACGTTAAAATCTATTGCAATGTTACATATTTCAAATTTAAAATATGTCTGGGAAAAATATGTTTGCTAAGGGAAACTTCCTTCATGACTGTCATGGCTACAACCTTTTTACTCCCATTTGATATGTTTCGAAAACGGCGTGCGTTTTCGAAATATTAGAAAATAATAGACAATAGAACTAGGCTTTTAGGTGCGAAACAGCCATTTTGAAAAATCAAACGTTTTTCAACACAATGTTTTTTTAATATTTCAAGTACATCAATTAGAAACTATGACATTTTATCGCAACATCTGAACAATATGGCTGTATGACTTCGATATTCTCGTGTGCTATAAATGTTCCTATTAATAGGCATACTTCCGGACTGTTTGTATGAAGATAAAGTAAAAAGCTTTTTTGATTCCTCAAATGTACGAGGAATGATTGGTGCTGAATATCGACCTCAAACTGAACTGATTTAAGAATGAGCACCCTGCAGCTAGCTACATCACACTGCCGAAAATGCACATTAGGTTATATTAGATGAGTTGGTGACATCATGCAGTTTTGATAAACCGAAATATTTATTTAAGATATAGCATTTCCCTTTTCATGTGATGAAAAAAAGCGTTAATAGGCGATTTTGAAATTATCTCTAAAAAAATTAAACAGACTTTACGGATTTTCAAGGTTTTGTTAAACAATAAAAAGAAAAAAAAGAATGTAACAAAGTCATGACAACATGTTGTGATAGTCCTGGTAGTCTAAGTTGGGAATTCTTAATTCATATCTTTAACATCCTCAAATGTGCTTAACGCTTTATAGATTAGTAATAATTCTATGTTGATCAGTTTTGTTTTTTGTGCATCATATATAAGTTCTAAGATTGTAATAGTTTATGAACAGGAGCAGGATTTGGCGAATTGTTAGTGAATGGGACGCATAGTCGTCGACAGTGTCTTAAACGAAAACTGATAACATAGCATGCATCAATGATGTATCACTATCTATCACTATCTATCAACACTGTTGGTGTACCGGTTAGGGTATACCGGTTAGGATATACCCGTTAGGGTATATCGGTCAGGTATATACCTGACCGGTATACACCGATATACATACCGGTTAGGGTATACCGGTTAGGGTATACCGGTTAGGGTATACCGGTTACCGTATACCGGTTGGTGTGGTTTGGTGTGGGTACAGCTAATAGATAATGTGTGGCACTATTTAGTCAGTTGCAATAGCGTGGCCATGGGCTTAGAAGGGGGTCATTATCCCAACTTTTCTCACACGATGATCGTGAAAATTGACAAACCAATTTCTACTTAAATCATTACAGAAAGTTTTTTTGTTTTTCACGCAACAAAAAATGGGCGTAGGCCCTATCCTCTTTTTCTGTAATTTCTAGCACATATCTGCACAGTAAGTTGTTACTCGACAGTTATAGTCGAATAATTAATATATGACCGACATGGAGTGTTGTCAGTGGCCTTTATACCTTCTGTATTGTGCTCTTAATCATCAGATTTACTTGTAGGCGTTTCTTTCAACTTACCTAACATCAGCAGAGTGAGCAAGAGATACACGAAGATGCCGTAATATTCCATGTCTATAAACTCCTGTTTACGTCCAAAATATAAATGTAATGTAATTAAAAAAAAGTTGAAACCATATAGAATTAGCAATTGATGATTGTTTATATTTCCGAAAAATTTGTTCAAAGGCAAGTATTAGAAAGAATATCACTTCTACCGTATATTCCAAACATTTTCTTTGAATTTGTGATTATACAAAAATATCCCATTAATTTTCCTTCAGAAAGAATTAGCCTACACCGTATTCCAACGTCACGAAGTCTTCACGCTGCATTAGCCCTACACTGTATTAACAATTCTTAGTGCTTTAGGTTTTGTTTCTGTCAAAGTGATTTCCTTTTGTAGATCAACTCCAGACTTATAACTTGCATTTGCAAGGTTCTTTGAAGTTTTACTTGCAAAGTGCTGCTAAAATACAACTCTGAAGGCATTTCGAAAGTCTCGTATTACTCAAGAAGGTCTTGATCAGCAAGATTTTAACTAAATATTCTGTCTTTAAAATTTACCTTTCACGTGGTTTATAACTGTCACTGCCACTTTTACACTGTAGCTGCACAGCTATCAACACGACAAAAATATCTTATGTTCTAACATAAATAACAAGTAACCTTCTACTGCTTTCAATGAAAGGGGTCTTTTACTTTCGAAATCATTGTAAAAAATGTATTATCGAGAAAAATGGTAAAATGTGCTTATCGGCGACTTTTGCTTTCTATTTATGATAAACCTTTCGTTTCCTGCTAGTTTCTTATGGGGCAGTAGCAACCTAGTTATGCTATTTTAAATGCAAATCCGACTTCATTTACTATACTAAATTCTGTATGTCTAGATTTTTGTACTGAATGCAGGTAATAATTGTTTCTGTGTTCGCACGTTGAATATACACTGTTTAGCGTTTGTCGTCAGCGGAAAGAGAATTTATAACAAGAATTAAAAATCACATATTTCCCATACACTTTACTCTAAAGAAGGTTGTGTTCCACTTAGGATATGGGTGGGATGAAATCTATTGCACGGGATAATATGTTAGTAAGGGCTTTTGATCTAGTGAAAGCTTTTGGATTGGGTGCACAGTTGTTGCTTAATAGGCCTACACTCTTTGAGTATATTTTTGCGGCCTGACCTTACACAAAGCAATTTTCTGAAATATTAGACTGCAAGAAGACGGGGCTACACCTCTCCCCCCATCGGGGGGAGGAGCACTTCATACTAAAAGTGGTAGAGGTGTGCAGTCCACCAACCAAAAAACATACCCGCAGTATGACATATTTGTTAGTAACTGCAGTATGAGTATTCAATAAAAATATTGTAAAAATGGATTAGCAATACAAAATTAACACAGTAAAATCTCAGTTTTTGGGACCTGCACTACGAAAATGGTGCAAAAATGCACCTGCTCGGGCGACACATATATATGTACCTCACGTATGGCCGGGGCTAAAAGTCAATATTCTCAATGTCTGTCGTCCACGTCCGTCTGTCTAGTGTTTTGAAAGTAGATCAGGTTTGCCGCCCATAAAATGGCCAGTAGTTTGATATGGATACATTTTGTTTGTATATTCATGACAGTTTTGCAATGATATCATTTTAAAATGCGCCCAAAATCATTGTCAGAGTTGAGTTGAGAAGTAAATAGATGATACGAAAAAGAAAAAAACAAGAACAAGTAAACTGTTACTGCCAGCATTAATTAGGAATCTAGATAAAAAAAAAAGCCTTTACTTATCTTATCTGGCATGGGTTTTATTAGTTTTGATGGCTTGTACTCTACGTATGTCAAATTAAAGGAATTATTCAATTTTGATTTCTATGATTTAGAGGACTATTAAAGAAATACATTGGTGATAAACTATACTGATACTTTATTCCGCTTTGGAGGAATTGCATTCATCAGTGTGTTGAAAATTGACCCTGCAGTGTACAATGTGGTGTCATACTTATAGATTCAAGACAATTGTATTTCTTTTAAAATTAATTTTCCTCTTACTAAGTAATTGCAAACATGTTTTATTTAATTATTAAGATGGGGTATAACATGCACTACAAGAACATGATTTGCCCATTTATGTTACACTCTAAATAAAGCTTAAATCAATTTTCATTTAATAGAAATACATAAAAAATTATCATGCATCTACAATCATGACATCACACTGTACTCTGCAAGGTCACTTTTTAACACACTGATAAAATCTCTGAAATGCAATAACTCCCTAACGGAAAGTGATATCTGTATAGTTTATAACCAATGTGTTTCTTTAATAAGTCCTCTATCATAAAAAAAAAGTATATTAAAAAAATCATAGAAAATGAAAATTCACTCTTTTAAAAGTTACACCTCTATTCAGGCATGAAATCGGTGTGCACTGTCATTTTTCAAGCTCAGGGCGTGTTTAAACGTTATTTGGCTTGATTCAAATTGAAAGTCCTTTTTATTTGCAATACGTGCAGCTGTAATTGCGTCGCCTTAAATGGACTTACTAACCTGTTTACAAAGTAATGAAGTAAAATTATGCGTGGCGGAACCACCGAAAGAGGAAGGTTATGAACGTATATATATACAAAGTACAAAGGTGATTGGATTACGTACTTACAAAGAGTTAGAGAGAGAGAGTTAGAGAGAGAGAGAGAGAGAGAGAGAGAGAGAGAGAGAGAGAGAGAGAGAGAGAGAGAGAGTTGGGGAGAGAGTTTAGAGATGGAGAGTTTAGAGAGTTAGAGAGAGAGAGTTAGAGAGAGAGAGAGTTAGAGAGAAACAGAGAGAGAGTTGGGGAGAGAGTTTAGAGAGAGAGTTTAGAGAGTTAGAGAGAGAGTTAGAGAGAGAGTTAGAGAGAGAGAGTTAGAGAGAGAGAGTTAGAGAGAGAGAGAGTTAGAGAGAGAGTTAGAGAGAGAGTTAGAGAGAGAGTTAGAGAGAGAGTTAGAGAGAGAGTTAGAGAGAGAGAGTTAGAGAGAGAGAGTTAGAGAGAGAGAGAGTTAGAGAGAGAGAGAGTTAGAGAGAGAGAGAAAGAGAGAGAGGGGAAAGGAAGAGAGAAGAAGTGGAGGGGAGGGAGGAGAGGGAGTAGAGGGGAGGAAAAGTTAGTGGAGGGGAGGGATAGGGAGTGGTGTGGAGGGCAGGGGAAGGGAGAAGGAGGGGGGAAAGGGAGGGGAGAGAGAGGAGAGAGGAAGGGGAGAGGAGGAAAGGGGGGAGGGAGGGGGAGGAGGGAGGGGAGAGGAGGGAGGGGAGAGAGAGGGAGGGGAGGAGAGGGAGAGGGGAGAGGAAGGGAGAGGGAGTGGAGGGTAGGGAATGGAGTGGACGGGAGGGGAGGGGAGAGAGAGAGAGCGAGAGGGAGAGAGAGAGAGGAGAGAAAGGGAGAGGGAGAAGAGAGGATTGGAGGGGACGGGGAGAGAGAGAGGGAGGGCGGGAGTAAGAGAGAGAGAGAGGGGAGGAAGGAAGAGGGGTGGAGAGGAAAAAAAGGGAGGAGTAGGGAGACGGAGGGGAGGGGAGGGGAGGGAGGGAGAGAGGGTGAGAGGAAGGGAGAGGAGGAGGAGAGGAGGAGGAGTGAAGAGAGAGGGAGAGGGAGGGGAGGGAAATGAGAGGAGAGAGGAAGGAGAGGGAGTAGATGGGAGGAGAGGGAAGGGGAGGGGAAGGGAGAGAGAGGAAGGGGAGGGGGAGGGAGAGACAGGGGAGAGGAAGGGAGAGGGAGTAGATGGGAGGGAGAGGAAGGGGAGGGGAAGGGAGAGAGAGGAAGGGGAGGGGGAGGGAGAGAGAGGAGAGGAAGGGAGATGGGGTGGAGAGGAGGGGATGGGAGGTTGAGGGAGAGGGAGGGAAGGGAGGGGAGAGAGAGAGGGGAGAGGGAGGGAAGAGGAGGCAGGGAGGAGGACGGGAGGGAAGAGGAGGGTAGGGGGAGGGAGAGGGAGTGGAGGGTAGGGGGAGGGAGATAGATAGATAGATAGATAGAGAGAGGGGGAGGAACAGAGAGGGAGGGAGAGAGAGAGAGAATGTTTCCATGAAGTCTTAACTCTACCTATCAGCCTAATGCTGTTACGTAATAGAATATGCTTTCTCACTTCATACCCGCATTATTACTCTGCACACGCATATAGTTGAGTTTGTTTTTATTTTTAGTAATCAATGTACAAGTTGCAAGCAATATCATCGTCGTTATTTGATGCTACTACCGCCTTTGTAGAATAGTTGTACGTGACGTTGAAAACGCACAATATAAGCGCCATATGTGGCGCTTATAAGACAGGAAATATACGTACTTTCAACGGCGTGGCCTGTTTCGTCATCGACATATGGCTGATGATTGGACAGGGAGAAAATACCGTGCATACAATCTCTCACATCCTTCCGTGTGCATGCACTGCGCCTTAACGCAAAAATGAGCAATTGAGAAAAACAAACAAAAAGTTATGACCAAAAAGTAAGTGCGCATTTCTTTATTTCCAGATAAGAAAGACACGCTTTTGAGGCTACTTTATAAGCGTTCGCGCTAGGCTGGACAAACTAACAGAATAAGTATTTGACATGACTTAATTATGGAGAATCAAGACGTTTGAATAGCCTTAATGAACTGCCCAACACGCAGCGGTCTTTTAGCCGGTTTGCGCGAGGAGTTCCGAGTATAGAGCAAGCATATGGGCATATGGACTATTTGCACGTGACGTCAATTACGCTGTAAACCTGCTCTTGAGGTAAGTGGAGGGGGCTAGGGGTGAATAGTTTCCGGAAGTAAAGGCAAACATGCGTGTATATCTGCGCACGGACTTACTGTTTCGTTTTTAAAGTCTGACAGGTGAGTGGATGGCTAACTTTCGCAGTCCGCGGCGCAATTTGTAGCTTACGCGCTTTCAAATCCTGTAAAAGAATATGTACTGATGAAAATTATTGCACGAAGAAATCGAAAGAAGTTTTTATAATATGTTCTACCTTTCATCTCTGTTATCGTATATGACTTAACATATTACCAGAGAACGTGACGTCATTCGCCCTATACTACGTATCGGCCGAAGGCCGAGAGACGAAACTCCTATACCTACAGTGTGATACTTTTTAGTTCGTGGTCCCAAGAGAGGGCAGCAGATATGTCGGTACATTGAAAATTGGAGTCAATATGAAAAATAGGCAAACTGCGAATTTAACCTCAAAAATAAAAATTGAAATTAATTATACTTATATTAGTTTTAATCATAACTTGTCTTTCTAACCAAGATTGACGTTCATTTTAATTTTAACAAGAACACAAAAACAACGATTTATTTTGACAGTACATGCAGGACGACAACACTTTAGCACATCGTTAGCTTGTAGACAGGCATGTATCGCACTTACTAACTTAGGCCTAACTGGTAAGTATATTTTAAGAAATATACTACGCGAACAACTTTTCTGATAAGGGATAAATGATCAAAATTTGTAGATGTCTTGAACAATTTCAGTAAACCTGAAATAATGTGCTATCTTAATTGTGCCAGTTGTTGTTGAACAGTCTGAAGCTAGATAACGTTGAACGTACGCCGTTAGTTTATCCTTAAGTGACCGACGTATACTCTGACAAATATGGGCAATAATTTCAGTTTTATTTAGGAACAAGAAGAAGTTGCTTATCAAATCTTATTTTATTCAGACATATATGTAGCGATTTGATTGCTTTCAAAAAGCGTCGCCGGGGTAATTATATGTCATTGTGTTTCCTAGCCAGGCTACAGTAACGTTAATGTTACTTTTTTTCTTTCTTCTCTAAATTAGGCTTAACGTTACATTGTGTGAAACCATTTGCAATTTGGTAGCATAACGTTAGGGCCTATATATGTACATTACCATGGTATTGATTTGAGAAAGCTTCGAGTTCCTCATCAATTTGTTAATTAGAATTTGTTACAACATACTCATTTCATGCTTATAATATTACTTTTTATTCCTTTGCAATTTGTTGTTTACTTTTGCTGTTTTCTTATTGAGGGATCATCTCCATTTGTCCATAGACTCAAGAAAGATGGTTTCCAGATCATTTATACATGTTATAGTAGATTGGGGTGGGTTAGTTATTAGTCACATACTCACTGTTCACGTGCATTTACTATGGGACATTTGTTATGTGTACATTAACAATATTTACTGGATTATAATACATTGTACAGTAGGACCAATGTGTATCAATAAACGTCAGCAGTCATTAACAAAGAAAGAAAACGTCAGCTAAATAAAGACAAAAGAAAATATTAGCAAATATCTGTCATGATAAAAAGGCCATTCTTGAAATGCAGCATTACAATTGTTAGCTAGGGTCGGGTGGGCATGAGACCAATGTAGGCCTAGGTCTAATTAGTTTTATAGTTGGCATGTGCCTATCTACAGAACACCCATCAAACAAAGTCTAAACAGGCTGACCAACTGGCAGATAGGTGTGTATAAAACAAAGTAAAAGTAAGTTAAATGCCAACTTGTTTAGAGAAACAATAGATCAAATTGCTCACTTATTACTTTTATTTCTATTTGAATAAACTATTAGTTTTCAGTTTCATTCACATTTTTCTGTTCAACATCATTTACCAACAATTACAGGCCTTAAATTCATAAAGCTTAACTTCAAAAATAATTATACAACTCTTTGGAATAGGCCTACATGTTGTATTGCAGCCTAATTACTTCCAAGCCATGAGTGCATTTTTGTGTTATTCTATGTGTATTACTTATTAAAGTTGCTTTTAATTTGTATGCAAAAGTTTCAAGTTGGGAAGATAAAAAAAGCTCCACTTGGAAATTTTGCTGTATGGAATTTCTCTTCTTATTGATAGGCAATCTTTAGTTTTACTCTCTCATTTGTTTTTGCTTTGATATCCAATGAATAAATTATATTACAGTGCAATAGTCTTCCAACTTTGATGTTGTATGATTGTTAAAAATCATTGACTGTTCTACAGAGGAAGACAATTTTTGCAATGTAAATTAATTTTGTATCAATTATTAGTGAGTTGAATACCTGTATATCATTTTGTAGTACACAATACCCTGCCCAAATATTTTCTGACTCCAGGCACATGCATTTTCTGGGTAGTGGAATGTACTGTTATAAGGTTTTGAGGAAATGAAATGGTAATTTTTTTATATATAGAAATTTGTCTGCTTAATCCAAAAAAGACACAAACCCAAAGACTGAAAATTCAACATCAAAACCAGCAAACCAGACTTTTATTTGCAGTAAACAGACATGAAAAATCACACTTCAACATGTCTTTTACTAGGCTTAGCTCAGTTGACTATACAGTAGGCCACACTTTACAACCATGGAGATCTATTGGCTGCATAGGAATAACCTCAAATTTGGTTGATTTCTGTTTCTTTCTTAAAAACTCATACTGTGAAATATTGTGGTATATCTATATCTACATCAGCATCACTTCACAAAGTTTGCTGATTTCAGCTAAAGCTGTAGTGATAAGTGGAAGACTTATGGCAGTATGATCATCCACAGAAGATGTCTCATAAGAAAACTGTCAGGAATGTTTGTAAAGTTGACTCCAGTTGTTCTGTTGTTAAAGTTAAATTTATACAGGTAATCATTGCAGTAAATCAAAGTTGTAATGTCATAGCTTGTTACTTATTTTCTTATAAATTGGTTACATCCACAATGAAGTCCCAATTCTTCTATCATAAATGTACATGCAAATTTATAGGAATGATTTTTAGAAGTTAATGGCAGAATAATATGTGTTGATCTGTTTTAAACACCTGAATTTACACACCGTTTCATGTAACCTGTACCAGTTGTTTAAGTCAATTGATGTATATTTCCTGTATTATTTATAAATATTACTTTCTTTACCCTAAACACAATTGAATTATTTAATTCAATTATTCAATGTTTTCCCCTTCAACACCAGAAAGTGCATAGGTTTGAGATGGGCATGGCAAACTACCAATTCATTGGGTTGAACCACATAAACTGATAATAAGAGTTAATAGCTTTTCTTGACAAAATCAACCCAACTGTAACGATGATTGCATGTGTCATAGAGCTAGTGTGTTGCCTAAGTTATTTGCCTTCACCTTATGTTTGGCATAAATCATATTCCCTTCACAAATATCCAAATATGGGTTATTTCATTTCCAGTGTCCATGAATTCTTTGCCAATTTTTGTTTGAATTCAAGCAGTATACACAACAAATCACCAGGTGAATTGAGTTAGGTGTGGGCAGCTAATTTGAAGCAAGTCATAGCCTAAATTCTTGTTAATGTTAGTCAAGTTCTAACTTGCATGTAGTCTTGCAAGAATGTAGCTATTAGTCATATCCCACAATACACTTTTTGACATGACTGGTGGTTTTCATGAGGCCGCCACAGACAAGTAAACAACAGCAATCCTACAATGTCAGCATACAGAAACGTGTTAAAGTGAAATAAATTACGGCCGAACGAATGTAGCCTTTTTTTTTTTTTAGGCCTAACGGCTAGGTCTGAAATTGAATAGGTTAGTTGGTAACTTAAATTTTTTAGCCTTTTTCATACTACCCGATATTCCCAAGCCTAAACTAGGCTTTAATAACTAGGCCTAGGTCCACCTTAGTTAATATTACATTGTAAATCTCTGGCACCACAGATGTCTGACTGCGTACACATTTGGCTAGCCTTTATAAACTGTAAAAAAGCCGATAGCAATAACCACCGAACGGAGGTGTACAGGTGGCTAGGGCCCGCCCGCGCTTTTTTCTTCTGCAAACCAGAATTGCCATTACATATTTTTTTCAGCTAATCATATACAAGAATGACGATAACGTAATTAAATATGAATATTCATATACAACTTATGACATATCGTCTGACAAAATAATTTGATACTTAGTAATTCCATGACCGCGAGTAAATAACATTACTTTGCCGGAAAACAGTGGAAAAAAACCTGACACTACAGATATGGCAAAATTTGAAATGTGCTACGAAGCGAATCCTCCTTTGAATATCGAGGAAGTAGTTAACAATATCTCGGTAAGTGGTGTTCTGAATGAAGTTCTAACACTCGCTCCTTGTATGAAAATTAAGACATAATTTATAAAGTAGTAGTTAAGCGACTTTCCTTGCATTACCACTTTCCCTTGACACGTGTTGTAGGTACGGAGTTTTTGGTTAGTGTGTAAAAATCAAGGTGGGGCTTATTCGCAGGACAGTGATAACATATACCCTAACCTAAAACCTAACCCCAATCCTAACCTTATTCGCAGTGCTGGCTTGAGATACTGTGTGGATATTCGGACGGCTGCCCTGCGAATAATCACTTCAAAAAATCAAAGTTGTATAGCGATAGTTCTCACGTTGTATACGTAGATCTTCAAGCTGCTGTATATGCGTGAGATAATTTGCACTAGTTGTAGGTATGCCTAGGCCTAGTACGACTTCATGCCCAAATAGACTTTTGTTTAAGTTGTAGGTGAGTTTTATCCTTTTTGAACATTTTTCTTTAAGTCCCAATTTTCCTGTTTGGACGGAGTACGTAGTCGTAGTGAGTACTCCATGCATACATTACATACTATACAGGCTATAGTATACAGTCCTATGTTATAGGACTAATGTTGTATATGAATATTCATATTTAATTACGTCATTGTCATTCTTGTATATGATTGGCTGAACAAATCTGTAATGGCAATTCTGTTCTGCAGAAAAAAAAAGACGCGGCAGGTCCATCGCTAAAGTTAAATTGGCCTATATTGTTGGCCAACCTTCACTGTGATCAACTAGTCTAGGGTCTAGGCGTAATGCATAACGGCTTCGATAATGTAAGGCAGTAATTCCTTTTAAATGCTGTAAACTTTCAATTTGTCATGTTCAGACGTAAAACAATGAGTAATAAACGCATTGGCATCGTACCGTACGAGTATTGCGAAAAGCATCTGCACTACACTGTGCGTGCATGGTCTGTCAATTTTTTTCGACTTTAATCCATAGATGACATCAAAATCAAAGTTGTTATATTATTGATTTATAAAATTATTGGTTTATTGAACTAAAAGTGCACAAAAAGTAACGATAAAATGAAATCGGTGATAAAAAAAATTAAATCAATAATTTGCGTAAAATTATTATTATTATTATACACTTATAGTGCGCTTGATCTTAAAAAGCATTTGTTGCATTAGTTGTTGAAACTGCTCTTGTTATTGCATTTGCTGTTGTTGTAGAAACTCAAACCTACTATCCCTTTCTCTTTCTTCTCGCTTTCTTCTTTCCTCTTTTCTTCTTATCATCTCCTTTTCTTTAAGTTCGTGGTCTATCTCGATCTTCTTTGCTAGAATACTGAAGGTTTTTGTAACATTGTTTCTCCTCTTCCTCGGTGTGGTACTTTTACCATTCTTTCTGATAAGGAAAATGTTTATACAATTGAAATTAAAACCTATGAAAGTTTGGGTAAACCATGGGTTTCGGGTCAAGTTGAGGGACAAATTTTGCCAGTACAGTATAGCAGTTTGCTAATCAAAATAGTATTGTTTGAAATTTTGTTTTGATTAGCAATAATTTATACATTATACATTATCAAAAGGCTTAATTGACAATAGATGTGGGCCATTTTTTGCTAATCAATTTTCAAAATGAAAATATACCCTGGTCAAGTTCAACAAAAATGCCCAAGAACATAGGTTTTCAACCCTATGTAAATACATAGACTTAGAACCAGTTTTTATACTTTTCCTATTCTTTTATATTGAGAAGATCAGCTTTTTATGACACACTCCTAGAACACATATTCCAACTAAATTTACTATGGATTTTTACTGTTTAGAATAAGTTTAACCATAGTTGGCACGATTTAAATCACCTTCATTTAGCTCACACTTCAAATTCGTGGTTATTTACAAAAATAAATAAATATATTAAATAAAAATCTATTTTTTTTGTTTAATTGAATTTGAAACCTATGAAAATTTGGGTAAACATGGGTCTCGGGTCAAGTTCATGTACAATAGAAAATACTTTTAATTCGCTCAGACATTGCAAATGCTAATCCTATGATTGATATTCTAAACATAACTAAATGACATTTACCATCTTTTGTGACTTAATTTAGTAGTTCCAATAAAAATTTAACCAGAACCAAAAGGTTTTGCGGTTCTGATGCTTTTTTTCATGCTGATTGATTTTGTATCAACTGTTATGTCATTGCATATCATAAAAATTTGAGATATCGTATTTACAGCAAAATCATATTAAGCCCCACCCACTATGCATATTAAAGAAATGCCAACGTTTTTATAAATGAACATGCACAAACTAGCAAAAATCATAATTCTACAAAATATGAAACAAAACAGACATGTGATTGTTAAAATATAAGTATTTCAGGATTTTCACATTTGGCCCGGCCTACCAATTAACATCCATGACATTACCACCAAAAACAATAGGGCACTTCTACAGAACATGGGCTATCTGTGTACGACATAAAATATGAATCCAGTATATTGTTCTTGAGATATCGCGCTTACGAGTTTGCTGTCACATACATACATACATACATACATACATACATACATACATACATACATACATACATACATACATACATACATACATACATACATACATACACATACATACATACATACATACATACACACATACATGCATGCAAGCATGCATGCAATGCATGCATACTTACATACATACATACATACATACATACATACATACATACATACATACATACATACATACATACATACATACATACATACATACATACATACATACATACATACATACATACATACATACATACATACATACATACATACATACACACACAGGCCATCATGACTGCATAGCTTCCTCATGCTGTTAGCTTTGGAACCAAAAATTAAATAACTTATCATTTAAATCGAAATCATTTGAATTTAAAAATATTTCTTTAAAGAAAATATGCTGTATAATGCAACAATTAACCACACATCAGCAAAACATTTGTTGAAGTTTACAAGTGATCTCTGTCTCTGATCATTCAAGGAAAAAACAGTTAACAACCAGAGAAGAGGAACAGCATCCAGTATGGGTGTTTACATTGTTCATAACTAGTCAAAGTTTACCTCTTTCTGGTCTCAGAGAATCGTTCCAACATCTGCTTTTGCATTTCTATGCCATCTATCCCGCTCTTCTGTTCTTCCTCATCCTTTTTCTGAGGTGGGATGTTCTCTGCGTCTTGCTCCATCTCTTCTAACTGCTCAAGTAACTCTCTTACCTCTTTCCGAGTATCCGTCTCTTCTGAGCTGATCCCAGACGCAGCTATCTTCTTGTTGTTTTTCATTCGAAGTTTGGCTTTCAGCCCCCTTGTATTTGTCTCTGACGGCTCTTTGGTTTAGGTTGATTGGCGTGTTTGTTGATTGATTTAATGGTTGGAGAGCTGTGGCAACCTGCTCCCATATCTTCCCTCTCTCCTGCGTCCCATGCCTATGCCTAAATGGATTTTGTACAACCATTTCGCGTAGCAAGAAGACCTCCATTGCTTCGGTCCATTGTGACTTTTTTCTGCAGAAAAAAAAAATGAGATGAGGTACACGGAGGTTTTCATATTCGGTAATTTGTTTGCTGCGATTTCTTCTCAGTATTGAATAAAGCGAGGGGGAGCGCACAAGATGTTGAGGTTGGAAAGTCTTAGTCTTAATTCTAGACTCTCCTCTCCTTGCAAAGAGCTCAAATTTAGGCTACTTCAAAATGCTTTTTTTAGAAAAGCAAAAAAAAAAGTTTTTTTTTATAAAGTGAAAGGCAGAATGGTAGTCATGTATAAGATTACCATTCTGCATTTAGATTGATTTAGAATTTTACTTAAAAGTTTTCAATTTTGATTCAGTTGTTCCACTGCAGCTCTGCTATAGGGCTATTCAAGAGGCATCAAAATATGCACAGAAATTTTGACTATTTTTTCATAAAATGCCAAAAAAAAAAAAAAAAAGGTGTGTAATCCGCAAACATACATTACTATCCCCAATGGAACACGTTATGTGCTACGTAATAAGTTCAACATCAGAATACACGATTCCACGGTTCAAATATGCGCAAACGTCAAACCCCCCAAAAGGTAGAGTAAACAAACAAGGTCGGGCCTATTTGTACGACGGGTCGTATAAATAGATCTACCATTGATCGTAATATATACTGCAGCCGTACATATAAGGAAGTCAGGAATCAATATTTACATGGAAAGAAACATTAACAGCAGTTATTCAAATGAAACGCTGCCTAGTCCAAATTGTTTCATACTGTGTACTTCAGTTGTAACCTAGTTTCCTATGCTAAAACGAAAATAATGTTTATAAATACTCTTTCCCTCGTACACTAAAAGAGTGGAATACATTGCCATCAGACATTGTAGGACAATAGGCCTAGTCTAGCTATTGAACTATCTGACCATTACCATCATTTGGCCATAATTTCTTCCACTTTAACCCATGCCTGTATGCTGACATTGTGTGATTGCTCTTGTTTACTGATCTGCGGCCTGACGAAGGTTATGGTTGTTCCGATGCACGCCATTAGAGATCAACGACAATTTTGTTTTGTAGTAACTTTATTCAATTTTACACAGCTTTCCTGAGAATATTCTTCACTAAATTATCAAGTCTTTTATCACTAGGTTCACAACAGATGTACTGTTTATCCACAAAATCCTGCAATTTATATTTCATCTATTTTTTGTGAGTCTTCTGTGCGCAATGGAACAGCTATTCATCTATTACTTTAAGAGCAAAACTAAATTGTGTTGGTTATTTATCTAGGGTCGACGTCCTAGGCGCCGATGGGACAAAGCCTCCAGAAGCTATTAGCGTTTTTTGGCGTGATTTTTGTAGCAGAAAATTGCTCGAAATTGTGTTAATTCCGAACTAAAATTAGTTTAAAAGGAATACTATTTTGGAACACATGTTCAAATGCAGGATCCCGTTTACTTCAATATGTGTCTTTCGTCCTGGGGTCTAGGAATGGTTTTCATGTTCTTGTAGTAAGAAGAGAGCTTTGAGAAAAAATATTTACAAGGTTGAGAATAAAAAATATATACAATTATTTTCTTAACAATTTTTGCACCCCTGTGGGCATTCGGCGCCCTCTCGAAGAGCTTCTACCAGCATGTATTCAAAAAAATTGTTTGACTTTCATTAGTTCATGGCAGGAACAGATATTAAAAATTGCCAACGAGCTATCGCCATGCATCAGTTTATGTCCGAGCGTGAAATCTAGGGGCCCAATTGAGTGCCAATGGGGAAAAATGACTGAATTTTTTAAATTTTGTTTTTGAAAATTCATGCGCTTTTGGACTACACAAATTAAATTTTACTTGCTTTTAGTACATAGATATAGGAAGAAGTTATTAATCAACACGTAAATTCTCCAAGAGCCTAATTTCTTTTTCTCAGGACGATTTTGGCGCCACCTCAGAAAGTGTCGATGGAATGGGGGGGGGGGAGACTGTTTCTATCCCTTCCCCCCACCACGTCACTGATTAGAAGGATTTGTGATGACTTAACCTATTCGGATTTAGAGTCGCAACTTGCACTAGTACGTCGAAAATATGTAGAGTACTTTAGTAAAAAAAAAGTAAAAAACATTGCAAATTAAAATAAACCTGACAACAATCATTGTGTGCAAGTCCTTAACAACGCAACCTACACTGAGTTAGTTTCGCGAAAACAAAAAATATCGGTCAACATTTTTGTTCATTTCAACTCAAGAAAATCGCATATCATATCCAAACTTGATTGTTTATATCTTTAAAATACAAGCAACGAAAATATTAAGACGAATTTTCAAGCGTTCACCGCAAAACTTAAGATAAATAACAAAAACTAACCGAATAATCATTCTCTTTTTCAACTCGGTGGTCGCATCGCTCATCTTCATGTTGTTGTTTGGTATGACGTCAAAACTAGGATAAAAGGTCATATGTGTACCAAACGTTGTCGTTTTCACCACAACGCAGATTCACCCCAAGTACCGTCCTAGAATTTCGAGGACGACAACGTTGCACAGACTACGCATGCGCAGATGACTCGAGGCGTGAATTTACCGTCGCAGAACCATCCGTCGTACAAATCGAAAACTATAGTGAATCATTAAGACCCACAACATACTTTACTCAATTTTAACATCATAGAAATTTACCCCGCTAAGCGTAGCGGGGATATTTACGAGAGTTATACTTACCTTCCATGCTATAAATTTGCAATCTGGTCACATGACTTGATTCTAACGCACTTCTAACCAACCTTAATAACGTAGTTACCAGCCCAGCCCTGACCTCCATAATACCTCTACTAACCCTCACTTAACATTTCACCGAGGCCTGAACGAGAGGGGAGGCGAGCCGGGATGCATGGAAGGTAAGTATAACTTTCGTAAATATCCCCGCTAGGCTTAGCGGGGTAAATTGACTTCTACTTATTCCTACCTTCCATGCTATAAATATGCAATCAGATTTCCACCGAGGATAGGAAGGAAGGGAGTTCAGGTCGTAGAACAATTTTCTAAAGGCTGCTGGTAAACCTCGCATTAGTCTTATTCTCCTTAAAGGACAAAACTCCTTCTCCTCTTAAGGTCGAAAGACCTCTGAATAGGAACTATTGAAAATAGTAACCCACTGCTAGTTATAGCAAGAGAACAGGAAGCACCCTGTTAAGAATAACCAAGGCATAACGTCTACAGAACATAGGTTAGTTACCCACAAAAGCATGCGAACAGAATCCGTTAGTGAACATTGTTAAACTGTTAACAACGCCCAACACGTCGTGACGAAAACGTACAAGGTTCGTCAGAGAGCCGGGGCGGTTTGGATAAGCATAAAGGGATCAAACCGTATGTAAAGTTAAACTAAACAGAAGCTGCCAGAACCGCGGCAGAACCGTGTTAGTAAAACATAAACGATAAAAAAGGTGCCGAAGATCGGCAAAATTCCGTTAGTAAAACAACGAAAGAACAATCGCCAAAACAACGGCAAAGTTTCGTTAATAAGAATAAACGAAATAAAAGAGCCTGAAAAACGGCAAAAAAATTCGTTAGTAAAAGAAACGAATTAAACGTGCCAGAACAGAGCCGAAATTCGTTAGTGAACGACTAAGAAGTTAGGAAAATTAACGGAAGAATCTTAACTGAACGAGAGAACGTGAATAATTGAAAGCAAGAATATTCACCTCAAAAAAGGGTGGTCCTCTTCTCGAAAGAACGGCCCTTGCAACTCCGCCTTGATAGTCTGGTATATCCTTTAGATATGCGGAGACGAACATGGCTGGGGTTTTTCATACCGCTGCACGAAGAATTTGGTTGAGGGGGACCCCACCAAAAAGCGCAATTGATATAGCTATGCATCGCACCTGATGTGCCTTAACCGATCGTTCTGTAAATAACGCGGATTTATTGTATGTGATTGCCTGAACAATCCATCGTGATATCGTATCACGTGAAACGGCGCAATGCGGGTATTGTAAAGGCACGAATAAGGCGTTAACGTCGTTCCGTAAGGATTGCGTACGTTTAATATAGTGCGTGAGACATAGAACGGGGCATCAGGCCTTGTCCTCTGCCGTGTCAGAAAACGTAGCGAGTGACGGAAGGAATATAGGTTCCGGTAAAAACTCTAATGTTTGGTTCTTGGCTAAGAAGGCTGGGTCGGTCACGAGTCAAACGCTCCCAGATTCAAAGCGAATATAGCCTTTTTCGAGCGAAAGCGCGTAAACGGCACCTCTGCGTCTGACAGAGGCTGCTGAGAGTAGAAAAACCGTTTTGATTGTCAGTTCCTTAAGCGGACATTCAGAAAGTGGCCCAAACGGAGCCCGTGCGAGTGTCTCGAGAACCACCTGAATGTCCCATGGGGAGGTTCCGAAATGGATGTCTTTGTAAGAACATTCCTTTAAGTAGTCCTTCTAGAGGTCGCGCGTTTGTGACGGTTGACCCGTCTGGAAAGCCCCGGTGGATTGCTGCTATGGCTGTCCGAAACCCCTTGACTGTATTGATGGATTTATTTATATTAAACTTACTCAAGAAGAAGTCTGCTACGTCACCAAGAGGCGCTGTATGCGGAGAAATCGATCTAATCTGGCACCAGTCTTGGAACATCCCGAGTCTGGAAGAGAACATCCCCAAAGTGGATGGTCTCCGACTTTAGGCTGCCCAGTTTGGAAAGCTTCCTCTGAAAGGCCTTGCGGCACAAGGGATTCGCGGATAGAGGCCACACAGTCAAATGGAGTGCTCTTGGATTGTGGTGCCATTTTCCGGAGCCCGGGATTGAGACTAACTCGTCCGTGACCAGAAACTCGTACGGGAAACCTGCGATAAGATCGAGCAGCTGACGGAACCACATTTGGCCGGGCCAGTTGGAGCTACCAGAAGAAACATGTGACACTGATTGTACATCACCTTGCCCAGTACTCTCGATACTAGTACGAACGGTGGGAAGGCATTGCCCACAAAGTGGGTCCACCTGATCGTGAACGCGTCGACTCTCCAGACTCTCTGGTCGGGTGTCAGAGCGCAAAAAATTGTTAGCTTGTGGTTGTCCACGGACGCGAACAGATCTACGTCCGGGAGACCGAAGGTCAACCAGATCGCCTCGGTCACCTGCGGGAGGAGGGCTCATTCTAAAGGGGGATCCTTGCAGGCGAGATAACAGATCCGCGATTGTGTTCTCTTTGCCTGGCATGTGGATCGACAGGAATGTGACCTTGTTCGTCATGCACCAAGACAGAAGGGACTTGGCTAGGATACAAAGTCTCCTGGATCTCGTGCCTCCCTGTCTGTTGATAGACACCATTACCGTGGTGTTGTCGGTGCGTATGGGAACAGTCTCGTTCCGTACCCGTGGTAGGAAGTGAACAAGAGCCAGGTGTACTGCCTCTAGTTCCAACAAATTAATGTGCTGACCGCACCAAGTGTCCGTCCAAAATCCCGCGACTTGGGACCACGCTAAATGCGTCAAAATCCGTCAAAGACGTATGGGTCACCAATGACACAGGAGGTCTGACGGGTGAAAAAATCGCTCCCTGTGACAGGTGAGAGTGGACGCACCACCACCAAATGTGGAGGACTACTGCCTGTGTACGGGGGACGAGGACACTGAGGTCTCTTCTGGATGAGACGAAATGATCCAGTAGATGAAATTGTAGATCCCGCATGTAAAACCTGCACATGTGTGGGGACTAAATCTACTAGGCTGGCTAGGTGTTCTATGAATACCAGCCATGCTCTCGCAGGCGACGCTGGTTGCGAGAGGAGGACTTCGGCTCCCGCCCTCACGGCTAGGATCCGTTCCTCCGTCGGTCGAATACGACCTTGGGTAAAATCCAAGACTGCTCCCAGAAAGATGGGAGTCTGAGAAGGAACTAGATCTCAGTCCTCAATAACTCTGCGTGGTCGCTCAAACGAGGCGTGGGGGTGGGACGAAAGACCCCCTTGGGGCGGGAGAGTCCTGAATTCTAGACGGTAGCCCTGCCGAATGATTTGTAGCACCCATTTGGCTGTGGTGACTCTCTCCCACGCCTTTTAAAATTTCCCCAAACGCCCCCGACTGGACCGCCCGTCAACGGGGCGTCGGGTGGGCCAAACGTGCTTCCCGTTCCCTTCCCTCACTATTGGGAGGAAGAGGTACCCGATCTGCGTGCAGAGGGGAGGACGCGTTGATCGCTCTCTGCCACATTCACTCTGCCGGTCCACGAAGTGGACTCCTGGCAAGAAGAAGAAGTTGTATGGGGCCCAGTTACTGCGTTATGGCGACGATTGACCCGTTGCTGGGTAGGCGTACCCCGGCCCCGTACAGGAGCAGAAGGACGGCGACGTGCGGGAGGAAATGAAAAAGGCTTCGTCCTTGCTAACAGCTTCTTAGTCTTCCGAAGATCGTCCTGTTGGCCGGCTTGGTGCGACAGGACATCTCGGAAGTGACCTGCAAAGAGGTCCAGGCCTTCTGTCGGTAAGTGCTGAAGGTCCGTCTGAGTGGCGTCAGAGAGTCCAAGGAGAGGGAGAACATTCTCGCGCCTCTCCATGACTACCTTTGCTGAGACTCGGGCGAGTTGGTCGACTGTCGCGTCGAGCAAATTCGAGAGTGCGGTTAACAAAGGTGTGGTCGTTGTAAGGACGTCGGCTGGCAGATGTCTACGCAGAACCGAGTCCAACCCATCTTTCACCCATACGGCGAGGGATTGGTATTTAAAGCCCAGCCGTATGGCCCGGTCAACAGCTGGTAGGAAATCTTCCCTCCGCTGGACCTCAGGATCAAGAAATTTCTTGGTCCTGGCTCTGAAGCTAGACACTGCTGAAGTGCCGCTCGCGGGCTGGCGGAGGAGTTGCCACACTCCTTTCGGGATCAAGTGGGTGCCTATGAGCGCCTGATACGCAGCTGGTTGGATACGAGTGGCCTTTTCAACCTCTTTCTTGTAGGCTGTCCAGTCCCTATCTGGGGTCCTGGTCCAAAGCTGAACCCTGGTCACCAGGGAGGCATCAATGGGGAATTGTCTAGCCGTTGGCTTAGTTTCTCTCGGGGCTGAGCTGAGCAGTCTACGCTGAGACTGTGGGCCAACCTCTACAAGAGGTGCTTCTACAATATCCAGCTTAATTTCCCGTTGTAGGAAATCAAGGAGCTGGGAAACACGCTCCCCTTCAGAAGGCGGTCCACTGGAAAAGGTGGCGGGAAGAGGACCTCAGTCGGTACCTGGTAGGATAGGGGGTTCTATCTAGTGCGGTTTGCATCGTTGATGCGGCACTAGGGACGACTTGAACCGCTTGAGGGCATTCTCCTCCGAGATCTCAGGGTCGGGTGGATGCCATGCTGCGGCAGTTGCAGAGGGCGAGGTGCGGGAGGTAGTAGCCTCCGCCAAAGCGTCTGGGACACCAAAGTCTCAAGCGTCTGCTTGAGTGTGTCCTTGAAGGTGGGATCCTCTAGGGGATTTCCCCTGTGTCGCTTCCTTCGCCTCCGCCTCGGCTCAGGGGAGGGCGACGAACAGAAGGAAAAGAAGGAATGATAACGTCGACTCCGTCGTCTCCTGTGTGTACTATCCCGTTCCCTGTCCATCCCCCGGGGCCTGTTTCGCTCAGGAGACATTACTCAGGGGACGGGAGAGCCGGGCTCTGCCACATCGTTTGGCAAAAAAGGTGTACGCGTAAGCGTACGCCTATTCAGCTGTGGGGCCCATTATCGGGTGCCCTGCTGAGAGTGGGCGGCGGCCTTGCCTGTTGGACGGGAGGGTGCTGCGGCGTAGGCTTAAGTGGCGGTGGCGGCGGGGGGAAGACGAAGACAGCCTGTCTAACCGCCGCTTCTCCGCTTTCTCGACCGCATTTTGAAAGTGTTGGTTGCGGTGGAGTCTATGCTCCGACCACGCCGCTTGATCCCAGTCGCTGCACAGAGTACACAGGTTGGACTCGTGAGATGGTTGTCACCGGAACGTAACTTAAAGAAGCATTTACACGCGACGCATTGCGGTACATCTTGCGTGCGTAACACCCCGACACTCGGAGACTTGTCCTCCGTATTCATGATACTGGTGAAAGATATTGCGGAACTGTAACGTTCAACGCGGAAAATCTTACTGAGGCAATTCACACAGCCGTGGAACTGCGTAGCTAATGGTTACAGAAACAAGAACAAAAATAGCTTTCGTGGAGCTTGGAAACACGGAGTCGGTCACCGAAGCCATGCGGACCCGTATGGATTTGTAAAAGTAATGTAATGGCTCAACAGCGAGCCGTAAAATTACTTATAACTCACTTATTACCTCTTTGGGCACCGCCTTTTTGTGGCCCTACCGGTCCCTACAAGGAACCTTGGTCCATAGCGGTATACAAAGGAGTTACCCACTAAAAATATACGCCTCACCGACTCAGTAGCGTCGAGAAGGGGCGCTAGTGGTTTATTCTAAGTGGCGTCTAGGACGCAACTTAGCTGATCAAAATAGACTCAGGTAACTTACGTCCGATAGACCGCACCTGTGGCCCTGCCAACTCAGTAGCGTCAAGTCAAAGGCTTCCAGGGGGTGGGTGAATCAGGTAGAAGTTAACAAAGTAAACTACTAACACAGACCTCCACGGCTCAGTAGCATCGAGTCGGTGGTCATGGCGTAAGCAGAAACTCTGAGACTATAGTGATTTATATCGCCTCTTGGCGTTTTGAAAAAATAAAAATAAATATATAGAAAAATTATTTATATATACTTACACCAAAGCTCCCATACGGGGGATGTACTTACGACCCTTACGCGGGCAAGACGGGTCTGCGGGAGACGTCAAACATAGTAAGGCAAGCCACAGCAATTTAGTACATCAAAATACATTTTATCAGAAAATTCACTATATGAAATTGTTAAAAACCCGAGAAAATGCACAAAAAGTAAATTCTTTAAAAGCGCAGGGGTAGCGTGGAAAGCACAAACCACATTGTAACCTGGTGTCTGTGAAGATAAAAAAAGATTAGATCTCCTGAAAAGAGGACGCCAGGGAGACCTCTTCAAGGTCTCTCCAACGCCCCAAAATTCAAGCTTGAAAATTAACAACTCTCTCTTAATTATATGCATGTACTGGTAACGTTAAATAAAATATAGATTCTCTTGTAACAACTGTAGCATCTTGGAGCTGTATGAAGCCGACTACTTGAACACCCTGTGGTGACGCCGACCCAATATGCATGCGCCAACATCGAAAGAAGAAGTTGGCCTAATGCATACGAGAACCTGTACTGAAGATATCCTAACATGTTTATACAATGCAGAGTATAACGCTAGGCTCTTCTCGTGGAAGGGCGGGCCGAGGGTGAAAAACACTTAAATCCAGGGGCAAAAGGTCTACTAAACAGGCACACTGGGTGTATTAGGGACTAAAAATACCCGCCGCGAGAGTGGGACTTTCTCGAACTAGCCACCCGTTTTGTACGGATGGAGGCAACATACTCTATCCTAAGTATAGGCTAAAAGGGAAATTCCTGTGAGTCTGACCGAAGAATTCCCAGTCCCATGGCTACCTTGTCTTACCTCAGAAGACTTGAAAAGGCAACAGAACAAGGTCGAACAGCGAAAAAACCTGCCTGGTAGAAGCTGCAAGAGAGAAAATTGTTAGAAAGGGTTACAATTTCTAAAAGAAAATTTGACCAGCTCTAGCGATGTTGTGATAACAACGCGCTGAAAAGAGGTGAGGGTTAATAGAGGTATTATGGAGGTCAGGGTTGGGCTGTAACAAGGTTTTTAAGGTCGGTTAAAAGTGCGTTAGAATCAGGTCATGTCACCAGATTGCATATTTATAGCATATAAGGTATAAGGTATAACTAGAAATAAATACGTCAATTTAATCCATGTTGGATGAATGTTGCTATCCATTCTCACGGTTGAACTGATTCTCTCTGACCCCTGACATCTTTTAACAAAGGCTTTTTAAAGCATACTGATTGGGGTAGCTTAATGTGCCTTTTCATGGAAGATTATGAAAAAACGTAACGGCCGTATTTTTGTTAGTCTGTTGTCAGGGTAACAGTGAATCTTTTAAGACTCGAAACATACTTTAATAAATCTTAAGGTACAAAACATATTCAAATTACGGGGTAAAACCGTGATTTTATAAGCATACAGGGATTAAGATTTCTGTACAACAAAATGTCCCCCCCCCCCTCTCCTCCCCCAAACACACTTGTTTATGACAAACACACGTAAATTTTATCCATTTTGGATGGCTGCTGCTATCCATTCTTGCGGATGGCCCAATGACAGGGTTCTTTCTGACCTTTGACATCTTTTAACAAAGGCTTTTTGAAGCATGATGATTGGAGTAATTTAATGTTCTGTTTCACGAAAGATCATTTTACGCAACGGTCGTATTTTTTGTTAGGGTAACAATGAATCTTTTACGACTCAAAACATACTCTTATTTATATTTAAATATTAAAATACTCAAATTACAGGGTAAATCCATTATTCCAAAAGTTTTAGAGGAGTTGTTTATTTCTTTACACAAGTCAGTAAGATTACCTTACAAAAGATTGACGCTCCCACCCCGACACACTTGTTTATGAAAAAACAGACGTAAAATTCTTCCATGTTGATGTTGCTATCCACTCTTGAAGAAAAAATAATGACAGGGTTGTTTCTGACCCCTGACAACTTTGAACGAAAAAGGAACTTGCACCCTGCCTACTATTTGGTCTGATTATCTCTTTAATCTGTTAATTCTATGCTATATTTCAAACTCATCCCCAAGTCCTGTAGATGATGAAAAAGGCGGCACATTTATCGATGATTTTTAACGTTTGCTCGAGCAAATTCACGATATCAATCATAAGTATCCCATGTACTGATGAATAGAGATGTTAGTAATATAATCCTGCCTTACGGAGGTTTTAAATGAGAGCCGGAGGTGCCAAGTGGCAACGTCACGTCAGATGTGACCTAGCCTGCCTGCGCCTATGATTTGTATGGCCAGTGGCAGTACCTAAGCTAGTTTGGGAATTGAAGCCACTGTCGCTCAGCTTGCCGTCAGCTTCTTCAATTAAGATACCATCACTATACTCTCAGGTTTCAAGCATGGCCTACTTTATCATAACAGACATTTGTCAATGTTTTTTTAATTTGTTTTTTAAAATATTGTATATGTGCTGTCAAATACGTTCAATTATTCGTGAGATATCACTGGTCCCCGATTTCGATGTTAGAGGGCCTAAGCAGTAACACTGCACTTGTGCATGCTTAGGCCCCTAACAGTTTCCTAGCAAGCACTGTTTTCGCCTAGCATTACAAGCCATTGCATTTTATTCTTCCAAAATCGTCTTTTTATGTTTGTCACGCCGCTCGCACGAGGGCCTATACGCTGCAGAAAAACAAACAGCACAATACCGCCATTCAGTGTACAGAGTAGACCTAGCGAAAACCATTATTAAGTTGTGGTTAAGGTACAGCTATTTTACAGTATACCTTTGTCAAAAAGCCTGAGAAGTAGTACGTTTTCTTCTTCTCAGTGTAGGGAGATTGCCAATTTGTTGGACTGTGAATGAATAATTGTAAAACCTATTAATTTCATTCTCTAAAACACACACTGCTTCTTGTTAATGTGTGTCATTAATTGGGATCACTGTCAATGTCTTCAACTACATGTTATATTAGGCCTACACGCTCTGACTCACCAGAAACAAGCCTAGACTCTTAGAATACGTAATAGTAAAATATTTTTACATGCAAGAAAAACCTACCTGAAGTCACTGATACATTATTGAAAGAAATAGTTTACTTTCCCATGGACTATCAAATTATGAGGAAAGTTGCTTAGAGGTAATGGTATATCTCCTAGGAGGAAAAACATTGTCATTCTAAAAATGTTTTTTTTTGTGTGTATTAGATTCTTGTGGTATTCACCTCTTGAATGGTTTTCTCATATTGACTTAATGCATATCAATTCAAAATAATCAGCTAAAGATAAGAAGTGAGCTCACTTCATAATACTGAAAGTATATGAAAAAATTAATTTGAAACACAATATGTAGGCTGACTAATGAGAAGGTGAAAGAATGTCTTTCCTAGATGACAAAGGTTGACAGTACCACATAATGGGATTTAATTGTCACGTTTTCTTACAAATGAATAAAAATGACATAGAAATAATATAACGACAAATTTCAAATGGTATCTTTCACATTTAATTAATCATTTTCATGACAATTTCAAACAGTTACCAGTATCTTGCACATTTAATCATTTTCACAACCTTCAATATCTGGTTCCTTCTCACCTACCACCTCAGTTTATCAGTCCATGGAAAAATTGAATCATTAAATCACAGATGAGAGTCTCATTTACAACATTTAAATTGTATATGAACCAATCATTTTCCAGCAAGTCATGATCAATTCGTGATCCTCCTGGCTACATAGCTCATGAAGATTCTTATAAACTAATAAAGCAACTTAATCCTCTGAATGTACAAGACAGGTTGGTCATAATGGGATATCCCTCATGACATTCTTCTTCCATCTCACTGTTCTTCTGCATAGTTGTATATCCCCATTCCCTTCATTGCAGGACTTCTAATATCTTATCCACATTTTGCCAAAACCAAATTAAGCTTATGACAAAGATGATGATAAACCATTTCTTTAAACGACTATGGACATCTAGCAAATTTAAGATATATGAGAAATCATGGAATTCTTAAAAGAATATTTTTTTAAATTTTGTAAAAAGCTTATTTTCAAGTTATGACTAAATAGTTTCAAGATTTGTTAATTTCTGCAGAATTTGTGATATAGTAAGAGGAACACATTTCAAAATCTTTATGTAATTCTTTAAAATTTGTTCTTCAAATTCAGCTTCTTGTTAATTTCATAATGTCTTTTTCTAGATGCATGATTCGGAATGTGACCAAGTTCCAAAACTTTTGCTCTAAGTCCAATGCTATATTTCAAACTACATTGACAGAGGAATGAAAAAAAAAGGTTTTGCCAAAGGTAATGAAGGATCCTTCACTCCATTGATGTCACAGATTATGGTGAAATAACAGCGAAAATTAAAAATGCAGTGAATTGGTCAATTTTTAAGCAATTTTAATGGAACCGTTTGCTATTTTAATGGTTAACATCATATTCTAAGCCAATAATGTCCACCCATGTTGCCTCTAGATGTCCATAGTCCTTTAAAATTGATTTGGTTGCTAAATAAAAATCTGTTTATTCTCTTTTGAACTTGTAGCCAAGAATAATTTGCTTCTATTAAGGTTTATTAAATTGAATGCACACCTTCATTTACTCATATTCAATATAGGGGGAAAGGTTCAAATAATTACTTCAAAGCTTATAATTGCCATTGTCTAATAAGATTTTGCTTCCAATTGTCATTGTTAAATTATAATTTGTGACTGTCAAAGTAAATAAGTTTTAATTCCATGCGCTCAATGGTATGCATAAACTATAAAGTAATGCCATGTTTTTTCAGTTTGTTCAATTAACTGTATATGTTTTTTTTTTTTGTACAGGCTGTAAGGACATTCACAGCCTCATAGAGAAATACTTCAGTCACATTTGGATTTGACATTCAAAATGGTTAACAAGCATTCTGTTCCATAGAAAGATACCGGAAAGTGGAAGAGAAAGGAAGGGGACGGGGGTGGACTTCTTACTAAAAAGGTAATTATGTGCAACCCATCAACTGAAAACTACACTCTAAAAAAGAATGGTCAAATTTTACCGCAATATGGTCAAAAGTTTACCAAGTGAGGAGTGATTTATCCACCGAGCCATATGTGGTCAAATTTGACCAAGTTAGTGTGGTCAATATTTTGACCAATTCAACTTGGTCAAATTGACCACATATGGATCGGTGCATAATACACTCATCACTTGGTCAAATTTAGACAATTAACACTTGGTCAATCTGTTGACCACTACAGTTTGGTCAAATCTTCTAACCATTTTGTGGTCAAATTGTCTACAAAAATGGCGGCTCCAGTTTACTAAATCCTTGGTCAAATTAAAATACTGTTCTACAAAAAAAAAACAGTAACAACACAATGCTTTAGTTTGGAATTGTTTAATTTCATAAAATTCCTGGGTAACCGTTAACGATACAATAATGGTTTTCTCTATAATACAGATACAGAGAAATGAAAATATTACTACGTTTACTTTAAAAGATGTGCAAATTAAAGTCTTCTGATTACTCCATTGAACATAGAATTCAAGGCACATGAGCATGTCAAATTGTCAGCATCGAAAATGATTAGTAACTTTTATATTAATGTCTGGTTATAATTATCAAGTATGTCCAACTAGCCATAAACTATGATTCAAACATCAAAACAAAGTTTATATTCCAACTTAACTTACAATTTATTTATGAAGCCTGGTGAAACTATCTTTAAAATGCAGTAAAAAAGTCCGGTACAAACATAAATGGTTGCAATACACTGGGCCTCAAGTTATAACATATTGGTATTTCATGAATTTTAATAGACTTTAGAAGTTTTCTAATTTTGGCTCTACATGTTGAGATGTCCACACAACAACAAACTTATTCAAATTATAAGTTAGTCTATTCTCATGTATAAAATTGTCTGTTGTAAAACTGTCATATCTCTTCAGGCCAAATGCGAGCAAGTGTCATACTTCTTTTATAATGTATAAAACTAATCAGTGTCTTCCTAAAAAGACATTAAGTTTTTCTGCAATTGACATTACATTCTAAAAAAGACTTCATTTTCTGTGAAATTGTACCCTTAGAAAAGAAAACTGCCTGGACATGTACATAACAATTTCTATGTGATTAAATGAACATAACAAATCTCAGCAGTTCAGTCTTTATAATTTCCAAGCTAACTCTTTTAGTTCTGAAATAACACATCATAAATTGTTTTAATTGATTATTTACGCATGACACAATTTTGACTGACATAAAGATTAAAAGTGTTTCGAATGACTGAGGGAGCCATGGCAGAGGATAAAAAAAAACAATAGGCTTACTTAATATGTGGATCTCCCTGATCATACTGTACATACAACCTTACATACAAATTTGCATATTAAGACTACAACATTGAAAGATCTTTATGGTCTATGGATGCATAGCAATTTATATACAGATTAAAATAGCTTTAAAATCTTAGCACATCAGTTTTTGTTCATTTTGAAAACAGCATAAAGTTTTGGAACTTTTTTCACTCTATGGGAACAGTCTACTGTCTACCCAGTCCAACATCACAAAATCTTTGCGTAATTCTTTCAGTTTATTTCCTGTTTTACTGTCCGTTGAAATTATCAGAAGCCTATTCCTCCAAAGAATTCGATTGAAGATATGGTACGCACTCAAATTTACTGCAAAATTTACAAAAAGAATAATGCTAAGAATTTTTAAAAAAACAATTTACATAAGAAAATACCAAGGGCACCAATATATCAAAAAATATAGCACACTGCAGAGCACATGCCTCTGCCCCTCTTCATTCTCCACCGGAATACAATCTTCCTCAGAAACCCTCGATCCAACAAGTTGTAACCCCAAACAATATATTTCTCACTCTTGATTTGTATTGCCATTTACATTCTAAACACTTTAGTATCATCACGATTTTCAGTGTAATTCACGCTAAGCATTCATTGTTTGAGCTATACAAGTTAGATTCACATTTCATCATTTTCATTCATGGCAGAAACCAATTGTTTTGATATCATTGATACCAGAAACCACTTCACTTGATTTTCTTTAAGTGCAGAAAATTCATTGTATGGCTGTTCTTTCATGGCATGAGTTCATTGTTCAACACATTCTATTCCCCTATTCCAATGTTTCAAATTGTAATCACTTCTTTCTTCAGCAGTAACAAAACCACACACCAAATTTGATGAGAATCCAATCATCAGTTCTTGAGATATCATGATGACAAACAAACAAACAAACGGAGGCGAAAACATAAAATTACCTATAGCTATAAAAGTTTATGTTTTTATGTCTGAAAATTCAAAAAACTGTAAAACGGTCAATTTCTTTATTGATTTTGTGATAATTCTTAAACCATTTATAAATCAATTTAGTTAACGTTGCCTTTTAAATGTTCATACACCTGAAAAATATTAAAATGGGAATTTTAGTTCCATTTACAGTGGATTTTAAACTTATTCAGCTAAAATTCTTCAACAATACATGAAAGTTCTTTTCGATAAAAATCGCATCAATCCCTAATGTACTTAGAACGATCCTCTGTGTACCTTTATTAACGGGTTACTCAAGCGACAAGCATCCACTCCATTCTAATGACCACTGTTGGTCTACCCTTCAACATATTCTTTAGAGCTGTATTGGTGTTTCATAAGATATTACCGCACTTCATAGGCTAGGCTAGATCAGCATCTGTTAAAAAAGGACAAATAAATATTTAGAACAATACAAAATCAATAATGAAATTTAATGTCTATGGACGTGTAAAGGCAACATTACCCAAATTGATTAAGAATATATTAAAAACCGTTATAGGAGCAAATAATATCATCAAGATTGGTTAAATGTTATCCATTATACAGCATTTTTAAATTTGTCATCAATTTTCATTTGCATATTTCTGATTTTAATCATCTTTCAACCATTGCTATATTGTCCATAGATCTTGAAATAAAAATAAAAATGTATTTTCATAAAGGGCCTTTCTTGTATTGTTTTCTTTTTCCATAAGTGCAAATTAGCACTAATAAATGGCATTTGGTAATTCAAGAGAAATGGTTAAGGTCTTGCCATGTATTGACTTAGCACCACGGTTAGACCTTTTGCCATATCATCAAGATTTAAAGATTTACAATCTGAAAATAGATAACTACTACCATTTATAAATTATTTTAAAGTCATGCTGACTTTTTCTAAGTGACACAAATTATCCACAAACTTTCCATCTGATAACCAGGAAACAACACATCAATTTGTTTCTTGAACTTGTTGTCCTTTCTCTACTACTCTCATTTCGATCTTGGGGCGGAGGGAAGTCCGTATGTGAGGTACGACGTAGGAAGATAATTGAAATTGGAGGGGGGGGCAGATTTGATATTTGTCCTAACAAACCTACAAAAATGTAGAAATCTCTTATCATGGTAAAACTATTTGTAAGGAAGAAAGTGAAGGGAAGGGGGGGGGGGGGTGTCCTAACATTATTTGAAATTTGGGTTTCTTGAAAATGGATTGAGGACATTTCACAAAAAATGAAGCAAATTTCCTGAAAATTGATGAAAATTTCCCAAAATGAAGACAATTTTCATAATATGAAGGAGATTTTACAAAAATTGAAGGAAATGTACCAAAAATGAAAAGACAGTTGCAAATTTTCCGAATACGAAGAAGATATCCCGAAAATAAAGGAAATTTCCCGAAAATTGAAGCAAAGTTTGTGAAAACTGAAAATAAATTCCGGAAAATTTCAAGAAAATTTTATGAAAATTGAAGGAGATTTCTCAAAAATTGGAGATTTCGGGAAGAAAAAGATGCCATGATAGAATCTGACTCTTCAAAATCTATTCATTAGACCTTGTTATAACTGCGGATATGGTTTTTACTTGATGGGCTGCTCACTCCTACAACTTTTAGTATGAGTACCTCTTTCCCCTCCAGCATCTTGTGTCACCCACTACATACAGAAGATATCAATCATAAATCCTCTGCAAGTCTGCATGGTTTGAAATTGCCTGAATGGCATACATGCTTGTCCACCATCAAAAGCTAAGAGGATATATGTGGCATGTAGAATTGTAAAAATATATATACATGTATATTTCAACATGTGTTTAATACCTGTGGTGATAAGTCTTCCCATACCATTCTGCAAATTCCAAGTTATTGTTCAAGATAACCCAATACCAAATGATTGTCAGTGCCTCTGAAATACCTGTAAATGTATCAATAAATAAACAAGTACTGTGTCATGATTAGATACTCTCCTGGTGCTTGTATATGTACATTTCTGCAATAACATCCTTTAATATTTCATCGAATCGATGGCCCATGCTTTGATCCATCAGGAAACAGGTGATAATGTTGCGAAAATGATCTCTTTTCAACTCTGTGGCTCTATATTCCTCTTGACCGCCTTCAATAATAATGAAGTGCTAAATAGTCCACCATTGATCACAGTATGTAAGGATTTGAAATTGTCCTCCTCTAAGGGCTGTTCATGAAAGGGATTTTTGTTAGTCCAGCCCCCATCAAGATGCTTTTCTATCGATGCAATTAGCTGCCAAAGAGAAAAGATGTAATGTTTTTTAAGCTGCAGTACATGGATTGAATACTTTCATTCCGCTTGGGAGGTGAAATTGGGAAATTCTTAACATCAAATTGAAAAATTGGGTAAAACTAAAGAAAAATTTGGTAAAATAAGAACAATTTGGTTAAATTATAGAAGAAAAAAAATTGATTTGTGTGGAATATCCAAAACAAGAGTGTACGCTAAAACTAAATGTGGGTTAAATCTCTGGCAGTTTGCTTTCTAGTGTTGTTTCATTAATAAAAGAAGGTACTCTAGTTTCATTGAGGAGTCAAAGTTTGGTGTTTTAATCAAACTTTGAATTTTCATATGATCACAAAAACCATTTATACATCAAACTTTGTTATATCTTCTGTCATAATTATTTGATTACACTCAACAACACTACAACAGTATTAAATGAATCAGCATCATGAAATAAAAACAGTGTGTCTTTTATCATTTTTATGTCAGAACTTGCGCCAAATTCACCAAAAGACAGTTTCATCCACTTCTATTTCACCATAATATGCATCCTCTCATTTGGATTTATGTCATATGACATCACTTTAATGTTCACTATTGAACTTATCATACCTTTGTAATTTTGGTAAACTGCTTCTTCATAAACCCTCCTTTGTACTCTATGGCAAGGTTAGGCCTATATGGTAACATCTTGCTCTGTTTGCTGTATGTCCTTCATCCTACATTATTATGAAAATGATAGGTTGCTTAACTTTACTTCTAAACATTGTGCTAATTGCAAGTAGGGGATTTATTAAATATAGCTTATTTATTAAATATAGCTTTATCAATTTTATTGAAAATATATCAGTCAGCTTACTGTTGTGCATCAAGATGTACTATGATATACAGATCTAACCCTGATCAAATCAAGTCTCATTCTGGATGGAAGAAGCTACTTATTACGACAAAATAATTGATACATTTATTCTAAGAAGTCACATAAAGGTCAGTTGTTAATGTGGGTACAATCAGTGACAGTTTAATAACAAGCTTGTTTCATAATTTACATAAGGTACTGTATACAATCCTCCATTGGGAGTTAAGTTTTACTGTTTCTGTGAAAAATAAAGTTTCATATGAACACTGAGTTCATTTTTTTTACAAATTCGGTCACAAATTTAACGATACTCAACTAGCCTGTAAAGAATCAACAGTATGAAATAAGAATGGTGGTTTATATGATCTTCATTTCAGAGCTCCAAATTCACTAAAAAAATAGTTTCACCGTCTTGTGCTTCACCATCTTGTGCATCCTCTCATTTTGGATTTATGTCATATGAACAGTGGCGTGTTCAGTGAGATCATTGGGGTATAAATAGTTTGGGAGTACTACTTCAGATAATGAATAAGAGACGTAAGACAAGTAATACTTTCCATAATGTAATGTTGGACTGTCCGATGAAGCATGTTGGTGGTAAAAAAGGACGATTCAGGTTTATGATGAGTATTGATACGCATGGTGATGAGGATGATAAACTAGATCTCACATTATTACAGGAAACTTGCCTCCCCACCCCCTCCTTTTTGTATGTAAATGTAAGAGGCGGAGTATACCAGTACCCGATATGCTATACAACATATTAGGGAAATAAACGATGAAAAATGAATTGATCATAAATTTGGTTCATTTGCTTAATTTAAACATAAAGTTTGATTAATTTTTGGGAACTTTTGTTCTGCTACTTTCATTTTCGTGCAATTTTCTCTGATCTTCGGGCAATTGGATTCGATCGTTTGGAAACTTTTAAAGAAAAATCTTTTATTTTTAGGAAATGTTACCAATTTTTTTTAATAGTTTGTAATAAATTGACCAAGTTTTTTTTTTCATTTTTTCAAATTTGTATTAGTAATATCCTAATTATACCAGTCCTACAAATTAGGAAGGTTAAATCAGAATCCCCCATTGCTTCCTATACGCCCCTGCATACAGCTTTTTTCCGATAATTACCATTTGCCTCACCCCCTGGCATCAAATGATGAATACGCCATATGACGCCACTTGAATGATCACTTGAAAAATGTTTAAAACAGTACACGTACCAATCAGACTTTTCAGAATTTTGGTAATCTGCCTTGTTGCATATTCAAAATAATACGTCCCTCTTTGGTAGGCTGTTGCAAGGTAAGACTTATGTAGCAATGCCTTGCTTCATCCTGCATCATAAGGAAAAAATGAAAATGAGACATTGGTTAACTTTGATTACTGCTTGGGCTCAGAGATTCTATCTACTGGAGGGAGGGGTCTTCATTTATTATACAAAAATTAAGACGATAAAAGTCAAAAGTTTTGGGAGTAAAATCACGCTAAGATGCAGAAAATAATCTTACAAAAGGTAGAAATTCGAGTAGTATATAAAAGGGGGGTTCTTGGATACTTTTGCGGTCGTTTTTGCGTCGTTCTTGTTTCCACTGGTTCTGGGACACTTTTGCGGTCGTTTTTGTTTCTACTGGTTCTGGGACACTTTTGCGTACAGTTTTTATGTCGTTTTTGTAAATTAACAATTTTTTTTTTTATTGTCCTGAGGAGAGCTTTTAAACCACTTTCACACCTCCAACGTTTGCTCTCCTTAGAACAGGGGCCTTTTATTGCAGATAGCAAAAATGTAGCAATGTGTGTACCGCACTGTCTGTTCTGTACTGTATCACTGACTTTTTATGTCATTTGCATTTCTTTGACTTTTTAGGTCATCATTCCCCCTCACTTTTCTCAGGAATCAGATTAGTGCTGGCAGCTTTCTCCGGGTTTTTGACTGTATCCTAAGGTTAACCGCACCATTGATTTGGGTTTTTGTTTACCTATCGCTGGTTCTGGAAAAGATTTTCATGCCAGCTTTTGCCTCTTTGAAATTTTCCCACTGGCTAACCTTGGATTTGACTGACTGTGTGCACATTTTTTAATTGGGTTTTGGCGGGACTTGAACCCACAACTTCATGATTTCCATTCCCACTCACTATGCTCTGCGCTATCTGCAATATCAAAATACATTTTAATTTCATATCTAAAAAAGACGCTCATTTTACAAGTTCAAAGGTCATTTCATACAATGAATATTCAACACGTACTTCCACTTGACCTCATTTCACGCCATGTGCGAGTTATCTGGTAAACCCACTTGACATCATTTCACGCCATGTGTGAGTTATACGGTAAACCAATAATTACTCACTTCATACTGCTATTTTAGTATATATTGTGAAAAGTGTTTTGGAAATAGCTGAATGATTTGCGGTGTTTCGGGATATGTGTTCTTTCATTTTCAGATGTACTGCATCTTTCAATAATTAATCCACTATTCGTTAAAGGAATACAAACTCTTCGTTTTTACTAATCGGACTGGTGCACTTATTTTTAATGGGTTTTTTCACACACCCGGGCCACCACTATTGAAAATTGATGACAGAAAAATATATATAAATATATAAAAAAATGAAATCATCTATCTATTTTAATTTTTTTAATTTTGTTATTTATCTTCTTCTTTTTTCTTTTTATATATATATATATATTTTTTTTATAATTATTAATTTTGTATGTTTTTATTTCTTTTATTTGTAGTTTTTGTATATAACCCCCAGAATTAAAACGCCGATGATAACAAACGATAATGCTATTTTTTTTTTCATTTTAGCTTCTAGTGTATCATCCACCCCACCCGGTAGGCTGCCGACCCCCGAAATTGTATCTGGTAGGCTGCTGTATTCTACCCCCGAATCAAGAACTGGGGGTTCTGGATCCGGTAGGTTGCCGTATTCTACCCCGAATCAAGAACTGGAGGTTCTGGGGCTGTGATAAAATATATATTATGGTGCTTACCTATAGCAAGGTCTTTAGCAACCATAATATTATTGTTGTAGCCAATTTGGGTATCTATACGCAAAAGCATATTGCTAGGAATCATGTACAAATCTTGACCCAGACTGAAATCTAATGGAATTGAGGCATAGGTCAGGGTATCTTGATAACGTTGAATAGAAGATGGGAGATCTATAGGAGCAGCCACTGCTTCCTCAATATTATAAACAAATTGTTGCTGAGCATCCAGACTAGCACCACCACCAAGAATTTGACTGAAACAGCCCACACAAGAACACGAATGCTGTCGTTGATATAGGGGATACCAAGGTCTGTGAAATCATCACTAGTTGGTTTGATTATTTTTAAGTAACCAGTTTCCATATTTGATGGTTAATTGATGTAGTCGATGGTCCGCATCACTGCCCGGCCCCCAAATGACATGATTTTCTTATCATAGTAATTGCTGCTGAGGTAGAAGTTTGCGCGGATGATGCATTTCTTCGCCATGTCGTTAGCCACATACTGGATGGGGTGATAAGTGGTTGAGTACCATTTCCAGGGTATCCCTAGTCCCTGGTTTGGAACCCCTAATGGGGTCCACTGGGTAACTTTGGTGAAATCCCAAACTCTTCACACAGTTGTTTTAACGCCCCGTCACTGTACGGGTTATTGTAAGGGTCAAAGTTATCCTCATCTGGTAGACGAACTTCAAGTCTTTTCAATATTCTCCGTATGGTGTAATACAAATGAAAGCGACAAACCATGCGAACCGTCCAGTGTGTGTAGTTAGTCATCTGCCCTTAAGAAACACCACATCCATCTGCTGTAATCCACAGGGCAAAGTTTAACTGCGTTTGCCAAAACATCATAGGGTCGGTACGCCACCTTTCCACAGTTGCATCATCATGTACGCTGTGTATTCGGTAGTTTTTAAAGATGTTTTTCAACTTTGCCAAGAAGTACTGATCTGATCCGCCTGGGTATATCCGCTGTTCTGTTAGATTACTCACGCCCGCAGTCTCAGCATCCTGTCAAACAGGAGCCTCTGGCATATGTCCGGGAATGTGTTTAAATTCTACCATATATACATATCATGACGTTTTCAAAATGTAGGTGGATCTCGCTGCAAGCTTAACTTGAGGCTCCACCCAGTGTTTTGGCAATAGTCTGCTGCGCCTCCTGCCGCCCAATTTGTTTCCTATCTTCCAGAAGCTGTTTTTTCTTCCTCACCCGTCTATTTTAGCAGCTCGGGCCTTCTCTTTTAAGACTTTATAACGTTTAAATTCTGCAACGACCGTCTGAAATTTCAAAGCAGAAACGTCCTCATCTTCGACGGTTTTACTGACAAGGTCTACGATACTGTTAAGCTTAGAGGAAGCAATTGTTGCAATCTGACGATGCTTTGCAACTTTCTTATCCATCCGTGTTCTTAAATAATTACAGAGTACACTACCAACACCACATACAGCAGCAACACCTTCTATAGTAATCGCTACTGGTGCAGTAACAATCGTAGCCAAAACACCTATTCCAGCTGCACCAAATCCCATGGTTGTTAGTATAAGCACTGTGTCTACTGCTTTAAACCCATAGGAGACCCATGTGTATTTGTAGCTTAGACCTTCTCGAGTAGAAATCTCAGCTTCAAGGTAATTTTGTGCTTGTATCATATGTTGTAAGCGGAAATTGCTGGCTCCCTCAGGAGGAGCTGATGGTAATATTGGATAAATGTTGTCAGCAACCGTCATAGCTATTTTAATAGTAATGTTACTTCAATTGATAAATTATCATTATGTATGAGTTGGCCATAGCCATGACGCACCTCTAAGGTGATGGTGTTCAACACATTTACAGCAAGAGGATGCATCATGGGGTATGAATATGTTACGTGAGTAGTTTCCCCTACTTCTTCATTAACAGTCATTTTTGCCAGTCTATTGCTAGGGCGCCCCTCAACAAAGTTTCGAGTGACATTTAATTCCAGAAGGTGAATACATATAGAAAGATCCTTTAAAATGGGAGGCACATGATCACTCCTATATACACCTGCACCCACACATTTATCCGTGAGATTCATTTCCCCAAAAAAAAAAAAAAAAAAAGTTACTGTTGAATTTGACTTCGCAAATAGTCGGTATAACTAATTTGATTTATAAAGTGCTTTGTTCTAAGAACATACCTCCTCTTTTTATCTCCTTATCAACTCTTTTCTTGAGTATATTAAAAGTATAGAAGCCTGGTTCAATGGTTACTCGTTTAATTCGCTTATCCTCTGAATAACTAATATCTAAAAATTTACGCTCCTTCAGGTTATACCAACCGTTGGTGAAGAACACATCTGTGATACCAACCTCTTTTACTTGAAGAGGGGTTTCTAGGTTTCTTGGTTTTTCGGTGACTAGATATGTGCTGTAATACATCGATTATTTTGATAGCAATGTAACTTCAATGGGGAGATTGTGGTTATTGAAAGGTTTACCATTGTTTCGTACCTCTTAGGTGATGGTATTCAGTATATCATTCGCAAGTCGATGCATTTTTGGATGACTATATCGTATATGAGTCAATCGGCCTATATCAGTCTTATTCAAAAGAAAATTACCAAGTCTATCGGTGGGGTGTCCATCAACAAGGTTATGCGAAACATCTAACTCCCGGAGGTGAATGTTTAAGGAAAGATCATCCATAAGAGGCGGTGCACGATCACTCCTATACACTCCTGGGTTCATTACACTATTTTTATTAGTAAGTTTGAACCCCAATAGCTCTAAGAGATTTTCACTTGGAAGAAGCGCAACCCCCCCCCCCCCTCCCCTGGCACAGTTATACGGATCAGTGCAGTAGCCGGCTCGAAATCAACACCTCCCGCATCATTTTGGATTATCCCTTTATCTAATCTTCTTTTAATCATATTAAAATTCTACAATATTCTTTGCAATTCTACAATTCTCTGCCTCAAACTGTATTGCCTTGGTCTTGTCACTAGCAAATGACAAAACTCCATCTTCCCATCCTTATCAAGGTTATACCAACCACTGGTAAAGCACACATCATTGATTTCCACTTCGCTTACCTGGAGCGGGAATTGGAGTTTGGTAGGTTCTCCGGTGACGATATGCGTGCTGTAATACATCGTAGTATTAAATATCATATGATCTATTCAATTTGACCGCCTGGATACCCATGCGATAAGTGCACCACCAACTGCAAGCATAAGTGCTCACAAGTGACTCCCTACCTTTGTGAATATGTCACCAATTAGATTGAAAAGCAAAGAAAGGGCACCACCAATGATGACCGGTGGAGCTGCACCAAGCCATTTACCAAAACGTTTCATCACCCGACCCAGTGCTTTGACAACATTATCTGGCGGCGGCGTTGGATGTGGTGTTGGCACAGGAACTCCTTCCAACCCAAGTACTAGTATGATAGTGGATATTATAAACCCTAATGCGGCTATAATGGAAGCAATAGTCACACCCTGCTCTCGAAACAAGTTAATCAATTTTTCTCGCAAAGAAAGGTCACTTATATACAAGCTCACGCGCAAGGTCAGGTATCTGCCGTACCTGAGACTTCAGATCACAACGAAGTGTGTCTATGCTAGTCTGTAGAGCGTCCCTCCTTCCATCCAGCCGTTCAATCTTTCTGCGCATACTTGTCTTCTCGTCTTTATCGTTGATTATTTCGAGGAGGTATCTTACCACTTCGCGTTGTTGGTCAGTTTCCACAAGCTTGCTTTCTTGAGCTGATAATGTTCCTCATATAGTTCTTAGCTGCTTGTCGAGTCCCATGAGCTCACGTAGGGGTAATGGGAGAGCATCATTTTGAATACCTGCATCTGTTTTCCCTATTAATTGTTCGATATCATCCAACAGTGCAGTTATATCGGGATCTGTGCCATCAAGGACGTTAGCCGCCGCATTCTCTATTTCCGTAGCAGCCTTTTGTCTATCATCAAATAATTCCCTGATTGCCACCACCCCTCCTCTTTGTGACTTGATTGATGATAAAGAGATCCATCCACCAGACCGAATGTTGTTAAGGCGGATCTCACTACCCATGTGTGTAAGATACAAATTATGCTCTGAATCTAACTTAAGTAGGTCATACTTTGGAGTACCAGCAATTTTCATATCAGCGTAAAATTTGTCTAAGAGCTAAATCTTGTCAACTTCACGTTGTTGTTTTGCTATAGACAGATCAAGTCCATCAACGCTAGTTTTAGCCGCAGTGGATACATCGGGAAGGAAATCATCGGCTAGGTCAAAATCATTGAAGTATGGGTCATCAACGGTCATTAGCTAAGTCATCCCTTCGACTCACATCATCCATTAATATATACTCCTCCATTGTTATTATATCATGAATTTTAACTTCAATTTAGCAAGAAATAAGCAGATCCCATTCGAATCGTAGCAATTGTAATAAAAGCCAACTTTTGGTTGTGTTGTTGAGGGGATGGTAAATAGAAGTCTTCTAGACGAAGCTCCGAATCTAGTCGAATAGAGTCTGCACTATAAACCTGGTTGTAAAATCTCATTGCGTCATCTACATTTCTGAAGGTCTGTACAGCACGTCTTTCTGCCATAGGTCTTTGATTCATCCTATCCAGCTTCTCTTGCCTATCACGAGCCTATTCAATTTGAGCTGTCTGCAGTTTTTCCACGGCTTTATCATGACGCGTACGTTCTTTCTGTGCAGCAGGGTCCTTGGCAAGCTGACTAAATACAAAGTTTGAACCTTAAAATGCTAGGGCGTTTACTAAAGCCCCACCAACAAGCAAGGCAATCGTAGCCATCATCTATGAGACACATATATTTAATTGGGTGATGTAGTGACGATTTTACCAGGAATGATACCTTGGGAAACTAGCCACTCACGAGCCATAGTAGCTGCTCTAAAGTCTAATGAAAGGAGTACTACATCACGAGGTATCATCCCTAATGAGTGTGGTGGCTTCAAGCTTTTCATAACTACACTTCCTATGACTGCATAGCCCGTGGCTAATAAAGCTATTGTTCCGCCCTGATACAAGGAATTGATAACTTGGTTAGGCTGCGTCATTGTTTAGTATATATAACCATCTGCGGTTATGCTCAATTGGTTTTCAGGCATGGGGGACTGGGTGTGGGGGGACTAGGTGTATGACGATTTTGAGCTAAAACGACAGCAGCAGAAGCAACTACCGGCGACAGAAGCAGCTAGTACACCCCACCCAATATCCCAAGAAGCCCTAGGCAGCTAGGTGGATCTGTCTCTGCAGCCGATTGGTCTACCCGCTGGAGTTTCTTCATCTTCTAAAGTTCCCCCTTCAAGGCGCTCGGTCTCCTTCGAATGCGGAACATCCATCGTTATCCGTGCCTTGTGTGTCTCCGCAGCACATTTCCCGGCTTCCATCCTTTTGGGGTTTTCCAACCTCTGTATCTCCATTGTTTATATCCTTTGTTTTTGTATATTCAATATGACGTCCAGTTTTAAGAACCATACTTACTGGTGCAATCCAGAACCCCTATTTATGAAATATACCGCAACTAATACTTCTTAATGCGGTGTTTATAAAGGGATCTTCTCCAAGGTCTGTAGCAAGGGCCTGCTCACTGTCAATGTTAAACATACTGGCTGCTGCAAGTGCATATAAATGTATTGCTGTTTTCCCCAAGATTTTAGTCATTTTATCACCACGACGGGCCTCATATACAGCATGCAATTGTTCCACATCTGCACCCGACATCTCTTGAAGCTGTTGAAATGGAATAACTTCCCTAAATAATCAATGTACATGCCTCCATGGATAACGGCGGTTAGCTGCTTGCGGTGATTATCTTGTACTGGCTCTTGCGATGGCTCACCTAGTGTTTCTATGAGACTATCGATATTCATTATGACTCTACGAACACGCAATGCAATGGGCTAAATATACTACAGATGTAGTGCGAGTATGATTAATAATAATGCTGTGTTCAACATGGCGCTGGACATTACTTAACTATTACTAAGCACTAATTAACTATTACTGAGCATTACTGAACTATTATAAGTATTACTTAACTATTACTAAGCATTACTGAACTATTACTAAGCATTACTGAACTATTACTAAGCATTACTGAACTATTACTGAGCATTACTGAGCTATTACTAAGCACTACTTAACTATTACTAAGCATTATGAGCATTACCGAACTATTACTGAGCATTACTGAACTATTACTAAGCATTACTGAACTATTACTAAGCATTACTAAGCATTAATGAACTATTACAAAGCATTACAGAGCTATTACCTAGCATTACTGAACTATTACTAAGCATTACTTGACTATTACTGAGCATTACTGAACTTTTACTAAGCATTACTGAACTATTACTAAGCATTACTAAGCATTACTGAATTATTACTAAGCATTACTGAGCTATTACTGAGCATTACTGAACTATTACTAAGCATTGCTTAACTATTACTAAGCATTACAGAACTATTACAAAGCATTACAGAGCTATTACTGAGCATTACTGAACTATTACTAAGCATTACTGAACTATTACTAAGCTTTAGTGAACAATTACTAAGCATTACTGAGCTTTACTGAACTATTACTAAGCATTACTGAACTATTACTAAGCATTACTGAACTATTATTATGTATTACTTAATTATTACTAAGCATTACTTACTCAATTGTGTACTTAAAAAGTGGTCCACTTTTTAACACAAGTTTAGCATACATTGTACTTGATAGCTTATCACGGATTTCTTGCCACTTTTCTTGTGGAATGCCACTGTTTTCTTTCATAACTAGATTAAAGCAATGAGCTGACTTGCAGTGATATAAAGCAATTCACTCAGTCTGTTCAAGTACATCAGTAACAACCGAGTTCCATTTTTGAGTTAACACCCATAGCAAGTGCTGATGATGTCTACCTGAAAAAGCTCAATTTGATAATTCTCTCCTCTTTTTCACAAGGTTACTTTCTGCAGAACAATCATCGACTATGTAGAGGGTAGGTATACCTTGGTAGAGCTTGCTTATGATTTCAAGATATTTTTGCAATTTATCTCCAGAGGGATCTAAAATGAAGACATTGCAGTCGTCAGAAAGGGACTCGCGTTGTAAGTATGTGTGATTGTAAGACCAGATGGGGCATAATATGAAAATTCTTGCAAATACGCCTGAATAGTTGGTTTCTAATAGGTTCAACACATACTGCGTCTTTCCAGAGCCTGTTTTGCCGCATATAATTGCAGTGTGGGGATCTCTTGGTAAGTCCACTTTTATATAGGTTTTACATCTAACTCCACACTCTGGCTAGGCGACCGTTCTTGATAACCAGTTGTTTATCCGAGAGGACGAAGTAGTATATAATCACTGTACCTTCATCTACAGGAGTGCGGTTGATTTTCAAAGTCATACCTACGCTGCCGTTACCCAGCTTACGACCGTTACCATGTAGAGCATCATCATCGGTGCTGCACAGTTCAAGAACAAGTGCGTAGTATTTTTGGAGATATGTTGATAAATCGATGAAGTGTAGACCGATCTCCTTAGCAACTAAGCCTACCTCGGGATTGAGGCCCTTACCCATAGACAATCTACCTGAGCTGAATACCTTCTTAGCCTCGTCCCAGTGCTGGTATGGGAGAACGCCTTGGGAATATAGCTGGTTAGGTACACCTTCAATGGTTACACTGACCTTAGTGATATCAGGGTTCATGAGAGTCTCAGGTTTTCGTGCAAATCCACCATCATTAAGTGGTTTGACGAACAACAGGACAACACCGCTGGTACTGTGTCGCGGTAAATTCAAAGGGATAGTCTACACAGAGCTAGTGAGGTGTAGCATTTCTCTCCGGTGCCTCTGTATATATATATAGTTTACCAGGTACTCATTCAACATTTGATTTCGGATCTCTGCTGCAAGGCTCGCTTGATTCACAACATCAAATTCCAGAGTCAAGTTATGTAGAGTGTAGGAAGCGTTAGAGTCACCGCTTGTAATGATAACCTTCTTGTTAGGTGCAAACTATATGATGTATTTAAACCAATCGTGCAGACCTGAGGGGTGAAATGGGGCGTGGCCACTCAAAAGACTAAAATCTAATGGCATAGCAAATCTATTGCCAAAAGCTTTAGCAATCGCGTTGTCACCCTTATTATTATCAGCTTTATCAGCAGCACCTACACGAATGTTCTCTGCATATGCCCTGGTATTTGGTGTTATCTCTTGTGTTATTGGAGAGCCATAGGTCTGCAAAGTTGTAGAACACATCTGCGCTGTCCAAACTCATGACAACCTCACCTCCAAGTTGTACCCTAATTTGCTCACAATGTTGCGGCCTATGTTGTTGACAATAGTGCGATTGACATCTGTGCTACTCAGAGTGATTTTGAAGGCCAGTCCGACCGTACCTGGGACAATGACATCAGGGTGCTGCAGCTTCGGGAGTTTGACAATCACGTACTTACCTGCTGTGGCCGTTGGGGTATCAAGAGTAACTTGGTTAGTTGTGCGTGCACCTTTCCCACCCAGACCTGTGCGGGTTCTTCGCTGTAGGCGCTAGTTTCTTTCCGTAATTTATTGCCATATTGAATATATATGTATATGTCTAATATAAGATGAAACTAGTAGAGATATATTATAGCCCTCAGGGGTATCGGAGTGGAACTCTAGTTATAAAGAAACTTGCAAAACCTGCAAAGGTGTCTGAAGATGAATTCCGGGCTTGGCTAAAAAAGCAGGCTATGTGGCAGATCCACCTACCTCCTTCCCGCTATATACCACGACCTAAGTTTGACATTTTTACACCAAACCAAGTCCATCAAGTCAACCTCTTGTCTCTACCACATGACAAAGTTGGACGTAAGACTTACAAATATGCGTTAGTTGTGGTCAATGTTGCCAGTCGGTATAAAGAGGCTGATCCTTTAAATTAGCTATGGTGGGGTAGGCATGAGACCAATATAGGCCTAGGTCTAATTAGTTTTATAGTTGGTTATCAACAAAACACCCATCAAACAAAGTCTAAACAGACTGACCAACTACCAGATAGGTGTGTATAAAACAAAGTAAAAGTAAGTTAAGTGCCAACTTGTTTAGATAGGTAGAGATACAGTAGATCAAATTGCTCACTTATTACTTTTACTTCTATTTTAATGAACTAGTAAGTTTTCAGTTTCATTCACATTTTTCTGCTCAACATCATTTACCAACAATTGCAGGCCAAACTCTTTGGAATAGGCCCATATGTTGTATAGCAGCCTGCATTTTTTATTCTATGTGTATTACTCATTAAAGTTGCTTTCAATTTGTTTGCAAAACTTTCTCAAGCTCTCAAGTTGGTTAGATAAAAAAGCTCCACTTGAAAATTTTGTTCGTGCAATTTCTCTTCTTTAGTTCTGCTCTCATTGGTTTTTGCTTTGGTATCCAATGAACAAATTATTACAGTGCTATAGTATTCCAACTTTTATGTTGTATGATTGTTAAATATCACTGACTGTACTACAGAGTACGAATATTTTTTTAATGTAAATTACTTTTGTACCAGATATTAGTGAGCTGAATACCTGTATATCATTTTGTAGTACACAATACCCTGGCCAAATGTTTTCTGACTCCAGGCACATGTATAATGATTTTTCTTGGCAGTGGAATGTACTATTATCAGGTTATGAGGATATGATATGGTAATTTTAGTGTACCCTTTTTATACATACAAATTTGTCTGCCTAACCAAAAAAAAGACACAAACCCCAAGTGAAAATTCAACATCAAAACCAGCAGACCAGGCTTTTATTTGCAGTAAACAGACATGAAAAATCAGTCTTTTACTATCCATGGGGATCTATAGTTGTTAGACTGCATAGGAAGAACTTTAGATTTTGTTAGTAGTTTAAAAAGGCGGGTTCTGGCACATTTGCCTAAATCTTCCAACACTTCGCGTGGGCTCCAAAATCTCCGGCCAAAATTTCCCCTTCCAAGGATCGCCCAAAAATTCGCCCCGGCTATTCACCCCAATTTCATCAACTTGAAACAAACAACAATTTGCCCGTCTCTTTCTTCCAAAGATCTCTTAATACTTTTCTCCGTCTACCCCGCCCATCTCCTTTCCAAATTCCCAAAGTGCTCGTCTCTCCTTCCCAAAGATCTCTCAATACTTTGCCCCGCCCCTTCCCCACCGCCCCCGCCTATCCCCGAATAATCCATTGGTTGATCCAAGTTGTGAACAAAAAATTTAAAGATCATTATTATTTTTTGAGGACGTCATTATTTAAAGATCATTATTATTTTTTGATGACGTCATTATTTAAAGATCATTATTTTTAAATGATGCCCCATTATTCAAAGATCATTATTAGTTTTTGATGACGTCATTATTTAAAGATCATTATTTTTAGATAATGCCCCATTATTTAAAGACCGACCCCAAAGATTTGGCCACGCCCCTTGCCCGACTCGCGCCGGTTGTTTCAAGGTGAGGAATAAAATATATACCTTAAGGAAAAAAATTATAATAGCTTAAAGAACATATTTTATATATATAAAAAGATCCCAATTCAAAAACATTTAATAAATGTGAGAAATCCAATATCAAAAAATTAGCAAAAAGTTTTTTTTTTAGTAAGTTCAAAGCCTACAGGCAAAAGTTTAAAGCCTAAAATGAAAGGCCCTACCTTACCAATGAAAGGCCCCAATCCTATTTCAAAGCCTACAAGTTCAAAGCCTACAAGTTCAAAGCCTAAAATGAAAGGCCCTAATCCTATTTCAAAGCCTACAAGTTCAAGGCCTACAAGTCCAAAGCCTACAGGTACAAAGCCTACAAGTTCAAAGCCTAAAATGAAAGGCCCTATCCAACCAATGAAAGGCCCCAATCCTATTTCAAAGCCTACAAGTTCAAGGCCTACAAGTTCAAAGCCTACAGGTACAAAGCCTACAAGTTCAAAGCCTAAAATGAAAGGCCCTAATTCTATTTCAAAGCCTACAAGTTCAAAGCCTTAAATAAAAGGCCCGACAACAGACTTGATAGATTATTCAGATTTTACCATAATTACAAAAATTGATTCTGCCATAAACACATTCAAAAAAACTATTAAGGAAATATATATTTTTGATGAACCGGTTCCAAGTATTTCTACGTCAATTTTACAACCAACAAAGTCAAAGTCAAAGCCAAAACCGGCGCCAAAGACTTGCACGGGCCTCCGGACTAAATTACCAACGTGGGCAAAGGATCTCCTGGAGCGTGATATGTCCAGAGAAATTAACTCTACTATTGATTCATTTAAAAAAAGGATTAAAGATGTATACGCAAAAAAGATTCACTTTCGATTAATTGAAAGTGAATCTGCGCTTAAAAGGTTTATCATTCAATACACTATCGCTGGCCTACCAAATTATGATCCTATATCATTTTTAATTGAGGCAAAATCTTCTATCATAGACATGCTAAAAATAAATCCACAAACAAAAGTAAAACTAATTTTAAAGTGCTATATGGAAAAACATTTTATAAATACTGGCAAAGTGGAAGTAGTTCCAGCAGATTTTCATTCATCAATTAAGATTATTTTGACTGAAACCAATATCGAAGAAATTTATGGAGAGATGGCGGACGAGGTATTGGAAAATATTATATGTTTTCAAAGACGGGGGAGTGATTATAGATTGAAATCTATAAGAAGTTTAGAAATTAACTTGGTAAAATATGAGCCAATTGCGGGGTCTTCTTTTATTCCTCTTCCTCCTTTTCTGCTTAAGAAAAAAGCGATTATCAATTTACAAAATAGCGATTCTAAATGCTTCAAATGGTGCGTTACCAGAGCTTTGAATCCAGTTGAAACCAACCCCCATCGAGTGACTGCGAAATTAATATCACAAAGCGAAAGATTTACTTAGGCCGATATTAAATTCCCAGTTGATACGAAAATGATATCTAAATTTGAGAAACAAAACGAATCCATTTCTGTCAAGGTATACGGATATGAGGGCGAGGGAGTATACCCGCTGAGAATAAGCGACTATTCATCGAGGGAAACTGTTATAGATTTAATTTTAATTTCAAGCAACGGCGTCCATCACTATTGCCTTATTAAAAATATAAGTAAATTATTATCGGCCCAAGTATCTAACAAGAAATCTAAAAGGCATTATTGTAGGAGATGCCTAAATTCTTTTTCGACTGAAATATCGTTAAACAAGCACCTTGAATATTGTACTTTAACGGAGGCGGTTAAAACGATACTTCCGGGAAAAGGGACGAGTCTGTCTTTTAACAATTTTAGCAAGTCCATGAAAGCCCCAATCGTGATTTATGCCGATTTTGAATCGTTTGTAGAAAAAATAGATTCCTGCGAACCAGATTCAATGAATAGTTATACTATGCAATATCAAAGACATACCCCCGTCGGGATTTTGTTTTTATATTAAAAGTTTTAATGGGGAAGACGATAAGATGGTGAGTTATACGAAGAAAGAAGAAGAAGATGATATACCGCAAATATTTATAGACAACCTAGAGGATGAGGTGTGCCAATTATACGAAAAATATAAAATTCCAAAAGTGATGATTTTTACGGAGGATGATGAAATTAATTTTCAAGACTCGCCCGTTTGTTGGATTTGTCAAAATCAGTTTACGAATAATGATAAAAAAAGTTAGAGATCATTGTCATTTTACGGGCAGGTATAGAGGGGCCGCCCACAATAAATGTAATTTAAAGTGTGGTAAACTAAAATTGATCCCAATATTTTTTCACAATTTGTCGGGGTATGATGCCCATTTGTTTGTAAAAAGATTGGGTATACGAGAGGGAATCATAAGTTGCATCGCCGATAATGAAGACAAATATATTAGCTTCTCTAAAACTATATCCGTAGATTCTTACATGACTCAAAACGAGGAATCAAAACTTATAAAAATAGAGGTAATATTCTTAAATAGTTTTAAATTTATGCCGTCTGCCCTATCAAAATTGGCCGATAATCTCAAAAAGGATAAATTCTTAAACATTAAAAAATATTTCAAAGCTAGCATGTTAGAATTAGTCTTGAGAAAGGGAGTTTACCCTTATGACTATGTTGATCAATTAGACAAATTAGAGGAAGACTCGCTGTCCCCAAAAAGCGCCTTTTATTCAAGACTCTACGACGAGGGTATTACTGATGCTCAGTATCTCCACGCCCAAAAAGTATGGGCCCGCCTTAAATGTAAAAAAATAAGGACTTATCACGATTTATATCTTATGACTGACGTTTTATTGTTAGCCGATATTTTTGAAAATTTTCGAGACGTCTGCATAAAAAGTTACGACTTGGATCCAGCTCAGTATTATACATCACCAGGATTGTCTTGGGACGCGATGCTGAAAAAACCGGGTATAAAATTAAAACTCCTTCACGACCCAAATATGTTATTGATGTTTGAGGTGGGAACCAGGGGCGGTATTTCAATGATTTCAAATAGATAAGGAGAAGCGAAATTTCAATGATTTCAAATAGATATGAAAAAGCGAAATTTCAATGATTTCAAATAGATATGGAAAAGCGAATAACTCGTATATGGGCGAAAAATACAACAAAGACGCCCCCAGCAAGCACCTAATTTATCTAGACGCTAACAACTTATACGGCTGGGCAATGAGCGAAAATCTCCCCACGGGCGGATTTGGGTGGATGAAGAAAAAAGAACTGGTGAAATGGCAAAAATATCCATGCATACTCAAAGTCAATCTTGAATATCCAGCTAGTCTTCACGATTCCCATAATGATTACCCATTAGCTCTAGAAGTAAAGCGAGTTAATAAAGTTGATAAATCAATTCCAAATTTGGGGGATAAAAAGAAATATGTCCTTCATCACAAGGCTTTTAAAAACTACCATCGCCTAGGAATAAAAATTGTAAAAATATACGAAGGAATTAAATTTAATGAGCGGCCATGGTTAAAAGAGTACATCGATTTAAATACCAACTTTAGAGTTCAATTTAAAAATGACTTTGAAAAGGATTTCTATAAAGGCATGAATAATTGTGTATTTGGTAAGACCATGGGAAATATTAGAAATTATAAGGACATCAGGTTGGTAACTTCTGAGATGGCCGCTAAAAAGCTTTCAAAAAAAAAAAAACTATAAACATTGTACAATTTTTAGCGAAAATTTGTGTACCATCCACATGAAAAAGACAAAAGTAGTATTTAACAAGCCGGTTTATTTTGGAATGTCCATTTTAGACTTGAGTAAAAAGTTAATGTACAATTTTCATTACGACTATATTCAAGATAAGTACGGCCCCAAAGCGGCGCTTTTAATGACGGACGCGGATTCTCTATTTTACGAGATTAAAACCGAAGATTTTTATAAGGACATATCTCCAGACGTGGAAAGGTTTTTTGATACAAGCAATTTTCCAGAGAATCACCCCTCTGGTATAAAAGAAGGAATAAATTAAAAAGTCCCCGGCCTTTTCAAGGACGGGGCAGGAGGAAAAATTATAGCAGAGTTCGTGGTTCTTCGTCCAAAATTATACGCGTATAAAATGTTAAGCGACAAAGAACCAGAGGGACCAGAGGCCGAAGGGGCCGAGGAAAAGGTTAATAAAAAGGCCCTTTGTTCAAAGGATGATAAGCGGGTCGTAGCGCAAGATAAAATACATACTATGGGTATGGACATTGGCGATTATCAGAAGACGAAGAAATACATTTATATAAAGAGCGTATTTTAAAGCTACTTGTGCATTAAAATCCTGCGCGAGTATTGTAACATTGGTGTGAGCACGCGCCCTATGAGTACTTTGGCAATTATTATCGGCCAGCTACTACAAAAAAAAAAAAAAAATTATCTATTATATTTGTTAGGGTTATAATTTTTCGTTTTTTTTTATGGGAATAGTCAATATGTGTAGACCATTGAAAAGAGAATGAAGATAATCTATATTTCTATTCACATCAATATCCTCGTCTCTAATAATTAGATCTGAATTAAGGTTTGAAGCTATAATTTGTATAGAAGTACCAATTCTAGACCCAGATAGATTGTGATTAAAAAAGATGATAGTAGGATCTTGGGCGCCCGTAGGAATGATTATTCTCTTTGTATAATTTGATGAAGTATCACTCGTTATTGTAACACTCTGCGGCGAATTATTGATAAAATAACAAAACTGGGTAAAAGAGTCCCTACTATGTATAAGACTCAGAGGGTTTATATAAGTCAATCCCAAACCATACCTATGCCAAATATTATGTCTAAACAATAATATATCAAATCTAGGTATTTCAATACCGCGTATATAAACTGACGCAGGCCCATAATTTGGAGAAACAATTATGTCAATGCTTCCAGCGGTATAACTAAGACTTTTAGTCGTAGTTCCATCGACAGTTTCACCAATAAATTTTAGCCCGCCATTTCTTGCGGTTATTTCTAAAGCATACGAACGCTCATCAGTTATTCTAAAAGATAAAAAAAAGTATTAGGTATAATATTCTTGATGTTTAACAAAGATAATCTAATCGTTAGTCCATAATCGTTAATCTTCCTCAGGTCGTGGTCAGATATATCTCTACGTATTAATGTATGGCCAGAACCCATCCATATAGATTCCCAATGATTGTTTATGCGACTAAATCTCTCACCATTACTTTCAGCCTGGGCTATTTCTATAGGAAAAAGAGCATCAGGTTCTGGCAAATATTCAGACGAATAAAATTCATCTACATCATCACTAGTGCTCCATTCTAAGATATATTCATCACAGGCAGTAGATATGGCAATTACATTAATTCCTATTTTATCAGCATATATTTTTGAGCATGCATCCATATCACTAGTTGGTTCGCCCAAATTTCTTATTGAATAGCCGCCCATATTTAGTCGGTCTTTCATGGTTCTTTCTTTATTCGAGCCTGAAATGCCTAATTTTAAGCTAATCTTTTCATAGATTTGTTATACTTTTTTCTCATTTTCTCTCTCGTCTCCTTTTATATATTCGATCGAACTTCCAAATTTATTCACGGACATTTATTTTAGACTATTTGTAATACAACGAATTTACTACGCTCTGTAAATTCTTTCCGTCGCTCATTTCCTTCAATACGTATAAACATAAAAGTCCGCAAAAAAGCTTGATTTCTTGGCTGAACTTGTTCGGTATTATAAATAATTTCACGTCCTAAATAATCGACAAGTTTTGTAGGTGGGGGAAGACCAAAGCTGTCGAAATAATATTTCTCAGAATCCCTAAATCAACAAACCCAATGAGTTCCGTCGGCTCCAAAGGTAGAATCTGGATTTAATATTCCGCATTCGTGAGTACTACTTTTACTTCGGTAAGACGTCGCGCAAAAATACCTCCCTAGAAAATGGAATCTTTTAGCGCCTTGATACCGTCTAACAATTCGAGATTATTCAGAGACTTATTGGGTAAAACCACGTTTTTGATTTTAATTTGGTTCATATTTTCTTCTTCATGTACATTTAAATAAATGCCCGTGAATAGATTTGGAAATTCGATTAACACTTCGACGTTTTTAGAGACTAAAAATAGAGTGACGCCGGCTTATATTTTTGATAATTTTTTAAGGAGGGATGGATTCAATTCTATAACCGAAAACATAGACTGGGGAATGCATCTCATTAAGAACTTGAACAATCCATCCAAGAATCACGATGTGAGTACAAAAGCGTACGTGGACAATGTCAACAATTTAAAGTTGAATACAACTGGTGGAACGATGAGTGGAAATTTAAAGATGAATGCGGATATAAAGATGAATGGAAATAAAATTAAAAACATGGAGAATCCTACTCAGGGTCGAGACGCTACCACGAAAATGTATGTAGACAATGCCAACGACTTAAAGTTGAATAAAACCGGCGGAACGATTCGGGGCCCTTTGACTAACGATTGATTCCAATCTAATAATGGGTGGAAATAAAATTAAAAATATCGGCGTGCCGACGCATGATAAAGACCTTATTAATAAAAAGTATCTAGACGCCGCCGTTATCCAGAAACTAGATCAATCTGGCAGTAAAATGACTGGAAATCTAATAATGACCGGAAACTCGATACGTGATATTGGCGATCCTCTCCTGGATAAAGATGTAGCCAACAAGTTGATATGTTGATGAAAAAAATATTTCAAAATTAAGCCTTTCAGGATCGATCGAAGGAAGAACCATGAATGGCCGGTTAAATATGGGCGAAAATTTATTTAGAAATCTGGCTGGACCAACTAATGACTTAGACGCCGCAACAATAAATTATGTAGACAATTCCAACGATTTAAAGTTGAACACAACTGGAGGAACGATGACTGGAAATATCAAAATGATCGAAGGCACGATTAAAAATTTGCCAACTCCGGTAGGGAATAAAGACGCCGCGAATAAAGAATACGAAGATTCTAAAAAGAGCGTCATTACTGTACACACGCAGACGGAAGTGACTTTAACGAATAATGCTTATTAATGGTCGTTTGGGGGTGGTGGGATTAGTCAATTTTGTGGATATCTTATACCAACGAGTGGAAGAATAATTGAAGGCGCCATATCAGTGAGAAGCGACAATGCCGAAATTGATAATATGTTGGGTTCTGCCGCTTCGATAAAAATTGTGATCGATTCGATTACGCAAGATAATTACGTCATTACGCCAAGAATTTGTAAAAAAGACGGAGCGTCAGCTTTCAATCCTCCTTTGGAAGTGGCGGCTGGATCCCTAATTAATTTTGTAACAAATAGTACCAATTCGAGTTCGATTTATGGAACGGCGTCTTTACTGATTGAATTGGACTTGTAATTTACGGGGCCCTTGGCAAGTATATCGTATCGAATCCGCTTCTATACTTTCCCCTATCGACTTTCGAAAATAAATCGATTACGACAAATCTATGAGTTTCTCGCCACGCAATTTTACATAATTCTTCAAATTCATCTTTTTTCATATCGTTACCCACATGATCGTCGTAGATGTGATTTAGGTTTTTATTATCTTGTTTAAAAAGACATGAAATTTGTATTTTCCCTTATCGTTTGCCTGGGAAGTTTAAAATAATTTTGAGAAAGATGAAAAGAATCCACGTTAGAATGTCTGCCTCGCGTATAGTACGATTCACACTTGTTTTGTTTTTCCAATATCAAGTCGTCAAATATCATCAAATTGTTGTATTCTGGGGACAGGTCTCTATAGGATCTGGCACCTTTTCCGCAGAGTCGTAAAAATTACATTAAGCCTGAGACTTTTCGATTAATTGGTTTTCCATTTCTTCTATAATCAGTTTTATCGGATATCCCGACTTAAAAATAGACTCGCTATAGCCTAAAAAATTCAATAAAGTTTCTTTGGGTAGCTTGGCTTCCATTCCGATTTTAAGAATTTGGTATTCGGGCTGGAATAAACTTTTTCCAAATACGTATAATCTGTCGTAATCTAACCAACCCTCGCGTAAGAAAAGATTTAACAATAAAGTCGTTTTTCCACACCCACTTTTTCCAACTATTAGCCCCCTTATACTTTTAGGTAAAAGAGGATGATTTCGTCAGGGTGTATTTATTCCATTCCAAGATAAGTTTTTAATGTCCATTTTTTTTATTTAAAAAAATAAATTAAGTGTAGATAAAAAAAAAAGACACATGTACTGTTTAAAATGTAAACGAGATACTAATACTTTAAACGAACAGATCGTGGAATTAAAAAACAAAAGACTGGCGAAACGTGGAATTTGCGGCACGTGTAAAAAGGAAAAATATCAATTCATTAAATCCACGACTGGGAAAAAAAAAAAGCGTCGAATTTAAAATGGTCCGACCAATTGACCGATGAACTTCACAAGCCGACAACGAGAAAATTTGAAAGGCGCAAGGTTCGCGTTAACGGAATAGACGAAATATGGGCGGCCGATTTAGTCGATATGAGGGAATTCTCCAAAGACAATAATGGAATAAAATATATATCAACCGTAATCGACGTATTTTCAAAATATGGATGGATGATTCCACTAAAGGATAAAACGGGTAAATCTACGGCGGAAGGATTTCAAAAAACATTCAACGAGGGTCGAAAGCCTTCTAAAGTGTGGATAGATAAAGGCAAAGAATTTTATGACGCCGTCGTTAAAGAATTAATTAACCCGTATTCTACCGATAACGAAGAAAAATCTAGCGTCGTCGAGCGGAGGAATAGAACGATGAAAGAAAAAATGTTTAAATATTTTACGGCCAATTCTACTAGAAGGTATATAGATATTTTAGACAAACTTGTGGAAAAATATAATAATACCAACATTCGTCTATAAAAATGACCCCGTAAATGCCAGCGAGACTAAAAATGAAAATAAAGTCTGGAGGAGTCTTTATCCGGAAATGATGAAAAATTATGGTCCTGAGTATTTAAAGTTTAACGTTGGCGTTCTAAAAAGAATATCTTCCACGTTGGACCGAAGAAATATTTACCATATCAAAAATTCAAAGTACTCATCCTCCGACGTATAAAATAAAGGATTATAACAACGAAGAGATAATTAGAAGTTTTTATGAAGCTGAATTACGAGAGACGAGTCAAGAAATATTTCAGAATTGAGAAGATTGTTGAAATTGGAAAGAATAAATCTCTCGTAGAATGGAAAGGTTATTCAGAGTCTTTAAATTCTTACGTAGATAATAAATATTTAAAATAAAACTACGTAAATAAAAATGAACGAAGACTTGCTAATGAAAATTGAAAAAATACTGGACCGAAAACTTCGATGCAGTTCATGTTGAGTGGAAAAGATGTTTTGTTTTTTTAAACTAGATTTAATCCATCCTTCGAATTGGTAAAGGATCGAAAATACGAAATTGCGCTGATCAATCTAGAAACGTATTATTCTTTTCCAAATATCGACGATTCAAATTCTTTATTTACTTATTCGAACAATGGCGGGACCACTTGGTATACTATTAATATACCCGAAGGAAGTTATGGCACAGAAGATATAAACGCCATCATTATAAAGAAAATGAAAGAAAACGGTCATTTTAGTACGGAAGTACATTAAGATATCCGCGAATATCAATACCCTCAAATCAGTTTTGAAGATAAAGGAAAATTATAAAGTCAACTTAAGCGCAAACAAGTCCATTGGCAAAGTTTTAGGGTTTAATAAAAAAAAATTCTGGCGATGAAACTCAAGAGTCTGAAAAAATTGTAGATATTTTGAGGATAAATAGTATTGATAAATTTAAATATAATTTCAAATAGCTACTTAAACGGCGAGTTGCAGCCCATTATTTATTCATTTTTTCCCAAAGTAAATCCAGGATATAAAATTGTAGAGAACCCCGCAACCCCAATTTATTTGCCGGTTATAACCGATAGAATCGAAATTTTACAAGTAGAAGTGACTGATCAAAATGGGGATAAACTTAATTGAGACTTTGACGATTCGATTTCATTTGCGAGAAATTTAAATTATTTAAAAAACTACTAAAAACTACTAAAAAAAGTACGTAAACGTAAAAATAAATCTTTCAGATTTTCAAAAAGATAAGATAAGACTCGCTATTCAAAATGGTGAAGCCGTTAGTACACGTCTGACTTACGCCGATTTTTCTGGTGAAGATATAATAGCGATAACGAACGCTCAGAGAAATAAAATTGCCAAGGCTTATAACGGGGGAAAGGTACAATTATAAAAATGAGTCCGACGCAACTAAAGCATAATCAAACGGTAGAAGGCGGAATTATCGGACTTTTAGCTGGTCTTGCAGCCACGGCATTGCCATTGATAGCAAAATTTGCCATTCCAGCTTTAGCCACCGGAGCTTTATCGGGGGCGGCTAGTTCCGTCGCCCAAAGAATTACGAATCGAAAAAAAAAGAGGAAGTAGTATCGGCGAGGTAATGGGTAATGGACTGTATTTGAAAAGCGGAGGAAGATTATTAAATTTAGACTTGAAAGATATTAATGTAAAAGAAATTTAAAAAAAAGATTCCGCTTTTAAACTTGTTGCTTAAAAATAAACTAAAATAAATGGAAATAAAAGATTATGGAAACAGTTATCGATTAGAAAAAAATACTAGAAATTATAAAGCTCATCGAAGAGGAAATTGTCAAACGAAAAGATCTTTGTGAAAAATATTCCGAAACTGTATAGGTATTAAAAAATATAGATTTCCTGTGTAACGCGGGTTGTATTATTTTCAGTACTACTTGCATTACTTTATTGCTAACGGTCGTCACAATTCCGATAGCCGTTGGCCTTCAAGCATGCGCCGCGGGGCTTGGGGTTGGATCTATCATTGGCAAAAACATAGTCAAAAAACTTCAAAAGAAAATAACGAAACATCAAGAAATTAAGACGCTTTGAGAATCTAAGTTGGTCTTAATGGAAGACCTAGTTTCTATGGCTTTGAATGATGGCGTGATTAGTGGGGAGGACTTTTCGACTATTCTTAAAACGTATGTTGGGGTATTTAAAACAAAAGGAAGAAATTAGGGCTAAAAGAGTTGATTAGGCGCGGTCGAAACCGATGAAACCGACGGTGTCAATCTGGAATTGACCGAATTGTTGGAGAAATACGGGGAAAATGTTGGTAAATTGTAGGTAAAATATATTTTTTTTTGCACTTTTAAACGTTTAAAAGCGTTTTATAACGCTTAAGAAAGCGATTATAAACTATTAATAAACATGTCTTTTTATAAAATTAAGTCGATAAAAGAATTGGAAGACATTTCCAAAGAAGATACCACAGTCGTTAAAAAAATACAAGAGAGTAATGTTAGGGAAAGAATCGGTGAATCCGAAACGATGGCTAGTATTATTAAATCGTCTAAACCCATTACGGAGGCATTGGGAGAACTTTCTAAAAATATAAGTGATCAAATTTTACCTATAAAAAGGGTCGGACCAAATAGTTGAAGAAGTCAAAGAAGTTGAAGATACTGATGCTGAGTTAGTAAGTAGATATATGGGAAAAATCTCTAATTCCTACTTGACCAAATCGTTAGACCAAAATAAAAATGTGGATACAAACTTTGGTGTACACATTATCTGATTATAGAGAATAAGGATGAAATTGAACATTTTATCGGCAAGAAAAGAATCGCGATTCTGGGCGATGATATCCTTCTCGGTGATAAAAAAATATAAAGGAACTAGGGGGCTATGGGAAGTATTTTAAATGAAGGTACCACTAGGGTTGATAACTGAGGAGGACGAGAAAAACTATAAAGAAATAATGATCGATAATGGCGCGTTGTATACGAAAAGCGGAAGACCGGCTGGTTTCATCCAGGGGATATAAATGGACTACGTATTTACCGCCGATATGGGAAGAAATAAGGAGTCGTAAGGGGTCTGGACTATCGAAAACGGTAATTATTCATTGCAACGCAGAATCTTTAGTAGACAGGTTAAAATTATTGATGGTGAGCAGAGAGGCTGGAAATACGGGATTAAGAAATGAAATTATATCAATTTGCGACAATTTAAAAAGAAAGGGAAATCTCGGGAATTCTCAATACAAAAACATCATGTCGGAAATGATTAATTCATACAAATATTTAAAAACTACTCTAAATTGAAAAAAATGATCATTTTTTGAAATAGAGGATTCAATAGAAAATACGCCTACGGCGGTTGTGGAATTTTTCAAGATATGGCCACATTTTTAGCCGAAAAAATGACTGGGGATGTGAGTAAACAAATAGCGAAAGATGTTGGAAGTAAAATCTTTAAACGCTGGTAAGAGCGCGGCTATTTATCTTGGAAAGCAGGGCCTTGAATCTGGTAAACAAGCGGCCATAGAAATTGGAAAAAGAGACGTAGAAAGGGGGGTAACTAAGATATTAACGCCCAAAACACAAAAAATAATTAACAAAGTTGGAAATCTAATGGAAGAAAGTTCCCCGGATATTGTAGCTAAGAATTTAAACGCGGTAATCTCAAGATACGTGGAAAAAGAAAGCGATAATCTAAGCTCGTTGATAGATGGAAGCGCGGTGAGTATAGTGAGTAGAACGTCCGGGGCAAGGAGATTTAATAGTGCAATGTCCAAGAGAAATGTAGCCCCAATAGCGATACAAGGTCTGGCAAAATTGTTAAATGGGGGTGGATTAAAAATAATAATAATTATAAAAAAATTGCCTAAAATAAAAATGTTAACTCGCGATACTTTCAGTTTAGAAGAAAAGCCCGACATTTTTGAGCCTGCGGAAGAATACGAATATACCGAATACGAGTCTAAAGAAAAAAATCTCAACAATCCCGGAAGAATAGAAATTAATATAGAAACTCAAGATATATTTATACATCCTAGTGAGAGTTATATAATCGTCGAGGGAAGATTAACGAAAAAGGCGGCTAGCGCCGCGTATGCCGACGCGGATAAGGTTACGATTACGAATAATAGAATAATGCACTTGTTTAGTAATATGACTTATCGACTTTTCGGATACGAAATGGAATCCATATTTAATCCTGGACAGGCCACTACGATGCTCGGCTTGTTGAAATATCCAGACGATTTTTCAAAATCTATAGGGCTCAATCAGTGTTGGTATAAAGACACTTACAAAACCGCGATCGATGCGAATGTTGGATTTAAAATTAGGCATGATTATATCATAGAAAGTCCAAGTACTAACTGACTAAAGGAATGTTTAGCTTTAGGATTCCCCTAAAACATATTTTTGGTTTTTTTGAAGACTATGCTAAAGTCATGTATGGAATGAAACATACTCTCGCCATGGTTAGACAATCGGACGATGACGTTATATTTAGAGGCGGCAGTGCCGCGGCTGGTAAAATCGAACTTACTAGATTTTCATGGTTTATGCCTCAAGTATTTCCAAAAGTCCAGTTAAAAACCACGCTTTACAAATCGATTGGTGAAAAAAAGAAATATCCGCTGGTGTATAGAATGGTACAATGTGAAAGTATTTCCGTTCTTGAAGCTAAAGATTTAAGTTGGTCGTTGAGTATAAAATCTTCTCCAGAATGGCCCAGATGAATCATTCTCGGGTTTCAAACGTATAAAGATGGTAACCAAGAAAAAATCCATCGATATTTGATCACGTCAATATGACCAATGCTTACGTTATACTGAATTCTAGAGAGTATCCAACTATTAATTATAATCAAAATTTTGGTGAAAATTAATTCAGCATGGCCTATGGAGATGTGGCGTCGTTTAGACGTAAATTTTGTCATATGGATGAGTTAACAAGTAATCCGAATATTACCCCCTACGATTATAATACTTTGTATCCTTTAGTTGTATTCGACGTGAGTAAACAAAGCGAACGAATGAAAAATACGACTACGGATATTTAAGTCAAGGCACAATTTAGCGCCAACGTCCCAGCTAGCACTACGGCATATGCGGTGGTTATATCAGACAAGTATATTTTCTTGCAATCAGACGGCAATAAAATGAACGTGGTTTACTAAATCTAAAAAAGCTATTTAAAGATTTGACTTTTTGTAAATAAATTATAAATCTTGGAAACTATAGCGTCTACGAGTTACAAAAAATTGATAGAACTAATAAACTAAAGGGATTTTCATATTGTAAGAAAAAGGTGGACTTGATAAATCTGCTGAGCAAAAAAAATCTTTTACCAGAGGGTGGAGAAATTAACGAGAGACTTTTTTACTTGAAAACTAAGACATACAGCCCAAAAAGGGTGTTGGTAAAATATGTAGATATTGTGTTGTTAGAAGTATTTCCATCAGTATATAGAACCTTAAAATCTTTAAATATAAACCTAAATATCATTAAATATTGGGACGGCAGAACTTATACAAAAAAGAAGATAAAAATAGATTAATAGATTAATAAAAACACGCGCAAAACTTGTAGGCCTCGATAAGAGGCCTTTTTGCGTGTACATAAATATTAAAAAAAGCCCATAAATAATAGCATGATGCTATCATTTATGGGCTTTTTTTTGTTTACGATTTAAATCTCCTGATGCGATGATCGCCACGTCTTCTGATGCGAGTTATCCTAGAGAGGGGGTTGATATCTTTTGGTTTGGGCTTAGATTATCATCATCATCAAACCTAATCTCAATATCATCGATCCTAGCGTCAATATCATTAAACCTGGAGTTAAACTTAGCTTCAATATCTTCAAACTTGATCTTAATATCTTCAAACTTGATCTCAAACTTAGCATCAATATCTTTAAACTCATCCTCAATATCTTCAATGTAGAATCATCATGCTTGGCGCCAATATCGTCCTCAATATCTTTAATCGTAGTATCGTCATGCTTGGCGCCAATATCCGATTCCCGCAAATCCTCAACCAACTCGCCAATCGTATCATGAAGCTTTAAGATATCATTAAGCTTATTATGAAACTTAATGAATGTTTCATACCGATCGCCGTCATTTAAATCTCTTTGCATTATAACTTCAACACTATAAATATTTATCTTTGTAAATGTTTTAAGCCATTCTAATGATATTATATCTAGATCTGAAAGTATAGTATTTAATTTTTGGGGTGACATATCTTTTATATATATTTTAATTCTTTAAACCATTATATATTTTATTCCTCACCTTGACACAACCGGCGCGAGTCGGAGAAGAGGCGTGGCCAAATTTTGGAGGCGGTCTTTAAATAATGGGGCATCATTTAAAAACAATGATCTTTAAATAATGACGTCATCAAAAAATAATAATAATCTTTAAATAATGGGGCATCATTTAAAAATAATGATCTTTAAATAATGACGTCATCAAAAAATAATAATGATCTTTAAATAATGACGTCATCAAAAAACAACAATGATCTTGATTTTTTTTGTTTACAACTTGGATCAACCAATGGATTATGCGGGGATAGGCGGGGCGGTGGGAGAGGGGCGGGGCAAAGTATTGAGAGATCTTTGGGAAGGAGAGACGAGTACTTTGGGAATTTGGAAAGGAGATGGGCGTGGTAGACGGAGAAAAGTATTGAGAGATCTTTGGACGAAAGAGACGGGCAAATTGTTGTTTGTTTCAAGTTGATGAAATTGGGGTGAATAGTCGGGGCGAATTTTTGGGCGATCCTTGGAAGGGGAAATTTTGGCCGTAGATTTTAGAGCCTGGGCGAAGTGTTGGAAGATTTAGGCAAATGTGCCAGAACCCGCTTTTTCTAACAACTTTTGTTGATTTCTGTTTCTTTCTTAAAAACTCATATTGTGAAATGATAACATACTGTGGTATATCTATACCTACATTAACATCACTTCACAAAGTTTGCTGATTTCAGCTAAAGCTGTAGTGATCAATGGAGGTCTTATGGCAGTACGTTCATCCACAGAAGATGTCTCATAAGGAAATTCTCAGGATTGTTTGTAAAGTTGATCACCAGTCGGTAAAGTTAAATTCATACAGGTGATCATTGCAGAAAATCAAAATTGTGATGTCAAAGCTTGTAAATTTGTTACCTCTACAATGAAGTCTCAATTCCTATATCATAAATGTACATGGAAATGTATAGGAATGATTTTTAGAAGTTAATGGCAGAATAATGTGTTGATCTGTTTTTAAAAACTTGAACTTACACACCATTTCATGTAACCTGTACCAGTTATTTAAGTCAATTGATGTATATTTCCTGTATTATTTACAATTTATACTTTCTTTACCCTACACACAATTGAATTATTTAACTGTTTAATGTGTTCCGTTTAACACCAGAAAGTTAATAGGTTTGAGATGGGCATGGCAAACTACCAATTCATTTGGTTGAACCACATAAACTGATAATAGGAGTTAGTAGCTTTTCCTGACAAAATGAGCCCAACTGTAATAATGATTGCATGTGTCATAGAGCTAGTGTGTGAGTTAATTTTCCTTCACCTTATGTTTGGCATAAACAATGTTTCTTTCACAAATATCCAAACATGGGTTATTTCATTTCCAATATCCATGAATTCTTTGCCAAGTTTTGTTTAAATTCAAGCAGTATACACAACAAATCACTAGGCGAATTAAGTAGATTTGGGCAGCTAATTTGAAGCAAGTAATAGCCTAAATTCTTGTTAATGTTAGTCAAGTTCTACCTTGCATGTAGTCTTGCAAGAATGTAGCTATTAGTCATATCCCACAATACACTTTTTGACATTACTGGTGGCGTTCGTGAGGCCGCAGACCAGTAAACAACAGCAATCCTACAATGTCAGTATACAGAAACGGGTTAAAGTGAAAGAAATTACGGCCAAACGATGGTAAATTATTCGAATCCATAACTAACAAGAATGTAGCCTTTTTGTAGGCCTAACGGCTGGGTCTGAATTTAAATAGGTTAAGTTGGCAACTTGAATTCTTCAGCTTTTTTCATACTACCCGATAATCCCGAGCCTAAACTAGGCTTCAATAACTAGGCCTAGATCCACCTTAGTTAATATTACATTGTAAATCTCTAGCACCACAGATGTCTGACTGCGTACGCCTAGCTTTTATAAAATAAAAACAGGCAGAATGCAATTACTACGGAACCGGGGGTGTATAGGTGGCCAGGGCCGGCCCATCGCTAACGTTATTCGTTAAATAGGCCTACGGTGTTGGCCGACCTTCACCAACTAGGCTAGGGCCTAGGCGTAATGCATAACGGCTTCGATAAGGTCAGGCAGTAATTCCTTTAAAATGATTTAACCTTTCAATCTGTCATATTCAGACATAAAACAATAAGTAATAAACGCATTGGCATTGTATCGTACTGTACCGGTATCGCGAAAAGTATCTGCACTGTGTGCATGATTTGTCAAAAAATGTTCACACTTGATTCATGGATGACGTCTAAATCAAAGTTGTTATAATAATGACTTATAAAATGATTGGTTTATTGAACTAAAAGTGCACAAAAAGTCAAGATAAAATGAAATAGGGTGTACAAAATTTGTATACCAACAATTTCCCTAGAATATTTCTTCGGTATGTTCTATTTTGAAATGTTTGACTCTCTACTGCCCTCACTTAGAACCAACATGGGTGGGTGACTTAAAAAAGTATCACAATTTTGTAACACTGCAAGAATTTCGACTCTCGGCCTTCGGCCTATACGTAGTATAGGGCGAATGACGTCACGCTCTCTGCTTATACAGTTCACATAACGTTTATATACGTACGTACGTGTATTGTATTTGTGTACGTGCATACAAGCTTATGAAGGTAATACGCGCGCATATTGTTCTTGTTTTTAATTTTCCTTGCAGCTGATTGGTTGGTTAGTAAAAAGGAAAATTCCCCGGCATTTTATTGGTTAAAGTATTCGGACGCTTCACTTTCGGCTAAACTCGGTTTGAAAGGTCTATGACACCAAGCGTATGACAAAATGTTTTCAAGCGCATTTATCATACGTGCGTTATACATGAAAGAAATACGCGCGCGTATTGCTGATTACATTTTGCATTAAAACCTGCACCTGATTGGTTGGGAAACAAAGGAAAAGTTCCCCCAGCATTTGATTGGTCGAAGTACTGAAGAAATCACGTTCGGCTAAACTCGGTTTGAAAAGGTCTGTAAAGTGTGTCATATCCTAAAAGGATTATTGTGATATGATTAGATAAGCGTTGTAATATGTATAGATAAGCGTTCCTAGAATATGACAAATACTAATATACGTTCTTATTGCAAGAAATTCAATAGATGTATTAAAGATATAAGACGCTTACATTAAATGATATATGCTAAAAAAATATTATTAATAAAATTACTTGTTTAAAAGAAGTGCTAAAACAGAAAACATACCTGTTTAAAAGAGTTGAAAAACAGAGATCATTATAATAATACATACATTTATATAGCGCTAATTTTGTAAAAACATTCAAAAGCGCTTTATATACCAGGAAATTAGATATGAAAACAAAAATAAGAATACAGAAATGACAACATAAATAGAAATACAATAGATAAGCTGCATATTAGATGAATGTCTTTTTAAACAAAAAAAGTTTTAAGTTTAGTTTTAAAGAAGGTCACTGGGATACATTATCAATACATTTAAGTTCAGTTGGGAGTGACTTCCACAACCAAGGACGTTTATAAGCAAAAGCTCTTTCGCCAAGAGTTTTATGTATAATCTGTGAGATACTTGGAATGTATAATTATAACAATCTGTGAGAAACTTGGAATGTATAATTATAATAATCTGTGAGACACTTGGAATTTATAATTATAATAATCTGTGAGACACTTGGAAAGTATCAATATAATAATCTGTGAGAAACTTGGGATGTATAATCATCTGTAAGACACTTGGAATGTATAATTATTATAATCTGTGAGAATCCGTAAGACACTTGGAATGTATGATTATAATAAACTGTGAGAAACTTCAAATGTGTTATTGTAATAATCTGTGAGAAACTTGGAATGTATAATTATAATCATAAACTTGGAATGTATGATTATAATAAACTTGAGACACTTGGAATGTATAATTGTAATAATTTGTGAGAAACTTGTAGTGTATAATTATAATATTCTGTGGGAAACTTGGATAAGTATATTTATAGTAAATCTGTTCAAGTTTGTAGTTTTTTTATCTATTATAACTCTTTCTCAACTCTGTTATGAATTTATGTCCTTGTATTTGTCGTATATTTAAAATTGAATCACTAAGTATTTTGGATAAAATTATGTATGGCTATTAAATTCTAGACAGGTTGTAATAAAATCCAATTGCTTTTGGGAAACCTCCACGTATTAGATCAAATTTACTGATTCATCAGATACCAAAAAAACCTGTTAGATCAGGGATGTGCTCAATTAAGTCTTGTCCAATTGCAGATTCATCCTGATGGAGATACATTTGAATAACCTGGATTCAATCTTTTCTGTTGGATAATATACCAAAATTATTTGTGTTCAATTTCAAGGCAAATACGAAATAAGAATAGCAAACGGCTGTGCTGTTTTCACTTTTCAATTGATTGGCCTTTCTGATTGGTTTTTGATAATGAATCCATTTACAATTTATAGGATTAGAGCTGGAAAGTATGTATAGAATGCAGTAGCCCAGTGGTTCGGGCATCGGTCTCGTACTCAAAAGGTACTGGGATCAAATGTCATTCAGGGCACTGGGATGTGTCCTTGAGCAAGACATTTTGTCCCATTTGGTCTCCGAACATCGACCATAACACAGCCATAAGGTAGCATTGTTCTGATTACGATGAGAGTGTATCGAAGATTTTTCTGTTTTGAAATCATCAAAAGGTATACTCTCTTTAATCGCATAACACCAACGTTGTTACTTCATAAATGTTCACATATAGTAATAATATTTCTATCTTTTTGCATTTGTTAGAACTATTTGATTGCCCGAAGAACTTCTACAAATGTCTAGAACCATATTGCATACCAGAACGATTCCGATGTAATAATCTATATGACTGCCCTAATGGAGAGGACGAGCTATTTTGTGGTAAATGGATATCTCTAATTGGATAAGTCGATAGTATGAGTATATACAAGTCAATACATATCTACATATAACTTGATACCTTAGAAATATATTTTGTGAGAGTAGAATTTAAAGTTTTAACAATTGGATAAAACAATTGGATTACCTTAACTACAGAAGATTAAAGCTATTTATTCTTAATCGTTATGCTTAAAAGGAAGTCAGAAGATATAAATTATATATTACGCACAGTATCTGGAATGATAATCCATTTCCAAATATTGATCAAATAAATGTTTGGAAGAACACCTCCCCCCCCCCCCTCCCCTTCTTATGATTGTACAAAAGTTACTAGATGGCAATATTAAATTTTAACATTTTATTGTGAAGAAATAATGTTGTATCCAGAAGCAGACCAACATTGTTAAAATATAAAAAAGCACACCGTTGTATATTTAATCATTTTCTCTTGCCTTTATATTTTCTTGTAACAATATATGAAAAGAAAAGTACACCAAAATTTGTTTTGCTTTACCAGAGGATGGTGTTAATAATGTATTGTTAGTTTTGAAAAACTGCTTTACTTTTGGATTGTGCATCTGTCTTCAATGATAATTGTTGTTTAAATCTTACTTACAAAGTAATATTTTATTCTTTTTGCAAAATATTCACTGATATTGAAGTATAATCACTGCATAAATTCCCATGAACCATCAAGAACATAATTTAAAGCAGATATATTTTAACAAGCAAACACACATTATTTCATTTTATCTATATTCAAGCGAAGGAAATAGTTACATGCGAATGATATCTTAAGCCTGTAGAAATATATCTGCTTTACAATATGTTGCTGCTGACTTTATAGGAGTTTTTGCAGTAAATATATTTCAGTATCAGTGAATATTTTTTAAATGAATAAATATTATACAAACTTTCTTTTACTTGACATGTTCAGATGTATATACGTGCAATGGTACCTACAGTGGTAGATCATATTCAATGTGTCTTTCCCAGGATCAAGTGTGTGATGGAATCCAACACTGCCCGGAGGGAGACGATGAACTCTTTTGTGGTATATTTTATCATATAATTTCGATTTGTCAAAAGGAAATCTACATGTTTATTACAAGGAATGCAGTAACTCAGAGCTTGGGAGTCTGTGTACGGAACGAAAAGTACCGAGTTCGATTTCCGAACATCGTATGTATAAGTACCGGCTCTATAAGCCCTCGGGGATTGGAGGGATTTGACTAAGTTGCAAAGTATAATTGTATTCTGATTTATTCCTTGATTGGGTATTATCACTTTGGCGTGTTACTTTCCCTCCGTTGTCAGAAAATCTTTTCTCATGAATGTAGTCCTAGATTAGGAAGAAAAGGCAAGCAAGAAAGCACAAGAAGTTGTAAACTTATATTTTGGCACGTTTTCCACAAAATGTTGACCTTTACAAAAAAAATCATAAAAAATAAGAAGATTAAAGTTTGATAAAACAATCAAAGTAGAAGCAATTTCACTGATCAAATGTATGCGAATCTTGATTCAAAGACAAATAACACTTAATAATATTGAGATATTGCATTTTTTCTTCTTAGATATGAAATGAGAATGAACCATTATATTGATAACAGTTTGTAAAGAATATGCAATCCATATTAAGGAATTTAAAAGCCTGGAGATGATCTGGTGATGTGACCTGTATAAGAGACTTTTTGATGCCGAAATATTGATAGTTTATCTCGAGCTTTTTTCAAAGTTCAACCACTAATTTACATTGTGACTCTGACAAATAATCGAAAAAAACAATGCTGTTTGTGTCAGTGTGTGTAATGTCATTTGAAGAAAGCGCCCCTTGAAATGCGGACGGGATGAAGCAGCCACTGTCATTTTCATCCCATTTCAAGGACATTCTCTCAACGATTTGACCATGCATTACGCAATCATTTGATTACATATTTTGTAATAATACGAAGTGGAGAAACATGGGAATGAAATAGGAAACTCAAAACTTTTCAGTGACCGCAGATCAATGTCACGTAATCGTTTATGCAGTTACTAGAATGCCACAGAAAACCAGGATGGAGTAGTGTTCAAGGGGCGGATTCTGTAATGTGTTGCCCACATTACAGTCGTTGTGTTATTGATCTCTAACCATATGACTCTACGCTCAGAAATATACATCACCTGCAAATGCATTTCACTGATGAAAACCTTTGCCATTGCTGTATTTTCAGATGAAACAATTTTTTTGATATTGTAATACGATGACAAAGCCTAGAGTCTATTCAGTCTTCAATTATATTGCGTTAAACTAGCTGCTATCCTGTAAAATGATACATCCAAGAAAAACCCGAAACAACGAACTGTAAATGTACACAACCGTTGCAAAAGTTAAAGGAATATTTCCATAGTTTTTGTAAAATGTTATTTTTAGAGTCATTTTGGTACAAAAATCAGGTTGTTATCATATTTCGTTCAGGAGATATGGATTTTTGAATATTTCTCAGTTGCATTTTAAAGTTTTTGTACAGTATGATGAATTCGTGTTTGATGATGTCATAGAGGCAATTCCATTGCAAATGTTGTATGTATTTCTTTGAACGTTAATTGGATCTTTCTGTATGATTAGAAACAATTTTCGAAAGTTATTGAAGTAGGGTATATTTGGCAATGTATATAAATACCTAACTTTCATCAATTTATTTTTCTAGCAGCTTTTACTATTAAAAATGGATGATAGATTTTAATGAAATACATCAACTTTGTGGGAGAATGTGTTGCTGTGATGTCATACTGAGCCTTTTTCTATTCGTTTATTGACATTTTTTGTGAACCTTAAAATTTGAATATCTCCTGGTAGGAGAAACATATCAACATGATTTTTGTAATAAATTGTTTCTTAAATTTTTCTTAATTTTACGAAAGGTTACAAAAAAACATGGGAATATTCCTTTAATTCTTGGTTTACATGACCATAAGCGTATTGCTAGCATATTTTGCATGCAAAATAAAATGCAACGTAACAGGAGCTTCATAATATTCAATATCTTGCTAGTATTGCGAAATCCCTTATTATTCTTATGCATTAAGCTTCCTTACTCGTACACAGACTATTTAATCAGCACTATCCAAAGATTATGTTTTGTACTATCGTGATTCACTTAATCCCATATTTTCGATCACATTCTAGCTTAAAGTTTATATAAATTCTAAACAGTAACTAACTTCTTAGGTTCCTTTCAATCGATATGATATATGTTTCGTGGGGTCATAAACCGTTTGACAACGTCTTCAGTTACTTCTTTGCGCTTCTTTTGATGCGCAGCTACTAACTTCTGTAACACACCTATGAGCTCCTTCTTGAGTTCAACCGTCAGCATTTCACCACTGCTGTATTTCTGAAAATAGACAATTGAAGATTTATATTTTTGTTGCTTTAACTATATATCAAAGGAAAATTCTTCAAATCAGGTTTTATTTTATTAAAGATGTCAAAATAACACCAGAAAAAACTCTTCCAATCAGGTTTCATTTTCATTTAAGATGTCGAAAGAAAACCAAAAGGTTGATTAGTTTTTAATACATGGCTAGCAGAAACAATGTGTTAAAATATCTTCATTTATGTATATTAAGACGGCCTGATTTGAATGTTATAATCAATTAAAGTGATTATATTGAAGCAAGTATTAAGGTAAGATTGAAATTACTAAGAAGCTTTCCTCATTCTGTCAGAAATAGAATAGTGTTAGGACTTTTATTGAAAGAATGTGATTTTTTTGAGGAGGGTAGAGTTGATACTTAAGATAACATTCTAACAAACCTCTTTTATTTCTTCAAGACGTTTATCATCCTCCAAAAAGAAAGTGAGGTACTGATAGGAAACATCGATCTCACAATTGCCCCCTTTCTCCTTATGTTCCTTCAGGGTAGACCCACCACCAGAGAAAGCATAGTTGTTCACCTATGTGAAGAAAAGTGAAAGAAATTAAACACTTAACACTCACTTCCTTTAGAAAAATATTATGTAGGTTTTCTACAACACAATTTTAAGGAATATTGCTGTGAATCAAGTTCATATATATATATATATATATATATATATATATATATATATATATATATATATATATATATATATATATATATATATATATATATATATATATATTTCATATATATATATATATAAATAATATATAATATATATATATATATATCTATGTATATATATATTTATAGATCTAAATATTTATAGATCTATAGATCTAAATATTTATAGATCTAAATTTGTTATAGATCTAAATATCTATAGATCTTAATATTTATAGATCTAAATATTTTTAGATCTAAATGTTTATAAATCTTAATATATATAGCAACACATGTAGCAAGGATAACCTTCTCGAATAAGAATATGGAATTTAATCCTTTAATATTAAAATGTAAACAAACAAATGGTATTTCCGCACGGCATGTTTAGGCTATAACAAACAAAGTTTACAAAACGAATTAGGTACAGTGTTACAGTTACGTATTATAGCATTTATGGGTACCTTGTATTCTATAGTCTCTTGTGTATCAGTCAGAAATATGGAGGAATTGGGTTCACTTGAGCTCATCTTACTTTTGGCACCTTGAAGAGCAGGGAAAAATGTTGAGTGAATCAAGGCAGGCTTTGGGTATCCAAGACGCGGAGCTACATCGCGTGTCATTCGAAAGTACGGATCCTGTAAGAGAAACAAAAAACGACATAAACGCTGATTACAAAGGTGAGAACTTACATGTAGTATACTTGAATCACAGTTCGGGAGATATCTTAAATAATTAGTTCAGGAGGTTTATCTTATATGAATAACAACTTCAAAAGAAAATGAACGGCGAAGAAAGCATTCAAAAATCTTATTCCATTAATGAGATTTCTAAGTTTAAATTTTGGTATCATTTATGTAGAAAACACTGAAATCAAACTAGTTGTGACGTCACATCCTCAGATTCCTCAAAGCTTTGTGTACATATTTTGTCCTGTGATTTTGAGGCTTAAAAAACGTTGGATAAGTAGTACAACAGCATCCAGTAAAGGTAATTATAGTTTACCACCTGAAAAATGTTCGAGGAATAAATCATTCAAATATTAAAAAAGGTTGAATAAATGTTTTCTTAAGTACATTAACAATTGTTAAGAATGTGAGGATGTAGACGCCAACCTTCCATTGTAGACTTACCACACCAGTCATTTCCACACACATAAGACAGAGCTTTAAAAATTAATATACGGAATAAGATACTGTAGTAGTTTCTCTACTATTGTAGTTTTTGTATTTCTATTAATGTCCCCAAGTTTATATAAGACAAATTTGCTTGACCACTGAACTGAATTCAAAGATCATTAAGTGTTGCTTACTTCCATAGCAAAGGATTAATTAAGAGCTAAACCAGTTTTTGGTCTGTACTTCAAAGCCGGTAAGAACAATCTACAAAGCATTTTGTGACAAGCATTATTGGGTAAAATCTGCTCATGGTTAAAGTGACATTAAAAAAGAACAACGGGGAATACAATCTGCCTAGAACGAACATACACATTAGGCCTAATGATTCTTGACTTCAAAAATATCCCCGAAACAATAACATTTTAGGTCAATTATAGCGCCACACTTTTCAATATTTGTCAATGATGGAAATAATGTAAAAGAAGGACTCTCTTCACAAGAATATTGCGTGACTTGTCTGTTTGTTACCAGTACATTTTGTACAATCTGGTTACGTGATGGCAGCGGTTATTGATTGGGTTGTCAATAATCGTATAAATATTTCGAACAAGGAGAAGCTTGAATTATACGGTATATTTATATGTAATACGTTAACACGATAAGAAGTCATTAAGTTTTAATCAGAAACGAAATATATCAAAACGATTACGTGTCTCCCGAAGAACCTTTTATTAAATAAAACATAATTACATGATAACACCACTTACCTGATCAATTGCACACGGAATAAGACACGGTATGTCGTGACGCTTTCCGAAGGTATGTGGGAAAGAATTGCTGAACGATGGGGAAGCTTGGATCGCTGGGAAACTTATTTTACCTGTATAGGACATTAATAAATATTACTATATTATTGAATTTCAAAATACGCATGGACATTTATTTGTATGGACACTATTTGTTTTATAACTGCCTCTGGTCGAGTGTTTATAGTGTAGTGAGTATAAGAAAACTCACAATCTGGCAACCCGTTGAGTACTGCGACAGGGCAAAATTACTGAAAAGTACACTTGACCATGTCTTTTCCCATTCTCAAATTCCTCCTCACCTCTCAGAATAGCAGAGATCTGCTTCAAAACTGAAATAGCTTTGTCACTACCGCGCCCATCTGCCCAAAAGCAACTCTAGTATTAAATTGTAGTGCAAACACAATAAGCCCCCATGTTCAGATGTTATATTGGTATGACGAGATGACAAAATATGCAAGTCGATACAGTTTTGACAGTTGTTAATGCCTCAGGACCCAAATATTGAATGTACTACCGGCTGGTCTATTATCAACTCAAACTAAACTTTTTCCCACCGAAAAGACACTACTTGATGATTGATTTAAATCTTTTCGGTTTTATATTGCAAAATTGAGATTTTCTATTGACGAAATCAGCTTCAACTATTCCCAAAACTCCCTACCAACCTATCTACCATTTTAAACCATGCGTTTACTTATAATATTAGCAACTAGAGAGACTATTATTTATAGCTATGAATACTATACTTTGAATCTAAGCAAATAATGGAATATTCCTCTGTGTGATCTGCAAGGTCAAGTTATCTGAAATATCATACATTTATTTACTTATAGTGTTCCAAAGACAATATCATTGTAAAATCTGTGTGCATCACAACCATTTTGGATTCATGAAATAAGGTATATTCTCATTCATGGTAGTTACAAAAGCGAATGGCGGTAAAAAAATATTTCATTTTGACAAATACCCAACCTCGTATTACAAATACATGCGAATATTGTTACATCATTAAAGTTACTTGCACTAAAACAACTATGATAAAGTAAATAATTGTAAAAGTTACCAATTGAGTCACTGTCGGTGAATCCAAAGATTCCACGAACTTGATTAAAGGTCACCAACTTCTGTATCTTTATCATGTTTGTATAGAACTCAGGGCAGGAGCTTAATAAAACACAATTTTGATTACTGAGTTAAAAGCGCACATTAGAATTGAGTGGAGGCTCACTAAACATGAATTTCAAAATATAAGTACTCCAGAAACTATGGAACATGTCAAACTCGAGATTTTATGTTTTTTGTATGGAGTGGTTGGGTGCGTGGCAATGAAGGACGGGTGCGTGGCAGTGAAAGATGGATGCGTGGCAGTAAAGGACAGGTGCGTGGCAGAGAAGGGCGGGTGCGTGGCAGTGAAAAGACGGGTGTGGGACAGTAAATAAGAGAGAGACAAAGAGAGAGAGAAAGATAGAGGGAGGGGGGAGATGGGGGGGGGGGGAAGAAGAGAGAGTTAATAGTATCAATAAAATATGCCTAGGAGAAATATTAGGTATGGCCGTTGCTCACAAAATATCATAACATAATTCGTACCCGTGACCTTTTTGGTCCAATAAGGAAAATAATTTGTTTTACCTTGATTCAACAGTTCGTGGACAAATTCACAATA
>JAIGNY010004316.1:157500-425000 GCA_020152595.1 Chiridota heheva
CTTTATATCCTACAATTAGCGACAAAATACTTGGCACCTTTTCCCCTTTCCCCCGCTTCAATGTTAGCATGATTACCGCTTTAGAAATGAAGAGGATAAGAACTTTATTCGAAGCTTTTTACCGACTTTAAAAAGGGGTGGCAGGGGGAATAAAAAGTGTTAAATAATTTTGTCGGTGATTGTAGGTAGAGCAGCGTTTTAATTTTCAAAAGTATTTTACGAATTGTGGTTCAAAAAAAGTTGAGATATTTTGTATGCAACCATTATGATATATGACAAGATATACGAATACATATAACTATATTTTGTTTTCCCTTATCCCAATCGTTATATTTGATCAGATTATACTTATTCCAGCTATATTTGCCGCTCTTCTTACCAAAATTGTCAAGGCATGAATATTCACAAATCTGTAAAATGGCAAATTCTCGAACCGAGTTTTATGATTTGTATAGTCTAATTCTTTTCAAAAGATCGGTTGGAAGTTGTCAAAAACAAACATCATTGTGCTTCTTCAAAAAAAAATTACTGTACCTTTTCACTTTGTGCAAAGTAACTTGAATGAAGAAATGTGGAAAAGGTATAAGTAAGGTTTAAGGTATTGGAGTATGTCAATTTGAATGAATATCTCAGAAAAATTGTATACGGACCATTTCAAATAATTTTGTAAAGTTATCGAGGCAACATTTTGAGTCACTAATGCTTAACTTTACTAAGCAATCACATGTGGATTTAGTTTCGTAATTTCGTGCGTAGCCTAATTTGAAGTTTTTCGATAAATCACTGAACTGATGAAGTATTGGATGGTAAAACATATACGTGTCATTTCTCTTAGACTTAGATTTCAATATGTAGAAACTTTCGTGCTGACCTGCAATATTAGCAAGATTATATATATATATATATATATATATATATATATATATATATATATATATATATATATATTATATATATATATATATATATATATATATATATATATATATATATATATATATATATATATATATATATATATATATATATATATATATATATATATATATATATATATATATATATATATATATATATATATATATATATATATATATATATATATATATCTATATATATATATATATATATATATATATATATATATATATATATATATATATATATATATATATATATCTATCTATCTATATATATATATATATATATATATATATATATATATATATATATATATATATATATATATATATATATATATATATATATATATATATATATATATATATATATATATATATATATATATATATATATATATATATATATATATATATATATATATATATATATATATATATATATATATATATATATATATATATATATATATATATATATATATATATATATATATATATATATATATATATATATATATATATATATATATATATATATATATATATATATATATATTGTCGTCATCATTGTCATCATTGACATCTAGAGGTGTGGGTGCAGTGTTGTTGCAGGTTTGATCTGCGCATTTGTTGCACATGGAGGTGCAAAAAGTCCAAACTTCTTGCAACTACATGTTGGCACAACCTTCAGTTTTACACCCGCAAGCAAGATACTATGTTGAGGAACGTGTCTGCGGCAACAGGTATGCCTGTTTCTACTGGTGCAAGAGTTCCATGCTGTGATCGCCATCCACAGTCTGTTGGAGACAGAGGATTCCCATCCATTGTTGATCTGTGAGATGAGTGCAGTAGAAACGTTGCTTTGCTGCAGCACTAGTTGGGGGTAAGCTTGCCAGCTGGAACTCCTACCAATCGCCCGTTTATATGCTATGTGGCGGTAATCATCCAAAAATTTAAAGTTGCTTGCTCCATACATCTTGTGAATGAAACTTTCTCTTGTTTTATTCACCTCTGCAAGTATGCATTCAGCCTTTGTGAACGTTAAAACTGATTAGCTGATCATAGTCCTGTTTTTGTGCACAAGATTAAATGCTTTGCGTTTTCCCTGATTATAGATGGCAGAAACAGTTTTAGCGTGTATAAAAATCAAGTGTTTGGCTGTGCCCCCGATCGCCTGCTGAATTTAATTAATGTTATACAAGGTTGTCGGGTTACTGCGGCATAATATGTACACATTTGTAGAAATAGTTGCCCGAGCCAATAACATGACCAATAAGTCAGTATCTGTTCATACAACAACGACTGGCAGCTCTGCTGACTCTGCTACGGCAAGTGCTGTGGACACAATTAGTGAATCTGCATTTGCCTCTGCATGCTTAATGCGTATGCCAAACATTTGCATCTTTTCACACAGAATTTGAATCAGTCTTTTCTTGTTTTTACTGTTTGTCAAGAATTTCGATTAGGGAGTGGTAGTTGTTGTGTTATTAACAAATATGACCTCAATGGATGTACACTTCTGAGCTCTCTGCCTCTGCTCAGCTACCTTCGTCAAAATGGTGCTGCCATAACCATAAAAAACCACTGTTAATCCAATACCATAATGCTTCAGGATGTATGATATATATGACTTGACATACCTGCATTCAGCACCACAGGTTTACCGTTGATCCAAACGACTGTTTGAAGTAGATGCCCACCATCTAAAGTGAAAAGGCAAGTTTCTGGTACGTTGGATTGCTGTGCATTAACTAATCAAGAGATTTCAAAAGGACACCAAAATAACTTTTTGCAGGCTTCTGCATTACACCATCATGGAAGAGGGAAGGTGGTTCAGGAGCAAGCTTGTAGGCGAATCTCAGAACTTTTGCTAAGAACACACATGATTCTGTAGAATAACAAACTTGCGTTGACTTCTGTGTTGTGTCTTCTGATTTTGACAGTCTTGTTCTTGGTACTGGTTGTGTTCACCTTGTCATTGCGACGCAGTGTAGTTTCTGTAAATTTTTTGCCATTCATTTGTGGGGCAGTTGCCAGACCGCATCATTGCAATTAACTGATGCATCTGCAACAATTTCAGTCGATGTGGTTCGTATCCAGCAAATGGTGGATGTGCCTGCAGCCACTGTATAAAAGTTCAAGTACACGATGTCTGTTGTCATTGACTGGGTGCTAGAACGAAGATCTCTGTGTTGCTCATATAGCATTGTGCACCCCAGTGAATCGCTCCAGTGCCTGGCAGACCAGACAGAAACGCAGTGAGGTAATACATGGACCACTTTGTTAATGTACTGTTTGTGATACCTCGGCCATGCGTCATTCCTCCAGATATTTTCAGCATTCGCATTAAGAGCTGCTCGATGGTCTGGTCTGAGCAGTTTTCACTCCAGAAATGATCAAGACGACGAAAAGAGAATTATCCCTTCTTTGTAAAGAGTTTGTACTCATCAACTAGCATTGTCTGCTATAAAGCTTCCATATGTCATACAGCTTCATACAGTCTTTGCGTAATGGAATTATGAAATGTGGAATCATTCCTCTCAAACAGTAGAGGTGAAGTTTCCATTCACCCGTCCTTTCAGCACGAATAAAGTGTTGCATCTTGTACTTATCTGCAAAGCAAATGCTGCTGTAAATGTCAATCAATTCACGGGAGGCATAATTGTGGTATATACACAGCTATTACAAGCAGTAGTGGTGAGATGAATAATCTAGGTCTGCTTGCAAAAATTATGACATGTGCTATGGCTGTGCATTGCCTATCTAAAATAGTGCTGTTTTTACCTTTACCGCCCAGCAAATTGTGTGGGAAACACTTAAGAGAATTGGTGTCATTGTGTCTCCGTTTTCTGTTTCTTTCAATGTTGTGTACTCTACTCATCTCACTCCACTCAGTCACACACTGTCAAGCTGATATTGTTCATCTCTGGAATAATAGAAGCATCCATATCTATTATCAATTCATTTTGATTATTCACATCAATCACCTTATCAGTAATCCACTTTTCATGGAGGAACCTGTGTGCTGAGTCACAAAAACGTATGGTACTTGGTGCCTCAGTTATGCTGGTTATTACTATATAATCACAGTAATGTTCCCTCAGTTTGGCCTTGAATTGCTTCACTGAGTATCCTTCATCCAAGAACGCGCTCATGTATTCTAAAAGCTCCTGCACTGAGTAATGATATTCATCATTATCACTTGGACTTTAATGCTTCCACCAGCAAATTATCATTTGACCATTTCTCACTCTGTTTAAAGGAGCACTAGACCGAAAAGTGAAAACGTATTTTTAGCCCCCCCCCTTCCCCAAAAATTTTAAATGCTTTTTCACCACGCAACGGTATAGCAATTTTCTGGTTATTGTGAATATTCAAGTGACCTCTGCCCTCACGTCCTCTGTGGGCAATGGTGGCATGATCTGTCGATCTTTCGTGAATAATATCTGTAAAATTCGCAAAAACGAGCGCCCTCACTATTCGGTCTAGTGCCATTCTAAAAAATAATTGGGCACACTTTCGATGATACCTATCCTTCGTTCTGCAAGGTCAAATGCCTGTTGTAGACGTTCTGCAACAACATTGGCCCACTGGTCTCGTATTTCTTTTGCATATTTTAATACTGTGGCTTGAAAGTCCAAGGTCTCCACATTGCTTACTACTCTCCTTCTTTTATATGGTTTTTCAATGTCTAGTTTGACAGGCTCCGAACAGAGCATACGATAATTCTTGGTGTCAAATGTCCGAGAAGTACTTGACCTCAGTTGAGGTACTTCTATTTTTTGTTCAAGACTAGCAGACCTTTTTTCAACCGCTATGGAACTTTTCGTGAATATTTTCTGCCACAAAGTATTGTATTCCTGTCGACGTTATATGATTGTAGGTTTAGGGTAATGATTTGTGGTAGGTTATGATTTATGATTGGATGGTTGGGGACCATATCAACTAAATATTTGATTGGATTCCTTCTGCCAAGTTAGAACATGTTTTGACACTTTGTTGATATTTGATACATTCCGCACTTATGGTACAAATATATCAAATGGCGGCCATTTTGGACATCATATCGGTTTGGGTAAATTAGGATGTTATAGCCTCTTAAGTGTTGCTTCCAATGGATTACGTGTCCCTTAAAACATGTTTAGATACTTATTTTTCTATTTATAACTTTTCTGAATGCAAAGTTATGATCAAAAAATTAAATGGCAGCCATGATGGACGCCATCTTGGATTCCCTAGAAAGCTCAAGGAGGATTTCCGGGGACTTTTAGTATGTTATTCTACAAAAACTTCTGAACCTATCCTGAAAAAATCAGTTTGTTACCAGCTATTTCCAGGTTTGGGCTTTTTTTTTTATCTAAAATTCTTGGCCTTACGTTAATGATTGGCAATTTGACATTTGTGATAACTTCTATTAAAATTTAATAACTTTAATTGAAACAAATACAATTCCATCTAAATCTAGCAAAAAGTTTTAAGCTCATTTCTAGGTTCGATGTTTAGCACAAAATTGGTTTTGAAATAATCGTTTAAGCCAAAATAGTATATGGTAGTTAACCCTCTTCTGGGTGGTGCTTTATAAAACTGATGATCTTTTGCTCTTCATATTTTGTGCGATTACTTTCTTTGAAAAGCAGGTGCAAGAAATATTAAGATAACTTGAATCAAATTTTCATGATTTTAATACCACGTTTTATTATTTTTATATTCCATTTTTGCATCAGGGATGTGTACCATATCATTGATTGGTTGTATCAACAGTTTTGGATTGTATATTTCTTTGGTTGGAGAGATTTGCAACGGTGAAAGGGAGGGTTTTAAATCCCCGCTCATAGGGCGGTATTTTCGACGCTACTTATTTAAAAGTGAAACAATTATTTACCTCTCGGAGAAAAATATTCCACGTTTAAGCATGTGATGAGGTTCGTGCCCAGTTGCTTTCTTAAACCTCTCTAACATCTTTGCATCTATGCGAGTGCTTCCAAATTTTCCTGTAAGCGAATAATGCGGTTAAAAATAATATTAACATGGAATGGAACAGGAAATTGTTTCGACATGACCGCTTTATACAACAATTTGTCACCTCATATTGTTTTACACAGCTTGCCCGAAAATTAGTTTTTCATTAAACATTTTAACAATAGACGTTTTCTAGTCAGAATTATCACCTCATTTATTTATTAGAAAATTCTACATCAGTCAGTGCTCTCAACCGTTGAAGAGACAAACTTAGGATTCCTCCTCCATCCCACTTCAAAAGAAGATATTACCAAACTTACAGTATTTTGATCGCACCATTTCTATAAAACTCCATCATGGAATAAGTGTGTAGGATTTTCACTTGAAACGTAAAATCCCATGCATGGATCCAGGCGGAGAAGGTAATTCAAAAATTGTCCTTTTTACTGTTTCACGTTACACGTGCTATTTGTTCCGTCATGGAGCGTTGCGGAAATGGTTTGATGAAAATTATATACTTACTAGTATGCTTGCCTTCTTTATAGAGGGATTTCATCACGTGACTCTAACTCTACTGGGAGCCATTTTGCAGGGTAGTGCTTTGCGCGTTGAGTATTTCACGCGTCTGATCTTCACACAGCTCAGTCACATCAGACGTACAACAAACAGACTTAGTCTAAAACACGCGCTAACACGCGCTGGTCATGAAATACCCTCCAAGTACTTAAAGTATAATCTTAATCAGTGGATTCTAAACACGTCTATTAGATTCCGGCATACTACAAAAGTAATCTTATGTAACAACATGAAAACGTATGTAAGTGTACAGCAGACGACAGTCTTCACTACAAAATGGCGATGTAAACAAAGTCATGTGACTTAATGACGTCAGCTGAAACACCCTTATATCTGGGCTAAATAGGGGAATTAAGGTGTAGCGGTTATCATACCTGTCTACAGACCACGAGACTCTGGGTTCAAGCCTGTGTTGGGTAGACACGCCAATGTACCACAACTGGTTATCAAAGGCCGTGGACATTGACTTGGTTGTCGATGTTATGTCTGTCCGTACGTCGTACCTGTGTTCTCGTCCGGGTTGTATTAAACGTTTCGTGATAGCATTGTTACTATTATAACCGAATACGCAGGCGACGACCCCGTGATTGTAATTGTGTGTTCACTCGTCGTCGTCGTCGGCGTCGGGATTTAAACATTATTGAGTGCAGGCATTGTATTAACAAAGTTACAGTATTTTGATCACATGATTTCCGTAAAGCCCAATCATTGAATAATTGGGTTGGATTTTTACATAACAGGGTGGGTTGGCATGTGGAACATGGTGGGTTGACATGTTGACAGGGCGGAATGGCATGTGGTGGAATGTCATCTGGATTTCAGTTGTGATGGCATGTGGGTCATGCAAGTGGTGGAATAACATACAGTATCTGGTTTTCAGGTGTGATTGTTTGGAGTATAGACGAGGGCTGACATTTGGGACAGGTTGGGTTGGAAGGTGGGACAGTCTGGAATGTGCATTATTAGCGGTGAGGAGATTTGTATCGTTTCCAATGTCTAGTTTGTCATACGTTAAGCATTATTGTTTCGCATAATTTTGCTTTAATGTTATTGTACATTTGTCATGCTGCTTGACTTTGCTTGATACATATATTTTCTTAAATTGGAAGTTGTATTACAATCCAGAATGTAGTTCTGGGAATGTGTAGGGGGAGGATAGGGGTTGAATGGCATTCTTCCATTGACAATGGCAAGTCAGGGCCCCTCTTTTCTTTGTTATCAATATATTAATGATACCATTTAGTTTTAAAGACTGCTAGGTTTTACATGTTTTCCGAGTTACTTTTTTTGTCTTAAAATATCTAGGAAAACTCAATGATATTTTGAAGCTTGTAGTGCAAATGAAAATGTAAGTGCATCTTTCAAAGCTCAAGTAATTTGAAATCATCTTCCCATGCTACACTATTTCTGTATATACTTCCCTCTATAAGCCCATTCTCTATACTAGCTTTAAATAGTCGAGCATACTGTCCTTCCGACAGTTCTGGTTTACTTCAGTTGTTGCTTGTAATCGCCCAAGAAATGCTGAGGATTCGTCTTTCTTCTTGTTAACCCTCTTATTGTCTCTTGAACTTTTTGTGATTCTAGTTTTCATTGAACCACAAGTATTTACCCCTGTGTTATATTTACAGCCAAGATTAGGGCCCTCTTAAGGTCTGCTCCTGTCTTTATTATCGCATTTTAGTTTTACCCCTTTTGTCTCATGAAGCCTCTAGTTTGTTTGTCTAATATAAACATTTACTCTATTGATGACATCATTTTTATTATAAAATGCTTCTCAAAATTATTCTAGTCAAAAGTGGGATAAGTACATTTATTTTCTTTCACAGCTTTTCATTTAAGTAAAAATAAATTGTTATACGTTTTTATATTTCTTTTGTAAACAAGGTATTACATCTAATTATGTTATTACATCTAATTACGTTGTTAATTAACAAACATCAAACTTCTATTTTTACAATCACATCCATTGTTACTGTATATGTTGCATTACTATCTTTAGTAAATATGGGGAGCAAACAAAATAATAATAATAATAATGATAATATATTAATGATAATGATAATGATAATAATAATAATGATAATATTAATGATAATGATAATAATAATAATGATAATATTAATGATAATGATAATAATAATACTGATAACACTAATACTAACGATGATGATGATGATGATGATGATGAACTGCATCCATGGTAAAGCACCCCAGTATCTTAGGGAACTTATTGATTGTAAAAGACCTACACAGAACCTTCGCAATCGTTTATCATTCTGGCTCAATGTTCCAACCATAAAACACACAACACTTGGGTGGGGGGGAGGGCCTTTGCACGGGTGGGGCCTTTTTGGTGGAATCAATTTCCTAGTGATATACGCAATATTGATACTCACATAAAATTTCTAAGAGCGCTGAAAATCCATTTATTTAAGTTGTATTCTAAGTGTTGATTTCTTTGGCTGGGCATTAAGTGTATCTTTTATTCATGTTATTCTAGTTTCTTATTTATTGTGAAGCGTTTTGAATATACGTATACTAAAAACGCTATATAAATTAATTATATTAATATGTTAATTATATTAATGATACCATACCATTTACGAAAACAAACGTACTTACTTATAAGCTTATCGTAATCAATTCCTTTTTCCGACTTTGTAACAACTTGCCATGGATCAACAATCTGGCCATCATCGTCATCATTGTCTTCCTTTGTGATTTTGGGATCTTTATTTGCATTTGCGACTTCGGGATCTTTATCAGCCATGTTTGATTGGAATTGACGACACTCACAATTCGAAGCTTTAATTTTCCTTACAAATGAATAGCTATATATTCAGGGTTCGAAGGTCTCTTAAAGGAAATAGGAAATAAAACTACTTTCATTTTCATCAGGAATAACTGTGTTCTATTCAGTGCACAATAAACATTACGCCCAATTCTCGCTACAAATTTTCAGTCTTTCCACCCGCAATAACCTCCATTTCGGCGGATATGACTTTTAGACGCTATTAGAAGCAATAAAGAAACCCACCATAGATAGTTCAGTGATTTTACGCATCAGTAATTACTCTCCCAATCGTCTATATGCATACAATGGAATTGTGAAGGGCCAGGTATTGTGGATTTGGTTTCTGCAGGGCCAAGGCATGCGTATAATGTGGAGCTGAGGGATTCATTTTGACTTGGAAAGGATGTTTTCATCAGTGAGTTATAAACACTCTGGTGAGTTTGGATTCATTGGACTGAAAATATATAGCCAGAGTTATTAATCATGAATAAGTACCATAATGCATCAGGCATGCAACCCTATATCCACATGACTGTGAGGAACAATTGCTTCGTTTCTCAAGTCGTAAGTGACTTTGCATTATACTTGTTTTAAATATACAAGATTTGGTTACATTTGTGCATAATTTTAACAATCTTGATCGTGGGCATAAATCAAATCAATATAATATTGATATAAATCTAAAAGTACCTGTGTATGGTAAACCATTAATTGAGTTATTTTTCACAGATAGTAATACACTATTTAAAAAAGTTATTATGTAGGTCAAATACTTACTTATAAATGCATAATATCAAAGATAACATAATATAAAAGTGCTTACCGAAACTTAATCAGTAATTGTGAAAATGTTTTACTTTGAAACTGCTTTGAGCTTAAGGTTACATTCCTCAATCAAAGCGCTGCTGCAGCACAACGATCAGCTAGGGGAAAAGAACAGTACTGATTGTTTGCACGTACTTGCATTATTAGCGAACATCAGGTAGTTGACAACTCCCTGGTTACATTGATAATACATATTTATGCATCTATTGTAATTGAGTACATAATGATATCACATGGACATGATTTATTGGCTATCGTGCTCTTACGTATTTGATTAACGTAAAAGGAGTTTCTCATTGGATAAGGGAACATATTTCTATTTTGTTGACTGTGTTTGGATAGGTTTTGTGGGAGGGGTTGCCTAATAACAGTTTTGTGCCAAATTTTCACGCTGCAATCCTTGGTTCTAAATAAATACTCTGTGCTCTAAACTCATTCACACTGTTGCGCTGGATTGTGGTTTGTAATAATTAACTATGGCAGAACCCACAAAGGATAAAGGGTATATATCTTTCTTAATTTTTCTGATGTAATCCACGCAATCTATGCATGATTTCAGCGTGATTTCAATAATATTTTATCAGCATTCTGTCATTTCTGTATTTTCATTTAAATTGCATTACCTTTTTACATATATAAAAAGAACTTCTATTTGCACTCAAACGTCTGATGCAATTCTTAAAAAAAGCATTGCATCAGCTCTTTGTTAAATTTCTATGTTTGATTGGCAATATCAATTTGCCTAATTAAAACTGCTTTCAGTTTTTTATTTACGCAGTGGCGGATCTAGGATTTGTAAAAAAAAAGGGGTGGGGAGCCGGAAGAGCATGAACGGGTGATCTTAAGTTATAGGAAGATATTGCTGCGTCAGCGGCAATCCGAGCGCGAAGCGCAAGACGTTCAGCGTGGGGTTCAGGGGCCCGCTAAAGGACCCCTGGTGGGGTCCAAGGGTAAAGCCCGGTCGGGGTTGAGGGCCGGGCGAAGTCCCCGCAAAGTCCTGGAATATTAAATATTTCAGGGTTTAAATTGGTCATAAATTGACTCAAAACATGCTTAATATTCAAACACATTCAACTTTTAAATTGTCAAAAAGTGTGGGATGTTTCTCCCCCCCCCCCCCTCACCGAACCGAAGTGTTAGGGTTCTAATCATTGTTGAAGACTAAGCTCCTATCTTTGACCGTGGATGTAAGTCCCTGCGTGAAAGGTGAGAATATATCTCTTACGACGGATTTTTGATTTCCCGACTGAGCAATTTCTTTCCTGTTTTAAATATCGTATGTAAGATGGTAAACTCACTTTGTACTCATTTCGTAAAAGTTGAGCAAAATTTCAAGAAAATAGATTAACATTTACAGAAACTACTAATTGAAAATGATTATTTTTGACATTAAAAAAACATATACAAATAATCTAGTCAACTAATTGGAACCTGGACTGCCATATGCACGTACTTAATGACACGCGCGCATACTTGCAATTGGATAAGAAGAAGCACTACAGTAATAGCACATCTATTCTAAGTCTATGTATAAACGTAATTTTAACCATTGGTGTTCACTCTACCAGTTCGCCTAACATAATTTTGATCAATTCACACTAAAATATGTAATTACAAAATTCTTATTGCTTAGGGAATATTATATGCGAGGAAGCATATGAAACTATTGCCTGAGTTTTTTGCCAAAATAATATATTAGGTAGACGGGACGTACTAGTAATGTGTGGGTGTGTTGCGGGGAAGTGGAATGGCGGTGATCCCAAGTTAGCCGACGGCATCGTGCGCATCTTGTAAAACGATGGACAATTCAGTTCGCTGAAATTTGGATCTTTGAATTTGTTGCAGTATATGCCGCGTTCATAATTGGTTTTAGTTTGGGTTTTTTTAACCAAATTCTTGTGATGATTAATTTTCTTTTACAAAACTAGAAGCAAAGAGGTTATGGAGTACCACACATATCTCCAACTTGATAAAATTCTCGGTGCACAGGAGAGGAAGAGTCCGTGTCACGATGAGCATCTATTCATCATTACCCATCAAGGTTATTGTTTTGATTTCTTTGATCAAATACCAACGTCAAAATTTGTTGATTGTAGATTCTTACTTAAAATTTCTTGCATCGCTGGTCAAAAAACTCTTAAAGATACATTCCTTAACGAACAATTCTCTGCAAAATAAATTAAAAAACTTTCCACCATAGGTGCAAAATTAGGGTAAATTTGAAAACTCGTCTCAAGTTTAATCAAACTATTGATCATGAACAAATCTGAAATTTGTGGTGAAATTACCCTTCCAAAAATATGTTGACTGTTTTTTCGTCATTTTTTAATCATTTATCTCAGTGAATCTCATAGATGCTGCAAACAAACGGCGGTTTTTGAGTTTAACAAAGATTTCAGAATAGCTTGAAATTATCCCGATTTTGCAATTAACAGGTTAAGGAGGAAAGAGTTTGAAAATTCTTTTCCAATGCATGGACTGTTAAGGAATTTATCAGTGCAATTTTTAAAAGTGTTTGGGGAATGCAAGATTTTTAAATAAGAATCAAAATACAGCAATATTTGAGGTTTTTCCTATGTATACTTACAGTGAGTACCCCTATGGTTACTATTGCAAGTGTGGCCTATGTGACAAATATTTTAGTGCAGCAAACATAAAGGACTAGCTAATTCTTTCTTTTATGCGAAATAGGGCAATGAAAGCAATAAAATGGTGAAACAAGCATTCAAAAGTCCTTATCTATAAAGGAGTTTGTTAAGTTCAACCAGGTTATTATAAAAATAACTTCTTCGTATATTTTATTGAAATATTCTTTTTACATTGAATGCCATAGTATTAAAAAGGTTCTAGTGAAGTAAGTGTAATTTACCACCATAAAAATTGAAATTAGCTTCAAAAAAGTTAATTAGTAATGCATTAGTGTATTAGTGTTATATTCCTTTTCATCAGTAAACATATCTACCAGTCACTCGTATGTCACTCGTATGTCTTTTCGCACTACACACAGTCTGACTACTATGTTAATCCTTTAAATCATTGCGTAAGTTGTATACTGAAAGCATTGCGTAGTTTGTGTACAACAGCATAATGAAAAATAAAAATCACATCCTACTTTTCTTTCGCATTTTACTTGTTTTTTATTACTTTTATTTTATAAAATGTCATTAAATATGCATCATTTAAACAATAAAAGCTCGATTTTTTTTTTTTACCTAAACAATGCAATTTCATGCAAGTTTTATGTTCTTGTTTGCTTATATTTGGACGTCACTGAAGTAACTAAATACAAAGATACATAACTAGTTGGCAAAATATTAGAGAAATATTCCCTTGAATGTTCATTTATATGATAGAGGACTATTAACGAAACATTGGTAAAAAAACAATGTTGGTATCTTGTTACGTTTAGGAGTTTTTGCATTTCGAGTATTTCACCAATGTGTTGGAAATTGACTTTGCATTGTACAATGTCAGTGAATGCGATGTCATAAAGGCAGATCGAAGACAATTTTTGTGTATTTCAATAAAACAGAACCTTTTTTTCTTCTTTTACTTATAGTGTAAGGTACAACAGCAGATGGGCAAGGCATGTTTTTGTGAGGTACACATTAAACCCCATTTCAATAATTAAACAAAACATTTTTTCAATAATTATTGAAAGAGCCAATACTTTAAAAACAAAATACATTGAATCTGCAATTATGACAAATTGTATACTCTTTGAAATGCGATATCTCCAAAATGGATAAGATACTAACATGATTATTACACCAATGTGTTTGTTTAATAGTCTTATATCATATATAATTCACTGTACAATTTATTTAAGTAGGACAAATGAATAATAGATAACGTGCAACCAAACAGTCTCTCGTCATTGTGTTATTTTTCAATCAATTTAAGTGTTCAAATAAAGGATGCTTGTCAGAATTAAACAGTCTGCGGGAAACCTGGACTTTTGTTATAATAATAAATACACCAAAACTTGGAGCTTCGTATTCATTACACCATCCATGGAGCCGTCATTTTAACTAGTGATAACGTTAAGTAAATGGAGAAATGGATGGATGTTTAATGAGAACGCGGGGGTTATTTCTTAAAGGAAAAACCGATATTAAATGAATATTCATTAGATTTGACCACGGGCATTTCAATTTCACTGAGGGCTTTGCGATAAAATAACAAAGGACTACCGTTGACGTTTTGAACAGCCCTTTCGACATATAATCCTGTGTTGGCTTAGTCATGTACATGCATGCATTATACGTTACATTACACAAATAATACCGTGCTCTTAGTAAATATCCCATTGATAACGTTATCACGTTATCAAGTTAAAATGGCGGCCTCCATGGATACGAAGCTCCAAGTTTTGGTGTATTTTCTTATTAAACCAAAAGTACAGGATTATCCCGGACTGTTAAAGGAGGCCCGACAAATTTCCAGCAATTTCTTATCGTTCCCTTACATGTGTGACAAAAAGGACCTATCAAATAATTACAATAAATATCGATGCGTTTTTCAATTCCTCATTTTGAACAGCATTTGAGATTTGGTTCAAAGAAATCATATTTGAACTGGATTCTGTCATCAAACTCATATGTGAACAAAGGGAGGAGTTTGGAAAGGCTCAGTTCATAATCAACAGACGAATAAAGAGGATCATTGAAATTCAAAAGGTAAATAACAACATTATATCATTATATGGGAAAACAAAAATACACAGGTGCAAATTTCAGATATGAAAAGCGCAAATATTCTTATCAGTAAGGGGAAATATATTTATATATCGCTTCTAAAATAGAAAGTAATTGTTTTGCTAATGGCTGAAAAGTGGGTTTGTCGGTGACCCAAGTTATAATTACCTATAACGGTACAGTTAAAGATATGTATGAAACAACTAAGCTATATCACTGACACTTACACATATTGTACGATTATTGAAGGTCAATCTGAATACTTTATGGATGACAAATATTAAAATAATCTATGAAATTAGAATGATTATGGTTTATAGGTTTACAAGTATTCAATCGAATTACTTTACCGGTATTTATGTCGAATGTTGAAATCTAGTATATGACGTAAGATCTATGGAGTATGTGTTTTACATGATTATAAGGATTCAATTGAAATACGTGTTGTTAGACAGTGGGATTACAGTATATGACGTATAACGTGACATTTTGAGAGTCTACCAAGTGGGTGTGTGTGTATCCATTGGAAGAGATCAATGTTTACAGCATTTGCCACAACGTGTCACTACATTTCTTAGAATAATAAGAAATAAGGAGTAAATAATGAGAAAATTCCCCCGGTTAGCACTATACATAACGTAGTTTCAATATATATGAGGACATGTTCGAGCAATGAATTGGTGTACTCATTCCAATTTTGAAAATAGAAATTGTTCCGAAAATTATAAAAAATTATCAAAATGCTAATAATAATATTATTAACAAATTTATATTTTTTAGAGCGCTTTTGCAGAGCAATACAATTTGCCAAACGCCACGACAATACATAAAAACAGATTTAACAATATCATGTGATTAATACATGTTAAATGAACATTCTACGAAAAAAGGGAAGACATTTGTTGCAATTCTAACACAAAATAAAACCAGTAGGCAAGCGGTTGGGTCATACTTTAGTGACATTGATCAGTTGATATTGATGATATACAGTACCGCTATGAAGAAGAGAGGTATTCTATATTTCCATGGCCCTGGAGAAAACGTCCTCACATTTCAGCCGGGTTCTCCTTTAAAGTATGATGAGATATTTTTGCAAAATGTGCAGAATATAAAATATATCATCAATGGCGTGTCCAAAAGTTTACTGAGGGAAGTTCTTCTTGTCGGAAGAGTAAATTACATATATTTGCGAAAACTTTATTTTCATGAAATTATGGCACAAAGGAGTCATGTAGCTTAGTAACGACTGAGATGCTGGAGGTTCAAGCCTCGGTCAGGTCTTCCACAACTGTGCAGAGAGATACGCCGTTGTTTTCAGCTCCTGCTCCCCTTTCAGCTGTTGAGAGAAGAGGAAATAGCGCTCACCGTCCTTTGTAGAGGTTGTTAGGCCGTCGGTTTTGATGGTAGGACAATCACACCCTACCTGGTTCTCTAAGCACTTTTTGAAAAGAGTAGGGTAAAAACGCGGTGTCCATCTACTTCCAGCCTGTTTATTTATTCATGGCGTTTCTATCAATATCAGAATTGGGTTTCTGAAACGTATTCATCCAGAAATGTGGAACTTTCCGCAAATTGTTGCTGGAAATCTTGTTTGCTGTCATGTTTTTGTCCATTTTATAGCTAGAATCATGTTCTTTACTCGTTGTGTATTTCAATTGCGTGTTAACATGGTACCAAGAGCCCACCCAACGTATCCCGATATAGAGATTGTTAGAGCAAACCCAAAAGCATAACAACTGTCATTACATGCTGCAGCTTGATAAATCCCATTTAAAGACAGATAACGTTTAATTTAAAAATGTAAACTAAGTCTAAAGATAAGAAGATTCCTTTGAAGTGGTTGTGATACAGTAACGGAAGTCTAAGGAAGTTTGTAACATCAACTTCTCAACTCTTAAATGCTGTTTGAGGAATTTGAGCTGCAAAGTAATAAATGGAAAAGGAAGGTCAGATCAATCTTGAAAAGAATGCAAATTTTAATTTACATTTGCGTATTATTATTTGTCAAATATAAAGCCGAAGAAATACAAGTACATAAAGCATTATTCCACTGAACCAAAATAACTTTGACACTATCATGTATTGATCAAAGGTTCTACTTAAATTTCCCTTTTCATAAACACATAAATGCCAAAACAAAATAATAAGATATGTTTAATTCTTTTATTAGGTGATACTTCAGCACTTTACAATCCTGGAGACAATGACACCCATGGACTTCATGAATTTTCGGGATTACCTTTCACCCGCGTCTGGTTTCCAAAGCAAGCAGTTTAGAGTTATTGAGAACAAGCTTGGATTGAAGCAGGTACAGTATGACTGTATTGTTATGCGTTAAATGATACATATCAACAACTTCAACTATTGATTGCACCAACTAAGCATGATATTTGAACGTTGAACGAATCCACTACAACATTTTTTTGATACGTTTTTGTTTACATCAGAACCCCACGGTATTTTCATGTAGCCGTTGCTTTAAATGAAACGTTTAAAAAAAATAAGAAACAAGCTTTCACCTCCCTACTGATTAATATAAATTTGTCCAACTATTTGTGGGTGTAGGATTTTCTGATGGAGTTGGTCTTTGGTATGTCTTGAGAGTGAGTTATGAGTTAAAAACTTTCCACAACTTTACCCGTTGCCCATTGCATCCACCATATCTGTCGTTTATATTCTATAATATTTACTTATCTGACATAATGAACATGAATATTTTGTAGGAAAACAGACGCGAAATGGACAAGAAAAAATATTATGAGTTCCTGCCGAATGATCAAAGCAAACAAATGCAGGATATGGAAAAAACAGAATCAGATAATTCATTGTTTGAAGTTGTGCAGGTAAGCAAAGGAAACTGTATATCGAATTTTGCAAGAAAATAATATTACAATTTTTTCAACAATCGACTCGGTTTTGTCTTTACGTGGAGACAGAAATCAAGCAATAATGTAGATTCGAGTAGCAGAGAAAGAAAAAAGGAAATCTCTTTCTTTATTATGTGTCGCGATGCAAAATCATTTAGCAAGTATTGCTTGACATTTGCGCTTTTTAAAATTATCAAGCATACTTATTAACAAACAGTTATTTTGTAATTTATTTTCATTCATTTTATATTAAGATGTGGCTGGAGCGTGTACCTTGTTTGGAGGAATTTCCGCAAAAGCTAATGGAAATGAAGGAGAAAAGACTGAAAGAGCTTGAACAAAAATCAAAGGTAATCTGTTATTATCAATCGTCCCTGTTTTACAATTTTAATACATTTAAGAGAATGACTGGTTTTCCAGTGTTCTAATTCTGTTGTGTTTCATCAGAAAGTCGAGACACGAAAAATCATGTGGCATCTATTACCAAGGAGATAATATATATCGTACCTCCTTGTCTAAGACATTCTGGTGAATACGAAACATTCCAAAAGAATTTTAATGCAGCAAAGTTTTACGTTAGTAATCATATATGTTACAGTAGGTGTTATAGAAGGATGTGGTAAATGTGTGTGTCTTTGGTGAACATTGTTATAAAGTAACATAAATAGTTCTCAGATTTCGACAGTTTTGTTATATGTCAAGCATTTTTTTTACATCTTTTACATTTTTTATTATGAATAAGCACTTTGTAGAATCAAGGAGGTACTACCTCCTTGGTAGTAAAACTAAAGTAGTAAAAAAAGGAAATATAATTTCAAAAGAAAGAAAGGCAACGCACTGAGCAAATAAAAATCAAAGTGGTTCTTCTTTAATTCGCAGCACAAAGGAGAGTTGGAAAACATAAGAGAATTGTTTGACAGTATCCTGGATAAAGAAAAACGAGAAACCAATAAGAGAAAGGGTAACTTGATTTGACTATTGTAATTTGTTTGAAAAAAATATTAATCACGCAATTACAGAAAATCGACAATCTATGCACACTTCTAAAATATACAAGTCTACACCTCTAAATATCTAGTGACACTACTGCACTAGTGACAATTTAAGATGTTTTTTCTGCGCTATGACTAATTGAAACAGCAGGAATTCTGGATACATGCGAAATCCGTCAAAACAGTCAAGAGAAATAGGAAAGAGGCTCAACAGCAACTTAAGAGTCATACAAAACAGACAAATCTGCTATGCTAAAGAAGCAGATGGAAGATCCCAGTTAAAACGTTAAACGACTTGGATTTTGCTGATGACATTGCTTTGTTGGAATCCACTATTCCCCGTGCACAGGCCCAGCTGACAAGAACTGCAGCACCAGCTGACAAGAACTGCAGCCCTAGCAGAAGATCTTGACCTCATAATAAGTGTATTTAAGGTTGAGTATATGACTGCTAACTGCCATCCTCATCCAACACTTCAAGTATACGGTGAACCCATCAACCATGTTTCAGATTTCAAAATCTTGGTTCCAAAATGGCATCTGCTGTGCAAGCGACCTAAAAACACGAAAGGCATTAGCATGGTGCGCTTTCTGGAAACTGGAACATCTGTGGAGAAGTCCCTAACTATCGTTCTATGCAAAAGTGATTTTTTTTAAACACTACCTGCGTAACTATCCTCCTCTATGGCTGTTAATCCTGGGTGTTGTCCTAGGACATGGAGTGCAAAATCAATGCTTTTGCTACCTCCTGCTTTAGGATTATGCTACGTATCAGACGAAGAGCTCGTGTCTCAATTGCCAGCATATATGACATGACCAACACTAAGCTTGTTATCCACTGTGTAAGAAATTGTCAACTGAGATTCTTGGGACACATCCTTTGTCTCCCAGAGGAGGGGCCTGCTAGAAGATATGCTCTTTACATTACCACTCATAGCAAAAGAAAACCGGGACGCCCACGTACCTCTTATGTTAACTACATTCAACGTATGTTAGGGTATGATGAAGATATCCAAGCAGAATAGAAAGCCACACTTGCCAAAGATCGCTGTGCATGGAGAAATCTTGTGGTCGCCTGCTCCGCGTCCGGGGGAGGAGGAGGAGGAGGAGGAGGAGGAGGAGGAGGAGGAGGAGGAGGAGGAGGAGGAGGAGGAGGAGGAGGAGGAGGAGGAGGAGGAGGAGGAGGAGGAGGAGGAGGAGGAAGAGGAGGAAGAGGAGGAAGAGGAGGAAGAGGAGGAGGAGGAGGAGGAGGAGGAGCAGGAGGAGCAGGAGGAGCAGGAGGAGGAGGAGGTAAAATTTGAGAAACTCCATATCGGCTACATCTGTGGTCCTACAGGTTTCTCACACAGACATGATAGAGGTCAGAGTGTGGCGATTACGTATGCGTTGTGCAGGAGCAAGAGGTATGTGAGAAATTATTTATAGCACAGAGGTTAAGTGATATTGGGTAAAAGCTCGGGTTGCTATTTCTTTGGGCTTAGTATATGTCCATGGAAAATAATTGTGTATTTTAATTTGATATCCCCAGATCACAGATATTTTTCCATGAACGCTCTCCACGGTGCACTCATGGTGATGTTCTATCGTGAAAAACAACCATTCAACTTACCATTCGAGTTTCTCAATTTGGTGATGGAACTAGATGTTCAGCTGATGAAATGGAGAAGTAAATATGTTTGGTTCATTACCTCCGCCAACGAAGTTGGACAGAGGTTATGTTTTCGCCTCTGTTTCTTTGTTTGTTTGTCTGTTTGTTTCTCATCAAGATATCTCAATAACTGATGATTGGATTAAGATTAAATGTGGTGTGTTTTTGTTTCTGTTTCAGAAAGAAGTGATTAAAAAGTGATGGGACTTATTGGAACAGGGGAAGGGCAGAAATGAAGGGATGGGGTGTTTTAGGATGAGATCTGTTAAGACTTAGTTAAGACTTTCCAAAGGAATGTGCTGAAAGAATGGCCTTGGAAGAAATCAGCCAGAAGGTAGATAACACTGAAGGGTTTAGAATGCAAATAGGTAATACTGATTAAAAGTGAGTGAGGAAGAGATTATGTGGGGATAAAGCTGAGGTAGATGAAGGAAGGAAGAGGGGAGGGGGGGGGGGGGGAGATTCGACAAAATATTTGGCATATTGGAATTTCAAAGCAGGAGGAGGTATGCTTCTAAAGAGTGCTACTATTCTAGTTTTCATTTGTAAACGCCTTGAACATTGAAAATTGTAATATTTTTAGCAACAAATTACAACATCGTCATGAGCCAATTCAATAAAAAGTTAGTTCTATAAGACGAAAACTATTTTCAGTATCTAATGCTATGCAGGCTACAACCCCCTCCCCTCTCTTTCTGTCTCTCTTTCTCTCTCTCTTTCTCTCTTTCTTCTCTTTCTTTCTCTCTCTGGTCTACTGAACGAGGCTGGACTCGTTAAAATGGCATGTTATCTCCATATAAAGCTCTTCACCATTAAGTACGTGGTATTATTGACAGGCTACAACATCCTGTTTCTTTTCATTCGTTTACCTAATAGAATAAAAAAATGTTAACTAAATCTAATTTGTGTATGTTTTCAATACACTGTGGTAAAATATTCTTCTCGTATATTATTAGTGCACCACGTGTTGATGATTCAACGAATGATTGGCAGCAAGATGGGTACTGGTGGCTCATCCGGATATCACTACCTGAAATCAACTGTTGTGTATGTTTTTTTCTTGCGTTGATTTCCTAACTAATTCATTGATTATACTATTAAATGGGTAAACAGTTAGTTAGTACTTTACGTTTCAATGTCAAATCTTAACTCTTTATATTTTGGGTCAACGTACTGCAAGTTTTGTTCATATCCTTGTGTACTTTCAAGCGAATGATATCCAATTATCTCAATAGTAATACAGCATTGACTTTCAAAATTTCTTTTAACTGTTTAAAGGAAAGGTATCCCATAAATACATTCAGAAATGAACGCCGCCGGGCTGATAACGTAACTTCTGGTTTTCAATTTGTCTTATTGATAACGAGAACAATCTGTGATGTTATCGATCACACATCTGCCGTACCGAACATAGGGGTTTACATGTGTTATCGATAACATCACAGATTTCTTGCAATCAATAAGGAAAATTGCAAACAGAAAGTGACGTTAACAGCACGGCGGCGTTACTTTTGAATTCATTTATGGGACGATACTTTTCATTTAATATACCTATAATTTAAGCTTGATTCAAGTAGCTGGCTGCATATTGGGTGTGCTGGCCCTTCTGTACTAGTGTGATATTATGAGCCGTACATGTACATGTCTCTATCGTAGGTGTCAACGATGAAACAGCTTGACATAAAATTTAAAGGATAGATTGAAAATGTATAAAAGAGCATTTCTAACTACCCTTTCTTATATGGGAGTAATTTCAGATGACTGATATAAATCGTGATACGGATTGGTAATCATTGGTTACGATAGTAACATATTTTGGTCAATGAAAAGATTATATGTTTCTTAACCAGTTTTAGCATTCCATTTTTCCATAACATTTGAAAATACTTTGAGTAAATTTATCAACATTGTCAATAGCTATAGAACACTAGAATATTTCCTTAGTATTTCACGATAGGTGTACAGAACGTCTTATTTATGAGAAGAATTGACTCAATTTTTTTCAGAGACCAGTACAAAGTATTTGGTGACCTACTGAATATTGCGAGTGTCCTTCTGCCGGAGTCCTGTATTCCGCAAATGGAATTTCGAGTGAGTGACCTAGCAGAGAAAAAGTCTTCAATGCAATTTAAGTGAAGATTCATAGCTTTTTATTCTTCTTTTTCCATATTCTTTGTAATCCATACGTGTTGTAAGCTGTTAAGAAGGCAGCGTACACTAAGGATCACGGACAATGAGCATACTCTAATATGTTCTTAATTTAGATATAATAAATCTGATATTAACTTGTTAAGTCAACTAAGTGTGTATAATCTAGCGGATTGTAATACAGATTTGTTATGAAAAGTGTGCCATATATTAGTTGTGTAAAAGATGCTAGTAGGCCTATCGGGAAGTGGAGCACAACGAATGAGCTGGAACTGTAATTATCTTCGTTATTTAAGCTATATATGATACATTTCGTCTAAATGCACAACACCGATTAATAGAAAGCAGTGGCGTGGTGGCAGGGGGCCAGGGATAACAGTCCCCCATGAGAGGGCGCCAAGTGCTCAAGGGGGCGCCGAAATCGCCCTGATAATTGTTTTTAACGTGTTGATAAATAACTTCTTCCTATATTATTAAGCAAGTAATATTCCATTTTTGATGTCCAATAGCGCATAGACTATCTGCTCCTGCCAACAGTTTTCTTAAATACAGCTGGTAGATGCTTTTCCAAAGGGCGCCGAATGCTCACATGGGCGCAAAAGTTGTTATGACGATACTCTTATATCATTCTTATTCTCAACGTTGTAAATATTTTTTCTCAAAGCTTTAATCTTACATCAAAAACAGGAAAACCATTCCAAGATCCCAACTAAAAACACATATAGTCAATGGGATCCTAGCTTACATTTGAACATTTGTTCTAAAAAATATTCCTTATAATGAACTTTAGTTCGGGATTGACACAATTTTGAGAAATGTTCTGCTACCAAAAAGCGCTATACTAGCTTCCTGGGGATTCGCCCCCTCGGCGGCTAGGACGTCGACCCTGGATTTGATACAATATTAAGCAATTTTCTGCTTTGAAAATCGTGAGAATTGCAGGGATTCCGTGGGTTTTGCCACCAGCCCCCCCCCCCGCCCCTACGTGCAGCCTCACCAAATAGATGTGACACATTTTAAAGCCCATAATTTTCTGCTATTAAATCACGAGAAACCCTGGGTCTCCACCAGAGCTTCGCGACCTTTGCCCCTGTAGAATACATACAATTAGCGACAAAATGCTTGGCACCTTTCCTCCTCACCCGCTTCAATCAGTCAATGTTGGCATGATTACCGCTTTAAAACGAAAACACTAAGAACTTTATTCGAAACTTTTTAACAACATTGAAGACGGATAGTAGGGGAAGAAAATGTGCCAAATAATTTTGTTGGTGATGTTCTGAGTTTCACATAGTAAAAAACATGGATTATTAGGTGTAAGTGATGGTTATATGTGTTTTTATTTATGTAGTTAATTCTGATAATATGCGGATTTCGGCAATTTAAATTAGACATATTTACAGACAGTTGTGTTTCCTATAAATTATATGGTGAAGCATGTGTCTTTGATAAGAATTAAAGGAAGCAATTCAAAATAATGTCAGGATTTGCATGAGATTTGGCTTAGAGGAAGGAGTCATATTACACACGAGTTTAGAAGTAATTGGGAATAGACAAATTACATTAATGACTTATTTATAATTGATTTTCTTTGCATCACATTACAGCTTAATTGTTATTATGAAGAATACATATTATAATTTGTAAAATATATGAATGGTAATCAAACGGAGGTCTGAAAAATATATTTAGTTTATGTTTGGATATATAATTAACATATTAGGTCCCTTGAAAGGACAGTGAACATTCTTTAGATGGCGCAATCAACGGTACACAGCTAAGGTATAAAAATAAAAGAGTTGTATGCCTCTTTTTATATTTTCCGCTGTGTACCGTAGTTGAAAGGTACACAGCGAGGTTAAGTTTGATCTTGAATATATTGGAAATGTGTTAATGCTTATCACTTGGTTTACAAAAGCGTAACAAGCACTACCAGCGGCCGGGGACAAACTTATATGTTGTCGCCGCTGGGTTTTGGCGCCCTTTAGTTGCTGCGCCTGTAAATATTTTTCTCCTTGCCCCCAATTAACGACGGCCGTGAATTCCATTAATCAGAGGCGGCGTCGAGTTATATTGCGGGTCGGAGCTAATGAGTTCGGAACGTGATGCGTATCGCTTGATTTCTAATGGCGTAGCAAGCACCACCGACGGCCGGGGACAAACTGTTATTTTGGCGCCCCTGGGTTTTGGCACCCGGGAATGTCTGCATCCTGCTCCGAATTAAAACGCCAATCGATGCGGTTTCTTTCATTTTAAGGCGAGAAAGAAAAAAGACTGGCCAAAAGACTGGCCAAAAGACTTTATATACCTGGCCATCAAACTGTAAAATACCTAATGAAAGCGACACAGCTTCAGTTGGAGAAACATCTTTACAACAAATTCCAGGGCATACCAATGCGCTTCATCCAAACCTGATGAAAGGGGTAGAACTTCAATTCGAACAACAACAAAAAATCCTTACAACAAAGTCCAGGGCGAACTGATACACCCCATCTATACCTAATTAAAGTGATAAAACTTCAGTTAGAAAAAAATCCTCACAACAAAGTCCGGGATGTAGCGATACGCCCCATCCATACTTGATCAAAGCGATACAACTTCAGTTCTAAAAACAAGCCCTACTTCTGCAAAAATTATCCTGAAGGTAACTTACCTCCCCTTGAAGGGCGTACTGGTACACTCTAGTCATTTGTAAAACATGTTTGTAATTTCTTTGGTTAGAAATGAGGTTTTAAGTAGTATGACCTTAATTTTGCCAATATCTTTTATTTTTATAATGTTGTTGTTACTGCTAAAGGGTAAAGCTAAATATTCCCAATGAATATTATACTTTGATTGTGAGAACGTTGTTTTACTTGAAAATAAGGAAATTATGTTGAAAATATGTGAGAAAATTCATCCGCAAAATAAATTACATGCTTTATACAATAAAAGTTGGGCAATAAGAAAAGAATAGTTGGCATTCTGTTTATTTTTTGAGAAAAATTAATGAATTAAGTAAATGTGTTTAAGATTGTTGTTTCTGAATTTTTAATGAGTAAGTTTCAAGTTGGGCTAGAAAAAATATATCTTAAACATCAAAAATTCTTCTGTCATTTTGTTTCATTTCTTTCATTATATTTGTAACTGAATATTTCTCTTAAAATACAATACTTCAAATAAAGTAAAACTAAAATGTCAACATTTCCATGAAAATTCCAACTTTTTGTTGTTTATTCCTGAGGAATTTTTAGAATTGCGCATGAAATATTGGAAAATAGCAATTTCAGAGAATTCGAAAATATTTCCTAGTCTCTTTAATATTTAAATTACAAACAAACTGATATATCCCGAAAATGAAAAAAAATCACGAAAATGAAGGAAATGTCTCGAAAACGAAAAGAAAAAATCACGAAAACTGAAGAAAACTTTCCCAAAATTGAAGAACATTTCCCGAAAATTGGAGATAACTTCCTAGAAATTAAAAGAAATTTCCCTGAAATTGCAGAAGATTAAGGAAAATAAATTTGTAACACGTTCATTATTGGGGCCCAATGTTTCAACTCTACAATCACCGACAAAATTATTTGCCACTTTTTCTTCCCCTACCAGCCTACTACCCCTCTTCAATGTTGGTAAAAAGTTTCTAATAAAGTTCTTAGTGTCTTCATTATTAGAGCGGTAATCATGAATCGGGGGGAGGGAAGGGGACGGGGGGAGGGGGGGGGGGGGAGGAGGGGGAGCCGGGGAAAAAATGGCAAGTATTTTGCTGCTGATTGTCTGCGTTTCAGATAGAAAAACAGAGAATATTAAGAGGTGTTAGTGATGGTTATATATGTTTTTATTTATTTAGGTATTGATGGTATCATGCGAGTTTTGTACAACGATACAGTTATGTTTCTTATAAATTATGTATTGAAGTATGTAGCTTCTAATGAATGGAAGCCAAAACAAGAATGCAGAATAATTATAATCGTATTTACATTTAAGAGGCTTGGAATTTTGGAATTAAATGTTGTAAAGTGTTGCGTAAAATTATCGTAATTTGGGATCATGCGTGGGGTCATGCGATTAAAACGGTATTACAGGGGGTATTCGTCGGACACTACAAACATGGTCGAATTTATTCGTATCATTGACGATCCAGATTATTTAAATCATGTGGGGCAAGAGCTGAACCCCAGAAACAACAGAATGGTATATTTGATAACTTACACAGTGAAGCGGGTATTGGAAAGGTGAAAGATAGGGGCGCTTTTTCGCAAGTAGTTGTGATTGGATTTCAGTCTATTGGTGCAGATATTAAACATTGGGTATGTTGCCAAGAACCCCATGAGGTTCTTGGTGTGTACGGGATAACTTTATTTATATTTAAACAAAAATTCAATATGATTTTGTTCAAGCTCCTAGGGGCATACCAATATGCCGCATGAATTGAAACGAGGGCTTTAAAATAATATTTTGACATATGGTTTCATAAATGACTAAGAGCGCACCGATACGCCCTTCAATGCAAAATAACTTATTATAACTGATGGTGAAATTGCTGTACAAAGGAGTCATATTACTATGCAACATACATTAAGAATATTTTTCCAAATGACTATGGCGAACCTGTACGTCCTTTAAGAGAAGATAACTTACATCCGGGATTCTACTTCAAAGTACTGGTAAAAGCAAGAAATGTGTAATTTATACCACTGTGCCACACAAAATAAAGCAAGTCTTTTAAATAATGTTTTGACAAATGATTGAGGACCTTTTCTCTTTGTAGTAGTATGGGATTATATCATGAGACATGCACTAAAAAATCTACAACTGGACACAGGAATTGTGTATGTAGAAACAAGAAGCAGATAGCACCCAGAGATTCAACTTAATGATTTGGACTTTGCCAATGATATAAGCCCTTCAGTCAAAATCACATTACCTCAGCAGAAATGTTACTGCAGAGTTTAGAGAGTGCTTAAAATTGTGTCTGACTAATCTCAATGCAGTAAAAAACAAGACCCTCCTTGTAAATATTCCTTCTTCCACTCCCAATGTCCAAACTCGTAATGGTACTAATCTGGAAAGTGTTTTCGATTTCAAATAGAATTCCCATCAAGTTGACAAAAAGAACCAAAGCGACTTCAAGTGGTTCTTGAAAGCCCATGCAAGATGGGAGGTAACCAATCATTAACATTTAAGTGGTTGATGATCTCATCAACTTCAATTACAGGTGCGTAGCTGGTTTTGATGATGTACTTGAGATCTGCAAAGAAATTATAAAAATGAAGTAACACACTAATTTGTGTGCAAATTATCTCAATATGACAAATTATGTACTCATATGGTGAATCCTGAGGTGGCATCTTTCAAGTCTTTCAACTATTTTGGCAAACATACTGCACAAATAAATAAAAATGTTCTCTTTAGAAAAAATTTTGTGGTTCCGATGCTTTTTCACAAACTGATTGATTTGAAAAATTTGTATTAATTGTTATTCTATTTGGTATCATTAAATATTTGTTCCATGATAATTATTATAAGCCATACCACCCACCCCATGCAGATCAATAAAAATGTTGACAACATTAACATTTGTCATATAATTAACATTGTCATAGCAAGGCATGATGCAAAAAAGGTTGCTCATTTATTCTATTCCAAGAATTTGTCAGTAAGCCCTGCCTACTCGTTAATATTCATGACATCACTACCACAACATTGGAACAACTGTATGTACAGACCATGACTCATCTGTGTATCTGATATAGCATAAATCTGGTATATCTTTTACGAGATACAATATGGTGTTTACATCATTCAGCACTTTCACATTAAGCCATGCCCACCATGCATATTAATAACATTTGCTGATAAAATAGGCATGTACACAAAAACCAACAAAATTGTCATGCCCAATATGATGTAAAAAGGTTGTTCATTTGTCACTTTTTCAAGATTTTTACATTAAGCCCCACCTACTCATTAATATGCATGACATCACCCCCTAAAACAACCGGGCACATCTATGGACCATGGGCTATCTGTTTATCAAATATGACATGTATCTTGAGATACCGTGCTTACAAGCTCTTTTCAGCAAAATCATGTTAAGCCCCGCCTACTATGCATATAAATGAAATTCAACGTTTTTACTTCATGAACATGGACACATCAGCTAATATAACAAAACAGACACGTGGTTGTTCAAATATCAACATTAATTTTTCTATTAGGCCCCGCCTACTCATTAATATGCATGACATCACTATCAAAAACAATAGAGCACATCTACAGACCATGGGCTATCTGAATACTATATATGACATGAATCCAGCGTGTCGTTCTTGAGTTACCGTGTTTACGAGCTGTCCGTCACAAACATACATATACACATATATACATACATACATACATACACATACATACATGCATACATACACCCATACATACATACATACATGCATGCATACATACATACATACATACACGCATACATACATACATACATACATACATACATACATACATACATACATACATACATACATGCATACATACATACATACATACATACATACATACATACATACATGCATACATACATACATACATACATGCATACATACATACATACATACATACATACATACATACATACATGCATACATACATACATACATACATGCATACATACATACATACACACATACATACATACATACATGCATGCATGCATACATACATACATACATACATACATGCATACATACATACATACATACATACATACATACATACATACATACATACATACATACATACATACATACATACATACATGCATACGTACATACATACATACATACATACATACATGCATATACATACATACATACATACATGCATACATACATACATACACATACATACATACATACATGCATACATACATACATACATACATACATACATACATACATGCATGCATACATACATACATACATACATGCATACATACATACATACACATACATACATACATACATACATGCATGCGTACATACATACATACATACATACATACATGCATGCGTACATACATACATACATACATACATACATGCATGCTTTTAAACTTTGGATTACCTTTTTTTGTGATTCAATCAGATTTCTTTAATTAAAGGCCATCTATCTTGATTAAAATGTGGTGGCGTACAATTTATTCCAAAATGAGACTGATTGGCCTATCAATGTATTAATAGTGCACACTGTACCATTGTGTTTCGACCAATCTAAACACAGGATTTGAATTTTATTTACCTTGTACTTTAGAGACGACAGGTGGCCTTTAAATTCCTCTGACAAATCTAACACATATATTTGTATCCATACTTATAATCTATATTTATATTCAAACTATTTTTGCACTAAATTTTTTAATTATCTAAATATTAGTGACTACCACTTTCCCTTATTTGTTAATAGACAGCCACTCCAAATTTCTTTTGCATATGAAACTCATTATTTTCCAGTTTTCATACATGCTTCCACCACTCCCCCTCCCTCCAGCCCCAAAGAAAAACCTCCCACATATATTTCATTAGATTGATAACATAGAAAAAACTGTCATCAGATGTTGATACCATGTTTTTATGCTGGTGCTTTTTTTAAGCTGTGGTGATGTATCAACAAACCTACTTCGCTTTACTTTAGGTGGGCTTCTCTTTCTCTCAGTTGTTCACGTTTTGTAGCATTGCAGTTTTTTGCTCTCTCAGCGGCTTCTTTCAAAGATCCGCATGTCCCACACACAGTGAATCCACACGCCAGAGGTCTGTGAGAAACAAAGAGTGAAACAAATCATGAGCGTAAATCCAGGGCCAGAGGGGATGGGGGAAAATATCCACCACTTTTTGAAAAGGGGGTACAATCCATACTATCACCCCCCCCCCTCCAAATTTTGGGCTGAAGGTACTTTAAAATTAGGTAATAAATTACATTTAGAAAAGTATTTAGAAGCATGTATAAAATGCCTTCTTTCTATGCATTGTGACATACGTTTCTTGCCCCCCATATGTCAATTTTGCGAGAGAATCTGGGGACATTTCCCCCTGGACAGTATTGGTCCCTGGACTCATACCGGAGCTTTGCCCCTGGACCCCACAAGGGGCCCTTCCGGGTCCCTGGACTCCATGCTATTGACACCTTTGGTGTCACCTTAACCTACAAATAATCCCACATTTTACATGGATTTATGCCTCTGAATTAATTCATTGAAGGTGTATGGTCATACACATTGACAAAAAGGTCTACCACAGAATTCTATATAACATTACCAACTTATTATTATTTTATTTTTTATTTATACAAAATTTGGAGTTTTTAAACTCATAATAATAAGTGGCATTGGTACTTTCTTTCACTGTTCCATGAACAAAGCGACTAAATAGAGGATGTCATACAAATTGCAAGTATAATTTATATTAACATTAATTCCAATTTATAGACAGTGCACTAGTTTTAGTTCATACATTTTAACAAATTTAGATAAAATATGAATAGCACATATTTTTGTTTTGTTTTTTAGCTCTAAACAAATTTATTTTTCAAAATAAAATTTTGAATTGTTTTTTTTTTCCTTTTTTCATTATTCCACTGTAAATTGCACAAGAAAAGGAAAATACCTTCAGAATGTTTAACTCTTGAGGACAAATTTCCAAATCTCCATGAAGTACTGACTAGATTTTGTTCTTGTTTGGCACATTTTTCTCTATTATACATTCCATCTTTGTGTGACTGGAAGATGGACTTCCATTTTGTGCGCATATAATCTCCCACACTTTTTGATTTAAGTGCCGCATCCATGCGAAGTCAGTGACTTTTCTCAGCCATTCTTTTCACCACTTTAAGTAGTATAACTGCGCATGTCTCGACATTTACATTTTTGACCGTATTTCACTTTTTTTACACGTTTTTGCATTTTACTCACGTTTATTAATTAAAAAAAATATCATTTCTCCATAATTTTCACAAATTACAATCGAGTGAAAATTTGTATCCCTATTACAATGGTTCTAACTTATTTCAACCTATTACAATGGTTCTACACTTAATTACAAGAAAAATAATAAAACAGATAAATCGCCATTTAACGGTACTTAATATTCTAAAGTTCAGTTTCATTATCAACAACTATGCAAATCGTCCAGTTTCGTTTGCAATGAAAACATTTGTTATCATTTTGAAAAACACCAATCAAGTAATTAACCTCACAAATGAGGGTGATGATAAGTAATCTCCACATTTGATGGTGATTGCTATTCTGAAGTTCAATTTCATTAGCGACAAGTGTGTATTTCACCTAATTGAGAAAAGAAACTAAGGTAACCCTGGCAAATACATTATATTATAAATAAACGAAGACAAAAAATAACACACAGAATTTTCTGTTAATTTGCAGATGCACTACTAATTACCATAAATGCTGTTGTAAAACTTTTGTGAAAAAAACATCATTTCGTTTGGCCTCCACATGAAGAATTTGCCATCTAGCAAACTGATATTTCACATTCTTATCCAAGGGGCAACCCAGAGCTAGCATTTGCTCAGTTATGCAATTGCAGTCAACACAGGCTATAATTACAGCCTCAAGATACCTGCAAAGGGCAATCAGTTTATCAAGGTGCTGCATTGACAGTATAGCTTCGGTATATGGTACCTCTGTCGAGAGGAGGGGAACTTGTTCAAACCTTTGACATACAAATTTGAAATTTTGTTGAAGATATCGGAATAACAGGTATCATTAGTATCTACGTGTAAAACCGTACTTAAATGGCAATGGTCAAGACTTCCAAAGAGGCCTACCATGTCCATCATATATTCCTGACCATCCTTGACATAACAAAAAATAGCCTTAGACCATGTTTTAATAAAATTAGCATGGAGGCCTACCATCTCTAACTTATGGAACCAAAAACTATTCTTGAGGGCTTCAGAAACCTTCCCGGCGGCGTGATCTAAATTCAATGTAGTCCACAGACCGTCGTACAAACACTTTGTCGCTACCTTATTGCCCATGTGCCATTTAGATGACCAATCGCTTATAGGAGAGAAACAAGAACAATTATAATCTTTCTTCTTTTAGATGACCTAAGAAAATACAGGCTGTTAATCTCTTACACATGCTACTGCTAAGAAAAATACACTTAAGAACAATTAGGCTGTTAATCTTTCTTCTGCTAAGAAAAATCTGTTAATTATGCTACTGCTAAGAAAAATACAGGCTGTTAATCTCTTACACATGCTACTGCTAAGAAAAATACAGGCTGCTTGTGTCGGTGAACTCAAACCGATAGTTGTTGGCTGTCTAGTACCGTCAATCTTGTGGAACCAATTCTTAAAATCTAAAGCCGTTCTACCAGCATAGTGATTAACAGATACTACTTGTACGGGTAATAATTCTACCCACTGCCTTTGATGAAGAGAAGTAGATTCATGCAACATCATATCAATGTCTGTTGCAGACATAGCTTTAAGGCTATGATCCTGCAAAACACGATAATTATTAACTGATATTGTATATACAAATGCAAAAAAGCCTGTCTTTGACGAACCTTTATGCCCCCTCACCCCTTCTGTGATTTTCAAAGCTTTCAAAGACTCTTTCTTACTGCTCCCCGTGGCTTTCTCCAAAAGTTTCTGGGAATCTTGTTAAAATCAGATAAAGACATTAACATAACAAACTCCCCCACCCGTCTCGCAAAATAGGAGTACCCAAGAGAATATGCAAAAAATGTTTCATTCTTATTCTGAAACAAAAACTTGTTATGTTTCTTACATTTAAGCCCGTGCTTTTCTACTTTCTTCTACTCTGCAGGGGTCGGTTCGTCAGGCTCACTCACTGATTCCGACTTCCTCTGAGATTCTTCTTCAGATACATAGCCGTCCGAAACCTCCCCCTCCTCCATGTCAGACGTGTCTGGGCTGTCAGTTTCCATCTTCATCACAATGGGTTGCTCTTGTTTGTTGCTCTTGAACTTTGTCTGCTCGGGTTCGTCATCGCTACCATGCACGGCTATGTTGCTGAGGCTAAGCTTGGATTTTCTTGGAGGTGGCCCTGATGTAGCAGGCACTCGCGGAGGCAAAGATGGCTCAATTTTCTTTGAGGATGAGGCTAGCATACCGTCAGCAACGGGTACCGATTTCGAATTCTTCACAGACGACATGATGAGTTTTTGTAATAGAAAGAGTATGATTTTCTATACAAAAAAGTGTAGTAATTGTATATGCTTTGGTATATTTTTTGGAAGACCAAAAGTAATAAAGTAAACAAAATTTGCAGTGCCTATATAATATTTTCTACTAAAAAAATAAGCAAGTTTGACCACAGCAACTTTAACCCAATTGCACAACGTGCGTTTCACATTTTGACCACCGTGTAAATTCTGTCGGCAAAGTTGGTACATATGGTAAAAATGTATATCATTTTTTACCCTAACGGTAAAAAATGTGACAATACCATTCTGTCATTTTCGTCTAAATTCGTCTTATCAAATATATCTAATATTGTTTCAAATTGTACACCTCTACATCTATGATGAAGAAAAAACATACAATAACGACCACATAATTAAAAGAAATCTGGCTGTACTTCAATATTTGATCTGCTAACATATGAAATTTTATTTCAGAATCCTTCAATAAGCTCTAGTCCTTTCTCCCCAAACGAATAAAAGAATTTAACGGAGTGCGGCCCTGTAATATAATAATTATCAATTTACGGCAACGGCCGCATTTGTTGTTAGTTCGTTGTCAGGGTAACAATGAATCTTTTACGACTTAAAACATACTTTATTGAATCTTAAGATATACAAATATTTGAATTACAGGGTAAAACCATATTTTCCAGAAACATTTGAGGAGTTTTTTTAGTTCTTTGCACAAGTCAATAAGATTACCTCACAGAAGAATGATGCCCCCACCACCGACACACTTGTTTATGGAAAACAGACGTAAAATTCATCCATGTTGATGCTGCTATCCACTCTTGCGGATTAACTAATGACAGGTTCTTCTTTCTGACCCCTGCCATCTTTGAACAAAGGACGAAAAAGGAACTTGCCCCCTGCCTACTATTTGGTCTGATCATCTCTTTAATATGTTAATTATATGCTAAAGAATATTTCAAACTCATTTCAAGTCGTGTAGAGGATGAAAATGACGGCACAATTATTACCGCCTCCCCCATCCCTCCCTCCGCATTTCCAGGTCTCTTGTATTTACCTTTTTTCACACTTGTTTCCTACTTACTGTTGTAATATCGTCCATTAATTCACTTTTTTCCAGCTTATAAAATCTTCTCCTTAGGAAAAATATCAAAAACAAATCACTCCACGTTGTCTACTGCGTAAGGAAGGGATGAGGGGAGGGGAGGGGGGGAAGAAATTTTAATGTTTGCACGTTAATTCTTTTTCTTACGTTGTAGGTTTTTTGTTTACGAATGTTTCCATGAAGTCTTAACGCTACCTAACAGCCTAATGTTGTTACGTAATAGAATTTGCGTTCTACCTTCATACGCGCATTTCTACTCTGCACACGGATATAGTTGAGTATTCTTTTAAATAATCAGTGTACAAGTTGCAAGTAATATCATCTGCTTTATTTGGTGCTACTACTGCCTTTGTAGAATAGTTGCACGTGACGCTGAAAACGCACGACATAAGCGCCATAAATGGCGCATATCAGACCTACGATATATACGTACTTTCAACGGCGTGGCCTGTTTCATCATCAACATGTGGCTGATGATTGGACAGGGAAAAAATACCGTGACATAATCTCTCACATCCTTTCGTGCGCAAGTACTGCGGCTTAACGCAAAAATAAGCATTTGAGAAAAACAAACAAAAACGTATGACCAAAAATAAAGTGCTCAATTCTTCATTTCCAGATAAGAAAGACCCACTTTTGAGGATACTTTATAGGCGTTTTCGCTAGGTTGGACAAACTAACAGAATAAGTACTTGACATGACTTAATTATGGAGAATCAAGACGTTTGAATAGCCTTAATGAACTGCCCAACACGCAGCGGTCTTCTAGCCGGTTTGCGCGAGGAGTTCCGAGTATAGAGCACGCATATGGACCATTTGCACGTGACGTCAATTACGTTGTAAACCTGCTCCTGAGGTAGGTGGAGAGGGCTAGGGGTGAATAGTTTCCGGAAGTAAAGGCAAACATGCGTGTATATTTGCGCACGGACTTACTGTTTCGTTTTTAAACTCTGACAGATAAGTGGATGGCTAACTTACGCAGTGCGCGGCGCAATTTGTAGCTTACGCGCTTTTAAAATCTGTGAAATAATATGTACTGATAAAAATCATTGCACGTAGAAATCGAAAGAAGTTTTCATAATATGTTCTATCTTTCATCTGTTATCGTACATGACTTAACATATTACCAGAGAGCGTGACGTTATTCGCCCTATATTACGTATAGGCCGAAGGCCGAAACACGAAACTACTATACCTACAGTGTGATACTTTTTGGTTGTCCTCCACCCATGCTGGTTCCAAGAGAGGGCAGCAGATATGTCTGTACATTGAAAATTAGAGTCAAACAAAAAAAATAGGCAAACTGCGAATTGAAGCTCAAAAATAAAAATAAAAATTCTTTACTCAACAAAATTATTTATATTTATATTAGTTTTAATTATAGCTTGTCTTTCTAACCAAGATTAACGTTTATTTTATTTCTAAGAAGAACACAAAAACAACGATTTCTTTTGACAGTACATGCAAGACGACAACACTTTAGCGCAGCGTTAGATTGTAGATAGGCATGTATCGCACTTATTAACTTAGGCCTAACTGATAAGTATATTTTAAGAAAAATACTACGCGAACAACTTTTGTGATAAGGGATAAATGATCAAAACTATTAGATGTCTTGAACAATTTCATTAAACCTGAAATAATTTGCTATCTTAATTGTGCCAGTTGTCAGTTGTTGAACAGTCTGAAGCTAGATAACGCCGAACGTACGTCGTTAGTTTAACCTTAACTGACCGACGTAAACTCTGACAAATATGGGCAATAATTTTATATTTATTTAGGAACAAGAAGAAATTGCTTATCAAATCTTATTCTATTCAGACATGTATGTAGCGACTTAATTGCTTTCAAAAAGCATCGCCGGGGTAATTATAGGTCATTGTGTTTCCTAGCCAGGCTACAGTCACCTTAATGTAACTTCTTTTTTCCCCTCTTTTTTAAGCTTAGGCCTAACGTTACATTGTGTGAATTGACTTGAGAAAGCTTCAAGTTCCTCATCAATTTGTTATTTAGAATTTGTAACAACATACTCATTTCAAGCTTATAATATTACTTTTTATTTCTTTGCAATTTGTTGTTTACTTGTGCTGTTTTTTTAATTGAGGGATCATCTCCATTTTTCCACAGACTCAAGAAAGATGGTTTCCAGATCATTTATATATGTTATAGTAGATTGGGGTGGGTTATTTATTAGTCACATACTCATTGTTCACGTGCATTTGCTATGGAATATTTGTTATGTGTACATTAACAATATTTACTGGATTATAATACATTGTACAGTAGGACCAATGTGTATCAATAAACGTCAGCAGTCATTAACAAAGAAAGAAAACGTCAGCTAATTAAAGACAAAAGAAAATATTAGTAAATATCTGTCATGAAAAAAAAAAAAAGCCATGCTTGAAATGCAGCATTACAATTTTTAGCTAGGGTCGGGTGGGAATGAGACCAATATAGGCCTAGGTCTAATTAGCTTTATAGTTGGCATGTGCCTATCTACAGAACACCCATCAAACAAAGTCTAAACAGGCTGACCAACTGGCAGATAGGTGTGTATAAAACAAAGTAAAAGTAAGTCAAATGCCAACTTGTTTAGAGAAACAGTAGATCAAATTGCTGACTTATTACTTTTATTTCTATTTGAATAAACTATTAGTTTTCAGTTTCATTCACATTTTTCTGTTCAACATCATTTACCAACAATTACAGGCCTCAAATTCATAAAGCTTAACTTCAAAAATAATTATACAACTCTTTGGAATAGGCCGATATGTTGTATTGCAGCCTAATTACTTCCAATCCATCAGTGCATTTTTTTTTATTCTATGTATATTACTTATTAAAGTTGATTTCAATTTGTTTGCAAAAGTTTCAAGTTGGGAAGATCAAAAATGCTCCACTTGAAAATTGTGCTGCATGGAATTTCTCTTCTCATTGATAGGCAATCTTTAGTTTTGCTCTCATTTGTTTTTGCTTTGATATCCAAGAAATAAATTAGATTACAGTGCAATAGTCTTCCAGCTTTTATGTTGTATAATTGTTAAAAATCATTGACTGTTCTACAGAGGAAGGACATTTTTGCAATGTAAATTAATTTTGTATCAGATATTAGTAAGCTGAATACCTGTATATTATTTTTTAGTACACAATACCCTGCCCAAATATTTCTGACTCCAGGCACATGCATTTTCTGAGCAGTAGAATGTACTGTTATCAGGCTATGAGGAAATGAAATTGTAATTTTGGTGTACCTTTTTATACATAAAAATTTGTCTGCCTAAGCAAAAAAAAGACACAAACCCAAAGACTGAAAAGTCAACATCAAAACCAGCAAACCAGGCTTTTATTTGCAGTAAACGTAAACAGACATGAAAAATCACACTTCAACATGTCTTTTACTAGGCTTAGCTCAGTTGACTATACAGTGGGCCACACTTTACAACCATGGGGATCTATAGTTGTTAGGCTGCATAGGAATAATCTCAAATTTATTTTGTTGATTGCTGTTTCTTTCTTAAAAACTCATATTGTGAAATAGTGTGGTATATTTATATCTACATCAGCATCATTTCACAAAGTTTGCTGATTTCAGCTAAAGCTGTAGTGATAAGTGGAGGACGTATGACAGTGTGGTCATCCACAGAAGATGTCTCATAAGGTAACTGTCAGGAATGTTTGTAAAGTTGATTACCAGTTGTTCTGATGTTGAAGTTAAATTTATATAGGTAATCATTGCAGTAAATCAAAATTGTGATGTCATAGCTTGTTACTTATTTTTTTGTAAATTGGTTACATCCACAATGAAGACCCAATTCTTCTATCATAAATGTACATTCAAATTTATAGAAATGATTTTTAGAAGTTAATGGCAGAATAATATGTGTTGATCCGTTTTAAACATCTGAATTTACACACCATTTCATGTAGCCTGTACCAGTTGTTTAAGTCAATTATTGTATATTTTCTGTATTATTTATAAATAATACTTTCTTTACCCTACACACAATTGAATTATTTAATTCAATTATTCAATGTTTCCCCTTCAACACCAGAAAGTTCATAGGTTTGAAATGGGCATGGCAAACTACCAATTCATTGGGTTGAACCACATAAACTGATAATACGAGTTAATAGCTTTTCCTGACAAAATGAACCCAACTGTAACAATGATTGCATGTGTCATAGAACTAGTGTGTTGCCTAAGTTGTTTGCCTTCACCTTATGTTTAGCATGAATAATATTCCCTTCATACATATCCAAACATGGGTTATTTCATTTCCAGTGTCCATAAATTCTTTGCCAATTTTTGTTTAAATTCAAGCAGTATATACAACAAATCACCAGGCGAATTAAGTTAGGCTTGGGCAGCTAATTTGGAGCAAGTCATAACCTAAATTCTTGTTAATGTTAGTCAAGTTCTAACTTGCATGTAGTCTTGCAAGAATGTAGCTATTAGTCATATCCCACAATACACTTTTGTACATGACTGGTGGCGTTTATACCGCCACAGACAAGTAAACAACAACAATCCTACAATGTCAGCATACAGAAACGTGTTAAAGTGAAATAAATTACGGCCGAACGATGGTAAATGATTCCATAACTAGCAAGAATGTAGCCTTTTTTTAGGCCTAACGGCTAGGTCTGAAATTGAATAGGTTAAGTTGGTAACTTGAATTCGTCAGCCTTTTTCATACTACCCGATAATCCCGAGCCTAAACTAGGCTTCAATAACTAGGCCTAGATCTACCTTAGTTAATATTGCATTGTAAATCTCTAGCACCACAGATGTCTGACTGCGTACGCATTTGGCTAGCCTTTATAAACTAAAAAAAGGCCGATAGGAATTACCACCGAACGGAGGTGTACAGGTGGCTAGGGCCGGCCCATCGCTAAAGGTAAATAGGCTTATGCTGTTGGCCGAACTTCACTGTGATCAACTAGGCTAGGGCCTAGGCGTAATGCATAACGATATAGATAACGGCTTTCAATTTGCCATGTTCAGACGTAAAACAATGAGTAATAAACGCATTGGCATCGTACCGTACAAGTATCGCGAAAAAGTATTTGCACTACACTGTGTGTGCATGGTTTGTCAAAAAAAAATCGCACTTGGTCCATGGATGACGTCAAAATCAAAGTTGTTATATTAATGATTTATACAATTATTTGTTTATTGAACTAAAAGTGCACAAAAAGTAACGATAAGATTAAATCGATTAATAAAAAATAAAAAAATCAACAATTTGCGTAGAATACTGAATTTACACATTTCTTTGGTATGTTCTATTTTTGAAATGCTTAACTCTCTACTGCCTTCACTTGGAACCAACATGGGTGGGTGACTTAAAAAAAGTATCACTGACTATTGCCTCCAACTGGTCACGAAGTATAACCTGAAAATCACCGGCAGATCACAATGAAGAAACTGCTGATTGAAGATTTTTTTCTTGAATTCCAATAAACTTTTAAGGAATAGGATTTCTGCTGTTTAACGTCACTCTAAGTTACACTCATATGTTGTTGACGCAGTTTAGGGATACTTTGTTTTTCTTTAACGAACGACATGATAATTCAAAAAGTTTACACAAATTATTAAAGCTAGAGTGGAGGCAGCATGCCCTTTGCTCGCTGAATTTTCAGATTTGCTTTAAATTAGTTGCAAGTTTTTTGCTCTTTCTGAAGCCGGTGTATTAGAATATCTTAATGTAAATTAGCTTTCACTATAAGTTTCTCAATTTACGCAACGGCCGTATTATTGTTAGTCCGTTGTCAGGGTAATATTGAATCATTAAGATTCACAACATACTTTCACCACAACGCAGATTCACCCCAAGTACCGTCCTAGAATTTCGGGGACAACAACGTTGCAAAGACTACGCATGCGCAGATGACTCAAGGCGCGAATTTATTGTCGCAGAACCATCGTCGTACAAATCGAAAACTCCCTAGTGAATCATTAAGACTCACAACATACTTTACTCAATTTTAACATATTAGAAGTTTACCCCGCTAAGTGTAGCGGGGATATTTACGAGAGTTATATTCACCTTCCATGCTATAAATTTGCAATCTGGTCACATGAACTGATTCTAACGCACTTTTAACCAAGCTTAATAACGTAGTTACCAGCCCAGCCCTTACCTCCATAATACCTCTACTAACCCTCACTTAACATTCCTAAACGAGAGGGGAGGCAGGCTGGGATGCATGGAAGGTAAGTATAACTCTCGCAAATATCCCCGCTACGCTTAGCGGGGTAAATTGACTTCTAGTTATACCTACCTTCCATGTTATAAATATGCAATCAGATTGCAACCGAGGATAGGAAGGAAGGGAATTCAGGTTGCAGAACAATTTTCTAAAGGCTGATCCTAAATCTCGCACTAGTCTTATCCTGCTCAAAGGACGAAACTCCTTCTCCTCTTAAGGACGAAAGACCTCTGAATAGGAAGTATTGAAAATAGTAACCCACTGCTAGTTATAGCAAGAGAACAGGAAGCACCTTGTTAAGAATTACCAAGGCGAGACGTCTACACAACATAGGTTAGTCACCAACAAAAGCGTGCGAACAGAATCCGTTAGTGAACACAGTCAAACTGTAAACAACGCCCAACACGTCGAGACGAAAACGTACAAGGTTCGTCAGAGAACCGGGGCGGTGTGGATAAGCATGAAGGATCAAACCGTATGTAAAGTTAAACTAAACAGAAGCGGCCAGAGTTGTGGCAGAACCGTGTTAGTAAAACATAAACAAAATAAAAGGTGCCGAAGATCGGCAAAATTTCGTTAGTAAAACAACGAAAGAACAATCGCCAAAACAACGGCAAAGCTTCGTTAGTAAGAATAAACGAAATAAAAGAGCCTGAAAAATGGCAACAATAAAAATCGTTAGTAAAAGAAACGAATTAAACGTGCCAGAACAGAGCCGAAATCCGTTAGTGAACGACTAAGACGTTAAGAAAATTAACGGAAGAATCTTAACTGAACGAGAGAACGTGAATACTTGAAAGCAAGAATATTCACCTCAAGAAAAGGGTGGTCCTCTTTTCGAAAGTACAGCCCTTGCAACTCCGCCTTGATAGTCTGGTATATCCTTGAAATATGCGGAGACAAGCATGGCTGGGGTTTTCCATACCGCAGCACGAAGAATCTCGTTGAGGGGAACCCCACCAAAAAGCGCAATTGATGTAGCTTTGCCTCGCACCTGATGTGCTTTAACCGATCGTTCTGATCCATCGTGATATCGTATCACGTGAAACGGCGCGATGCGGCTTTTGTAAAGACACGAATAAGGCGTTAACGTCGTTCCGTAAGGATTGCGTACGTTCAATATAGTGCGTGAGACATCGAACGGGGCACCAGGCCTTGTCTTCTGCCGTGTCAGAAAACGTAGCGAGTGACGGAAGGAATATAGGTTCCGGTAAAAACTCTTATGTTTGGTTCTTGGCTAAAAAGGCTGGGTCGGCCACGAGTCGAACGTTCCAGATTCAGAGCGAATATGGCCTTCTTTGAGCGAAAGCGCGTAAACGGCACCTCTGCGTCTGACAGAAGCTGCTGAGAGTAGAAAAATCATTTTGATCGTCAGTTCCTTAAGCGGACACTCAGAAAGTGGCCCAAAAGGAGCCCGTGCGAGTGTCTCGAGAACCACCTGCATGTCCCATAAAAGGCAGGTTCCGAACTGGATGTCTTTGTAAGAACATTCCTTTAAGTAATCTTTCCAGAGGTCGCGCGTCTGTGACGGTCGACCCATCTGGAAAGCCCCGTGGATAGCTACTATGGCCGTCCGAAACCCCTTGACTGTATTGATGGATTTATTCAGATTAAACTGACTCAACAAGAAGTCTGCTACGTCACCAAGAGGCGCTGTATGCGGAGAAATCGATCTATTCTGGCACCAGTCTCGGAACATCCCGAGTCTGGAAGAATACATCCCCAAAGTAGATGATCTCCGACTTTAGGCTGTCCAGCTTGGGCAGCTTCCTCTGAAAGGCCTTGCGGCACAAGGGATTCGCGGATAGAGGCCACACAGTCAAATGGAGTGCTCTTGGATTGTGGTACCGTTTGTCGGAGCCCGGGATTGACACTAACTCGTCCGTGACCGGAAGCTCGTATGGGAAACCTGCGATAAGATTGAGCAGCTGACGGAACCACATTTGGCCGGGCCAGTTGGCGCTACCAGACGAAACATGTGACACTGATCGTACATCACCTTGCCCAGTACTCTCGGTATGGGACCACGCTAAATGCGTCAAAATCCGTTAAGGACGCATCGGTCACCACTGACACAGAAGGTCTGACGGGTGAAAAAATTGCTCCCTGTGACAGGTGAGAGTGGACGCACCACCACCAAATGTGGGGGACCACTGCCTGTGTACGGGGGACGAGGACACTGAGGTCCCTCCTGGATGAGACGAAATGATCCAATAGATAAAATTGTAGATCCCGTATGTAAAACCTCCACATGCATAGGGACTACATCTACTAGGTTGGCTAGGTATCCTAGGAATACCAGCCATGCTCTCGCAGGTGACACCGGTTGCGAGAGGAGGACATCGGCTCCCGCCTCACGGAAGGGATCCATTCCTCCGTCGGTCGAATACGACCTTGTGTAAAATCCAGGACTACTCCCAGAAAAGTGGGAGTCTGAGAAGAAACTAGATTGGACTCGGCGAGGTAGATTACTCACCCTAAGTCCTGAGCTACTCTTATGACTATGTTTGTGCGACGGTGGCTGCGTCTACTGCGACGATCAGCCAGTCCTCTTGGTACGTAAAGATTCTGATGCCTTGCTTTCGCAGGAAGGCCGATAGAACTCTCGTAATCCGGGTGAAGACCCTAGGGCAGTCGATAGCCCGAAGGCTAACGCCTTGAACGTGTACGTAAATCCCTCAAATTGGAACGACAGAAAACGCCTGTATTCCTCGAGCATCGGCACATGAAAATATGCGTCCGCGAGGTCGACCGAGGTGGCCTACAGGCCCCTCGTCAACTGAGAGAGGATGGAATGAAGATTCTCAATCTTGAACTTTAACGGACGAATAAACCTGTTGAGTGGTCTCAAATTGATGATTGGGCGCCACTTGTTCCCCTTCTTGGGGGCCAGGAAATACGTAGACATTACGAGGTTCCTGGGAGGATTCGAAATGAGGGTGATGGTGTTCTTCACCAACAGCTCTTCGATCTCTGTCCTCAACAATTCTGCGTGGTTGCTCAAACGAGGCGTGGGGGTGGTGTAAAAGACCCCCTTGGGGCGGGGGAGTCGTGAGCTCTAAACCCTGCCGAATGATTCGTAACACCCATTTGTCTGTGGTGACTCTCTCCCACGCCTCTGAAAATTTCCCCAAACGCCCCGACTGAACCGCCCGTCAAAGGTGGCGTCGGAGGTGGTCCAAAAGCGCTGCCCCTTTCTCTTCCCCTACCATCGGGAGGAACAGGTACCCGATCTGCGTGCAAACGGGAAGGAGCGTTGACCGCTCTCTGCCACATTCACTCTGCCGGTCCACGAAGTAAACTCCTGGCGAGAAGAAGAAGTTGTATAGGGCCCAGTTACTGCGTTATGGTGACGATTGACTCGTCGCTGGGTAGGCGTACCCCGGCCCCGTACAAGGGCAGAAAAGCGGCGACGTGTGGGAGGAGAAGAAAAAGGCTTCGTCTTCGCTAACAGCTTCTTAGTCTTCCGAAGATCGTCCTGTCGGCCGGCTTGACGCGACAGGACATCTCGGAAATGATCTGCAAAGAGGTCTGGACCTTCTGTTGGGAAGTGCCGAAGGTCCGTCTGAGTGGCTTCAGAGAGTCCAAGGAGAGGGAGAACATTCTCGCGCCTCTCCATGACTACCTTTGCTGAGATTCGGGCGAGTTGGTTGACTGTCACGTCGAGCAAATCCGAGAGTCCGGTTAACAAAGATGCGGTCGTTGTAAGAACGTCGGCTGGCAGATGTCTAGGCAGAACCGAGTCTAACCCCTCTGTCACCCATACGGCGAGGGCTTGGTATTTAAAGCCCAGCCGTATGGCCCGGTCAACAGCTGTTAGGGAATCTTCCCTCCGCTGGATCTCAGGATCAAGAAATTTCTTGGTCCTGGCCGCGGAGCTGAACACCGTTGTGGTGCCGCTTGCGGGCTGGCGGAGGAGTTGCCACACTCCCTTCGGGATCAAGGAGGTGCGTATGGGCGCCTGATACGCAGCTCGTTAAATACAAGTGGCCTTGTCAACCTCTTTGTTGTAGGCTGTCCAGTCCCTGTCTGGGGTCCTGGCCCAATGCTGAACCCTGGTCACCAGGGAGGCATCAATGGGAAATTGTCTAGCCGACGGTTGGCTTAGTTTTCCTCGTGGCTGAGCTGAGCAGTATATGCTGAGACTGTGGGCCAAACTCTACGAGAGGTGCTTCCACAATATCCAGCTTAATTTCCCGTTGTAGGAAATCAAGGAGCTGGGAAACACGCTCCCCTTTAGAAGGTGGTCCACTGAGGTGGTGGAAAGAGGACCTCTGTCGGTACCCGGTAGGATACGGGGTTCTATCTAGTGCGGTTTGCATCGTTGATGCGGCACTGGGAATGACTTGAACCGATCTAGGGCACCCTCCTCCGAGATATCAGGGTCGGGTGGATGCCATGCCGCGGAAGTGGCAGCTGCAGGGGGCGAGGTGCAGGAGGTGGTAGCCTCCGCCAAAGTGCCTGGGACACCAAAGTCTCAAGTGTCTGCTTGAGTGTGCCTTTGAAGGTGGGATCCTCTAGGGGATTTCCCCTCTGTCGCTTCCTTCGCCTCCGCCCAGAGGTGGGCGACGAAGAGAAGGCCTGATAACGTCAACTCCGTCCTCTCCTGTGTGTACTATCCCATTCCCTGTCCCTCCTCCGGAGCCTGTCTTGTTCAGGAGACAGTACTCTAGGGACGGGAGAGCCGGGCTACGTCACAGCGTTTGGCACAAAAGGTGTACGCGTAAGCGTACGCTGCGGGGCCCATCATTGGGTGCCCTGCTGAGAGTGGGCGGTGGCCTTGCCTGCCGTAGGGGGGGGAGTGGGGGAGGGTGCTGCGGCTTAGGCTTGGTTAGCGGTGGATGCGGGGGAAGACGAAGACAGCCTGTCTGACCGTCGCTTCTCCGCTCTCTTGGCCGCTTTTTGAAAGTGCTGGTCGGAGTGGAGTCTATGCTCTGACCACGCCGCTTGATCCCAGTCGCTGCACAAAGTACACGGGTTGGATTCTAGCGTAATCTGTTTCGTAGCTAGCGGGTCTATATCCGGGTTTATCGTACGGTGTACGTTATCTTGTTACAAAACTCTGGAGCCGTACAGACCCGTTTATCGGAGCCGTATGGGACCCGTATAGCCGTACGCCAAGGATCCGTACGGAACCGTCTGATGGACCCGTACGGAGCCGTCACGGACCCGTGCGGAGCCGTGGACACGGGCCGTGGAGCCGTACGGAGTCAATCACAGGAGCCATGCGGACCCGTATGGACCCGTGAAAGTAATGTAATGGCTTAACAGCGAGCCGTAAAATTACTTATAACTCATTTATTACTTCTTTGGGCGCCGCCTTTTTGTGGCCCTACCGGTCCCTACAAGGAACCTTGGTCCACAGCGGTGTACAAAGGAGTTACCCACTAAAGATATACGCCTCACCAACTGAGTAGCGTCGGGAAGGGGCGCTAGTGGTTTATTGTAAGTGACGTCTAGGAAGCCACTTAGCTGATCAAAATAGACCCAGGTAACTTACGTCCGATAGACCGCACCCGTGGCCCTGCCAACTCAGTAGCGTCGAGTCAGAGGCCTCCAGGGGCTGGGTGAATCAGGTAAAAGTTAACAAAGTAAACTACTAACACAGACCTCTACTGCTCAGTAGCATCGAGTTGGTGGTCATGGCGTAAACAGAAACTCTGAGACTATAATGATTTATATCGCCTCTTGGCGTTTAAAAAAAATGATATATACATATATAGAAGAATATATATATATATATATATATATATATATATATATATATATATATATATATATATATATATATATATATATATATATATATATATATATATATATATATATATATATATATATATATATATATATATATATATATATATATATATATATATATATATATATATATATATATATATATATATATATATATATATATATATATATATATATATATATATATATATATATATATATATATATATATATATATATATATATATATATATATATATATATATATATATATATATATATATATATATATATATTACACTTACAAGGCTCCCCTCCGGGGATGTACTTACGACCCTTACGCGGGAAAGACGGGTGTGCGGGAGACGTCAAACAAAGTGAGGCAAGCCACAACAATTTAGTACATCAAAACAAAATTATCAGGAAAATCACTATATGAACAATTTTAAAAACCCGAGAAAGTGCAAAAAATGTAAATTCTTTAAAAGCGCATGGCTAGCGTGGAAAGCACAAACCACTTTGTAACCTGGTGTCTGTGGAGATAAAAAGAAAAGATTAGATCTCCTGAAAAGGGGACGCCAGGGAGACCCCTTCAATGTCTCTCCAACGCCCCAAAATTCAAGCTTGAAGATTAACAACTCTGTCTTAATTATATGCATGTACTGGTAACGTTAAATAGAATATAGGTTCTCTTGTAACAACTGTAGCTCCTTGGAGCTGTATGAAGCCGACTCCTAGAACACCATGTGGTGACGTCGACCCAATATGCATGCGCCAACATCGAAAGAAGAAGTTGGCTTAATGCATACCAGAACCTGCACTGAAGATATCCTAACATGTTAATACAATGCATAGTATAGCGCTGAAAAGAGATGAGGATTAATAGAGGTATTAAGGAGGTCAGGGCTGGGCTGGTAACAAGGTTTTTAAGGTCGGTTAGAAGTGCGTTAGAATCAGGTCATGTCACCAGATTGTATATTCATAGCATGGAAGGTAAGGTATAACTAGAAGTAAATAACGTTAATTTAATCCATGTTGGATGAATGTTGCTATCCATTTTCACGGTTGAACTGATTCTCTCTGACCCCTGACATCTTTTAACAAAGGCTTTTTGAAGCATGCTGTTTGGGGTAGTTAAATGTGCCTTTTCATGGAAGATTATCAATTTACGTAACGGCCGTATTTTTGTTAGTCCGTTGTCAGGGTAACAGTGAATCTTTTAGGACTCAAAACATACTTTAATGAATCTTAAGGTACGAAACATACACAAATTACGGGGTAAAACCGTAATTTGATAAGCATACAGGGATTAAGATTTCTTTACAGCAAAATGTCCCCCCCCCCCTCCCACTCCCCAACACACTTGTTTATGACAAACACACGTAAATTGTATCCATTTTGGATGGCTGTTGCTATCCATTCTTGCGGATGAACCGATGACAGGGTGGGCCATACTTAAACGTCAATATTGGCCAAGTGCAATTGTTGAAGAACAAATGCACATTTATATAGATTATTGTACATGTTTTCTTAATTCATTTATACTTTCGACAGCGGTTTTGAAAGCTTACTGTTGAACAACAATAAGCAGCTTGATTCCAAGTATTCAAATAGATTTGACCATTAAATAAGGCAATGATTTTTTTATGTTTTCCACAGAAGTGCAAAAAATACCGAATACGAGGAAGTTTATATAGAGAAAAAAAAACGCAAAAGCAGAATTTCATCCCAATGTCATGATAGAGCAGAGAATACTTCACAGTGAAATTTCCGTGCGGGACGAGTCGGATCTTGCTGAGGTCAAAGGTCTTTGCAAGTTTGTGCGCGTGGAGGTCAAAGGTGTTGAGGTTAAACGAATTGATCCACATCTCTTTCTGGATTGCCATATCGATTCCGTTGCTAATGTGGACAAAATACGTGTTATTTACGAGACACATGTAGCACGTGAAATGCAGGTGACGTTCTACGCCCTTAGTTCTCAGAATCACGAAGAGTGGGAAAATAGCACTGGAAGCAGCGTGGCCTCTCTTGAAAACTGCGCGATAGCCTACCGATTCGCGGAACTGGTTCTTGATAATAATAATGGGTTTGTTGCTGATGTAAGTTACTATGGTCAGCGTAAACACCTACGGACGAAAAAGAGGAACACATCTTATTTCAGATGTGGCTTACTGCCGATGCTTTTTACCGCCCACCCGATGATACCACATATTTTCCCGAAAAGTCCAAACACATGGAGGTCTACTAAAAACAGCCAAATCATGGATAAGGAATCGAGTCTCATTCAGCGGAGTAAATCAAAACGACTGATACAGCGAATTCGTACGTTACTTACGTCATCTGAAGTATCTCGTTGACCTGATTAGGTCACCATTGCTTTTCGCAACAATTTCTCAAATAGCTTTTATAAATTATCATCGATTGTAATCATACTATAAATAGAACATTTTAAGGCCTTCTTGCTTTTTACCGTTCAAATATCATTTTTTTCAATATTTAGCATCCTTCATACGTAAGACCACCTGAAATCACTGCAATATACCGAATATCTAAGAAAATATATCCAACGGACCTATTTCGCGTCTACATCTGTAAATTGATTTAATTGTCGTGGGTGGGGTAGGCTGCTGCTAGGACTCATACGGACTGAACATGTTCTAACGTCTATGAACTTTATGTAAAAGCAAGCCACTGCAACGAAGAGACACCAACACAGTCGATTTACCCTCCGTTATCTGAGTGGGCGAAGCATGTTGCTGGTTAGCTAGCTCCTGGCACTTGCGCAAAGTTTCACATCATAATGAATATGGTTGTTCAAATTATTGAAGGATCGTCTCCCTGTCGTACCGATATGGTTATGTTCTTTAAAATTAAAAGTTTAAGTTGATCAAGGCTGTGAACTACTACACTACACATCAGTCCAAAGAATGCAAACACAGTTAAAACACCCCATGTTTTTTTCTGATTTAAATTCCTATCATTCTCATTTGCAACTGTGACCAGGGAACCAAGACAGGCAGTGACGATTTGCGTTGAAGCAGGGATTGCAAATTTAGAAAGTGCCAATCCTGGGTTGAGATTATTGAATTATACCTCTTCTTTGAAAGAATTGGTCTCAGTGATGAAATAGAAAGGGTTGAAATATGAGGATTGTCAGGACAACTGAAAATGTTGCTGAAAAGAGCAGTTGACATATCGGGGACACAATATTATTGAGTCTCAAAGCTATTTATATTTCTATCATACTGCCCTGACACCAGAAGTGGGCAGTGAATGCTCCCTTTTGAAGTGATTTCCAGTATTATGTAATATTTGTTGATTATCGATACTAAATTTTAAGCTTCTTTGCAAAAACACAACAGCTCCACCTGCCAACACCAATGTAAACGTCATTTGTCTTCGAAACCTATAAGTCTTCGCGAGACTCATTAATATTAGGCACAAACTGCCACTTTGAAAATATTAACAAGTGGGTCTCAATTTTAATAGGCTTTTACCACGGTCCTCACTCTTTTCCCGGTAGACATGATATTCCACATTTTACCGTTATAAGATACCATGTGGCAACTTTGATTTCCAGAATCAGCATTTGACACACTTAAAGGCCATATTGTGTCAACATGGACAGTACAACACGATAAAAGTTAACGTTTCTGATTGGCCATACACAAATAACGACACAACAATCAATAACTGCCGCGGAAGTTTAATTAGATACGATCCACAACCGGGTGTGACATGAAAAATATGAACATTGCAACTTTACTGAGACAAGATTCCTCTTTAACAGCTAGAAACGCCAATGGAATTGCATATATCTAAGCCCATTTCGTAATTTGTATTACCGGAAACAACAAAACATTGTTCAAAGAGGTCCTCAGGAAGTTTAATTAGAAACGATCCACAACCGGATGTGACGTGAAAGATATGAACATTGCAACTTTACTGAGACGAGATTCCCACTTTAAGTGCTAGAAACGCCCATGAAATTGCAGACATCTAGGCCCATTCCGTATTTTGTTTAAAGGAAATAACGTAACATAGTTTAAAGATGTTTTCAGACGAATCTGTCGCGAAAAATGTGGATTTAAAACAAAAAGGCAGTTTCGCAATATAAATGTAGATGTTTTTCATTGCAAATTAGTGTTATGATTTAGTTTCATTGCTAAGATCAAGCACTGCTGTACGCAAGATCAGCAAATTTTGTTATTTATATTTTAGTACTTCCTATTGACCCTCTTTTGATGACAGATTGATCTATTCATAGAGCCCATTATATGGTACCGCCGTATACCCAACTTCTCCGAATTTTTAATATTTGGATGACATTCAATATTGGTGTATGAGGTACATCAGGGTTGCCATACGTTTCAAAGTATGCGTCACTGAAACAAATTAGATACAAATTACGCCTATCCCAAAAGGAGCTTTGCAACAGGGTTAACACGATAAATCAAATGGCTTTTCAAAAATGTACATCCTATTTAATGAGAAAAACGACGGCATTAAGAATTGACTTCAAACATTTCATAATAACGTACGCCTATGTATCTCGTAAAAGTAAATGTCATCCGACCGAATGCAATTTCTCCATATCAGCAACCCGATCCCCACCAGCCCACGCAGGCATTCAGTAAGTATATCTATCACACGTTTTTTGTAAGTACTTCCATAATCAAGTAAAGCATTAATGACCTATTTGAAATAAATGTGACTTTTAATTAAAGGATTAGTTCAGGGGTCAAGCATGTCCATCTTATATGAAAGAGGACTTCAATAGAAACATAATGGTGAAGAAAGCATTACACAGTCTTATTCCGTTAAGGTTGAGTTTAAAGTTTGGTATCATTTGTGTAGAAACGACTGAAATCAGACAAGTTGTGATGTCATAGCCTCAGATTCCTCAAAGTCTTTATGTATTCTATCATATTTTGTCCTGCCACAGTGCAATTTTGTGGCTTAAAAATCATAAAATATGTCAAAAAAGTAGTAAAACTGAATCTAGGAAGGGTATTTATAATATTCCACCTGAAGAAAGTTTGAGGGAAAATAATTTAAATAGTGAAAACATAAGTACACTTTCTTTGAAATACATAAAGGCTTTGAGGAATCTGAGGCTGTGATATCATAGCTAATCTGATTTCAGTCGTTTCTACATTAATGATACTAAACTTTAAATTTGAATATCACCTTAACGGAATAAGATTTTGCAATGCTTTTTTCACCATTTTGTTTCTTTTGAAGTCCTCTTTCATATAAGATGGGCATGCTTAACCACTGAACTAAACCTTTAAAGATCACAAATATAGTTTCTAGAGACATGATTGCTAGCTTTGTAATGAACAAAAAAGACATTTAATAGAAGGCACTGTATCAATACCAATGATTTTAAGTAGTATAAATGTATGTGTGGTTGGGTGATATATGATTATGTACATCACATAGGCGCCACAGAGACAAAAAAACTTTGATAGCCACCAGGAATAACCAACATGAATTAGATGTAAGCATGATGTAGGTAGAACATACTCTAAGTTCGGCAGCCGGCCTATTAATAGGAACATTTATTACACAAGAGACTATTGAAGTCATGCAGCTATATTGTTTACTTGCAATAAAATGTCATAGTTTCTAATTTATGTACTTTAAATATTAATAATCACTGCTTGAAAAACATTTGAATTTTCAAAATGGCTGCCTCGCGCCAAAAAGCCTAGCTCTATTGTCTATTATTTCTAATGTTTCGAAAACGGCGTGGTGAACATATCAAATGGAAGTGGAAAAGTTTTTTGCATGACAGTAATGCATGGGCGGCCGTTTAGGCAAAAATGAAAAGAAAAAAAAAAGAGTAAGAAACATAAATATAAGAATGAAATAAACAAAAAAAGAAACCCAAAAAAAAAGTATGTTGTAAGAAAAATATAAATTGAATATGAAATAAATGAAAAGAATTCAACACAATTTTTTTTAAAGAAATATTAATAATATACATCAATTAAAAATGAAATGATTGAAAAAGAAACCAATAAAAAAACCGAGAAAAAACAAGAAAACTATAAATTGAATATAAAATAAATGAAAAGAATTCAATACAAACGAATTTAAGAAAACTTATCAATGAAAACATAAACTAAAAATGAAATGATTGAAAAGAAACCAATGCAAAAAAAAATGTTATACAAAAATTTAAATTGAATATGCAATAAATAAAATTGAAAAATACAAAAGATAATAAGAAATATATAAACTAAAAATGAAACAAATAAAAATAAACAAATGTGTAATTTAAGTATGTATTAATAAGAAAACGACAAATTAGATATGAAATAGATAAAAAGAAAGCAAATTCCAAGTAATATACAAACAGAAAATATATCTCCAAATATAACAATTTGTATATAAACATTAATATATCTAATAATAAAAATGCTTCTATAACCATTTTATGTTTAAATTTGTCTTTAAATCTTTATATTTAAATCAATATATCTTTAAATCAATGTAAGTTTAAATCAATAAATGTTTAAACAGAAATGTAAATATATCCTCAGCCTTTTATATACAAACAGAATTATAAATACAAAAGAATATATACGTACAAAAAATATATATAAATATGCGCAGCACTTTGCGCACCACAATGCAATGTAACATGTGTTGCGTACACTTGCAATCTGTTTCTGATTATACTTGGCAGCAGTTTCACTGCGCACCACAGATATTATATATGTTAGTTTTTCAGAGACACTTAAGACAAGATTGAAGACTAGTTTCCTTAAAAAGTCTACAAAACATTTGATATTTCCTTAGAAGATAACTGTAAAATGATATAATTTTCCAATATTCTTCAGAGATCTTCAAGTGTCTCTCTCGTAGCATCGGAGATTTAAAATCCTTAAAAATATTTGGGCACCAACTGTTGTACCAGGCATGATTATTAAACTCCGCCTTTATTATTGTGGTCGTTTGCATAAAGTTGGTACAGTATATGAACTGACCAGACTTTTTATTTAGTATGCTCAGTCAGGGAGTGTGACAGGATGTGACTGCATATGGACATAGGGAGGGATGCCATGTGGAAAATGGATGGGGGCCATGCGGGACATATGATGTATATACCATTTGGAATACACCAAGGGATATATCAGGCATTATTATTTGACTCTGCCTTTTTTTCTTATTCAGCAGGTCATTTGCATATAAGTTATCATATGAACTGACACTTTCATACATAGTATGCTCAATCAGGGACTGTAATAGCTAGGATGGGACTTCTTATGGAGTCTATGGGATGTCATGTGGGACATGGGGTGGGATGTCATGTAGAACATGGTGGAATGCCATGTAGGCACATGGGATATGATCCATGTGGGTCATGGGGAGGGATGCCATGTGGAACAGGGTGGAATGCCATGTAGGTACATGGGATAGGATCCATGTGGAACATAGGGTGAGATTTCATGTGGGTCATAGGATGTGATGCCATGTGGAAGATATGGTGGAATGCCATGTGGGACAAGGGATGGGATAGGATGTCATGTGGGACATGGGCTGGAATGCCATGTGGGACATGGCATGCCATGTGAGACTTAGTGTGAGATGCCATTTTTATAATTGGCCAGGTCATATGATATGGGTGTCAATTTGCATGAGCATGCGAACCATGGCGGTATTTACCATTCTAGTTGAAATTTATATCATAATTCATTGTACAATTTTCTACTGTAGGGATACAAAAGCATTAACTTTATAATCATTTTGTATTTGTGATTAAAAGGTGGAGATTGATTACTTCTTTTTCATTTTGTTGTCATAAGGATTGGACAGTTGAACATGCTGCACTGTTGGAGACTGAGCCAGATGCTGACACAGCATTGGGAGAGCTTGAGGCAGACACCACAGCAAGCTTTTGTCGTTGTTCATAGAGAAATTGAAGTTCAGGAGCGTTAATATTTTAACTGGGGAGGGGTGGGGGGAGGTGAAATATAAGATTTACTGACGACCTCAAATTAACATATCCCATTCAACTGTTGAGAGAAGTGGCAATGGTTAAATGGCGCTCGCCATCCTTCGGAGGGGACATTAAGCCGTCGGTCGCGATGGTAGGACAGTCACACCCTGTCTGGTTTTCTGAACACTATTCGAGAAGGGAAGCATGAAAATGCGGTGTTTATCTACTTCCCATCTTATCCCATCATTATCCTGTCTTATCCCATCTTATCGCCTGTCAAGTTCCTGTTCGCGGATTCGTTTGGCTGCAAGGGAACTTATTAGGTAGCTAACTGCATCCAGCGTTTTGAGGCCCTGGCAAATTGTGCTATATAAATCGCTGACTAATAATAATTTGAAACTAGAACGGTAAATACCGTCATGGTTCGCATGCACATGCAAATTAACACCCATATTAAATGACCCGGCCAATTATAAAAATGGCATCTCACACTAAGGCCCACATGGCATTCCATGTACCACATGACATCTCACCCCATGTCCCACATGGCATCCCACCCCATGTCCCACATGGCATCCCATCCCATCCCATGTCCCACATGGCATTCCACCATATCTTCCACATGGCATCCCACCCCATGTCCCACATGACATCCCATGTCCCACGTGGAATTCCATCATATGTCCCACAGGGCATCCCATCCTATGACCCACATGGCATTCCACCCTATGTCCCACATCCCATGTCCCAAATGACATCCCACCCCATGTCCCACATGACATCCCATGCCTTGTCCCACATGGCATTCCACCATATCTCCCACATTGCATTTCACCATACAGTGTCTCACATGGCATTCCACCATATGTCCCACATGGCATCCCACGCTATGACCCACATGGATCCCATCCTACATGTATGTCCCACATTAATCCAACCATATGTCCCACATGACATCCCTCCCTATGTCCCAAATGGTATCCCTCCCTGTGTCCCGCATCAGTGGCTTCCCACCTGATGTTCCACAGAGCATCCCACCATATTTTCCTCGACGTCAAGAAATAAAGCAAGAGTAGAACAGTGGTTATTTAGGTTGGAGTATATGTCCTCAGATAAGGATAGCAGATGGTCAGTAGTGGCTTTGTTAGCTCTAAGTCTTCCAAGTAGCTGGACAGACGGCTAGCTAACAATCTTTCAAGTAGCTTCCCTAGGCAAGATAATAGAGAAATAGGACGATAGTTCAAGGGGCTAGTATTATTTTTATTAGGTTTAGGGATGAATGTGACTCTAGCTATTTTCCATGCTAGAGGAAAATAACCTAGGGTAAAACAAGCATTAAAAATGAGCAGAAGGGAATTAAGAGCTTGAGTTGGAAGTTTTTTAATTACATAGTTCGGTATTTGATCAATACCGGGGGTTTTGAGTTTTAGGTTTTTGATGTTTACAATTAGTTCTTCGATATTGAATGATTCGTCGGTGTCAGAGGAGGTAGTCATATCTGGTATAAGTAGGGGTTTGAAAAGAAGGTTATTTAAGGAAACATAATGATTAACCCCAGCATATGCTATTGGGTCAAAGTCTGGGGAATTAAAATCCTGTTGCACTGACGCAAGGGTGTTATTTAATAGTTCCGCTTTATCGGAGTGGGTGGTGGCAATTATATTATTATGGTGTAGGTTGGGGATATTAAAGTTACGGGCATTGCCTGCAAGTTTACTAAAAAAATCCAAAATGATCGTGAATCGGATATGGTGTGAAGGGAATTACATATTTTATTAAGTTTATCTTTTCTAAATTCTTTAATTGCTAGGTTAATTTTTCGAGTTAATGTTGAATTATTGTTGATCTGAGAGTTAGTCGGATTTCGTTGCTGACGTCTACGGAGTTTGCGTTTGGCTTTAATTAGACTTTCGATTTTAGGTGGTAATTGAATTTTAGGGTCAATTTGAGTATATTTCTTTAAGGGGATGGAAGTTACCATAGCTTCTAGCACGTTTTTAGTAAATATAACTATGGCTTCATCTATTTGGTTACAAGTGTTTAAAGATTCAGAGGGTTGGATATTTTCATTACAGAAGTTTTTGAATATATTCCAATTAGCCTTAACTGGTACAAAATGGGTATTAATAGCAAATGGGCCTTGGGATTTAATATTAGGGCATGGATTAATTGATAGGAAGATTGGTAGGTGATCAGATTCAAGGTCAAAAGTGACTTTGAATTGTTTGAAAGTATTAAGTAATTTCGGTGAAAGTAAAACATGATCAAGAACGGAGCCATTACCTGTATGGCTAATGTAGGTTGGGTGAAAGTTTAATATTGCCTTTAGTTTGGAGTTAATACATAGTTCATTTAGAAGGGTACCATTACGGTTAATTGTATGATCACCGAAATTTGTATGTCTAGCGTTAAGGTCACCTAGTACAATATGATTGCCCTTTGAGGAAAAATCTTTGATAAAGTCAATAGGTAGATGGTTAGATGGACTTGAGTATAGTGTTGTTACTTTACATGTGAGAGATAGTGATAAATTCACATGGGTTAATTCCTTTGTTAATTAATTTGTAGGGAAGGGAGTTTTTTATTAGTAGGGCAATACCTCTTTTAGAGACATTTTAATGGGGTTAGGGACTTTATCAACTGATATTAGGTGGTAATCTATGAATTTAAAATCTTTAGATGAGGTTGTTAGAGTTTCATTTAGGGATACAATATCTAGGTTATAGTCAAGTACAAATTTTTCAAGTAGTAATTTATTGGGTTTTAAACCTCTGAGATTAATATGGGCTAGGTTTTCCATACTCAGTGTGGGCCGGTAATGAGGTTATCTAGAGTGCTTAATGATTTAGCAATGAGGTATGAGTCTGGCAGATAGCCACAGATGCTGCTCATGGCCCTGGATATGGTCTCGCCTACCATACGAGGGTCTGCTTCAGGATTATTGATAATAATAGAGGTTGTTCGTACAATTAGGTTAATAAAGTCGGTAGGGGATATTACTATATAGGCGTAGTTGTCTTTGTGATCTGGTGTTGCAGTTGTATGTCGGTGGGTTTGAGGTGGTCTGGTCCTGGTTTGTTGTTGTTCGGTGTCATTGGAGTGCGTTTTAGTTCGGGTGTTGGAGTGTTGCAGCCTGGTGTTCTGGTCAGTGACTGCAGCACTGTACGTTCTGGTATTAGTGACTGGGTTGGTTGTCTGAGACGTTCGAGTCTGTGGGGGTTGTTGACGTTGCAGTTGTGTAACTTGGTTAGAATCGAGTATAGAGTGAGGGGGTTGGGTATCAGGTTTTGTATTCGTTGTGGGTTCTTGTCGTGGGGCGGAGTAAATTTGTGGCTGTATAATGGGTTTTAGATTGGCTCTGGCCTGGGATAATGCCTGCTCCTTATAAAACTTACAGCCAGCATAAGTGGCTACATGCCCTTCGCCACAGTTGGCGCAAATGGGGCTGTCTCTGGGACGGGGGCAGGCATAGAGGGAATGATCTCCTCCACAACGGAAGCAAACAGACTTGTTTGTGCAAGAATTGATCAAATGGCCAAATCTCAGACATGAGCGGCACATTATGGGTTTGAAGGGAGGGTGGGCGTATTCTACTGTTAACTGAACTAGGTCAAAAAGTTTAAGACCGGTTTCAACTAAGGATTTGGCTTGCTGGGGATTACTTATAGTGATTTTAATTAGTGGAGTTGGTCTATTTGTTCTTAGACTAGTAATACGGGAAATACGTAGAAAATCAACTTTCTGCCTAGTGAGGTTAGCTTTGATGTCGTCGATGTCAAGAGAGAGATCTACCCCCTTGACAACGACGACTGGGTGGCCCCCTGGTTTCGAAAGGACAGGCCTGGCTTTGGATAAGGTGAAGGTGCCTCCGAAGGCACCTTCAGGCCAGTCGGCAGAAAGTTGAATGAAAGAGTCGAAATTGGCCGGTTGTAGTTGGAAGGAATCTTTACCCGCTCTTCGGATTGAAGAGAGGGTAGCGTCAGGTTTGAGACGTTTAACTTCAGTGATGAAATTCTTAACAGACTGAAAGTTTTCCAATAGCTTAGAAATAAAAATATACCATTAATATGTATGGCAAAAAGATTAACCATTCCACACATGCGAAATTCTTAGGTATTATCTTTGATTCCCATATTAAACATACAAATTGGCTAATCCATTTTAATGAAGTAAAACGCAAGTTAAATATTCGCTTTGCCCAACTTATCAGACTTCGTGGAACTAATATTGATTTTAAACATTCTAATCTGCGTATTTACAAACAATATATTAGACCAGTAATGGAATACGGAGCCCCTGTGTTATACAATATATCAAATGCTACCTTTACCAAACTCCAACTCTTCCAAAATAAATGTCTAAGATTAGCCTTACACCTGCCTCGTTCAACTAACATAAAAACCCTCCATTTACTTGCCAAAACTCCCCTAGTAAAAGATCGCTTTAAAACCCTATTATCAAAATACCTCCTAACTTCACACATAAAAAACAAATCCAAAATAACCAACCGTTTCGCTAAACACATTCATAAAAAAACCTATAGGTCAGCTTTGAACATATATAAGTTTAACACGTAGTGAATTTGCTTCAAACTCAAGAAATTTATTCATTGTTTAATTCTCTTAACCCAACGTATCAGGTCTTTCAGAGACAACTCACTGTTATACATGTGTTGTGAGAGCATTATATGCTCCATTGACTTTTTAAACTATTTCTTTCATCGACTGGTTAATACACAGTGTGAGCGTGGCACATAGTGCTACGTTCACGCTGTGTATATCATAATGGTCTTCTGTAGAAGACCATTTTCCCCCAGGTGCTGTGATTGGCCGAAGTATGACATTTGTCTTACATCTTGTATTATGGTCTTCAGTTGAAGACCATTTTTCCACCTCGCCTACCATACCATACTATTACTTACAATCTACACACTTGACTAATTTTGACTTCCCCTGTATTTCACATGTAATATCATACTAAGACCAGGACACAGTTTATATCACAGTTTATATCATCTTACTACTGATACACACTCTGTTAAGCATTATTATCACTAGCATTCCATTTTTACTGGTAAAGTTATTCTCTTAATATTACTACTTAATATAATTCTGAAACTAGCAGAACTATAACTTACTTGTGTATGTGAACATACTTGTAACCTATTTATTACTGTAGTTATGGACACCGGACTGTAATTCAACCCATTTTTGCATACATCCATATCATATCTTGATACTATTAGTGCTTATGAGTGTCTGTCTGTGTGTGCATATTTTTTTGTATCTGTAAATGTATACACGGATAGACACTTTTACTTATATTTAAATTTTACTTATATCGAGCCATTTATCTATGTTATACGAATGACTTTACACATATGACCTCATTTACTTGACTTGACAGAGTTCCTTGACACTCTTGACACCCTTGCTACTTACTGTTTGTTTGTCGATGCATATCCATTGTATCTGTAAATGTATAGACGAACAAACACCTCTTTCTATTATATTACGCTCATCTATTATTAGTACATACCACACAGACTCTAACGCTACTAAACCGAAATATCTTTCCATTATTTAAGCCGAACTTGAAAGACATACTACCGACCTCGTACTATATCGCAAACACTGCTTCATCCCGGTGTTATCGACACCTTGTATTTACTAACTTACTCAGGACACTGACCTACTTAAATCCCCCTATCTTACCACTTAGCCTACTCGTTAGAAAGTATCTATACTCTATTGGTATACCTGGGAGGCAGGAGCATATGTATGCTTTTGGTTTACTCCTTATTCATTTATTTATATTTATTCTTGGTATTTTCATAACTTTAGAGGTCAGTTTACTATATTAATTACCTATGACTCTACTCAATTATCTTTGATTAATATTATTTTGTTGATGACCGCTTAGCCTTGACTATGGATTGTTTATTTTGTTTTTTGGGGGGCTTTGTCATTTGTTTCACTTGACCTATTTTTTCTTGCCCCAGGCTCTGGTGAGAGTCACTTTGGATTCTTGATTTTTTTTTTTTTTTTTTTTTTTTTTTTTTTCATACCTATCTCCTAGTTTAACTTTAAGTGACAGCATGGTACCGGGCACAGGGTATTAGTTTTTCATTTTCCTTGGTTGGCTGAGGTTGCCAGTGGCCACTACAATTCTCTAAAACTTTAAAACTCAAGTTGATTACCTGACATGTAAATCGGGCCAGCCTCGGGCTGGCTATCGATAGGTAATGTCTATGGACTGTAAAATATTTCATATGCAGTTCGATTCATTATTCCATTAGACACCAACATGGATACCACACTTAGCAGTACAAGTTCAGGGCAGAAACGTAAAGCAGCGTCGGAACATACACAGACATCAAAGAAACCACGCAACGAGACCTTCATCGTAGTAAAAAGGCCCCTTCGCAAATCATCATGGCAGAGATCAGACGTGTGGTGCGCGACGACTCTTGCGATCCTGACATATACGGAGAACATACCGGCGGAGGAGACTTTACATTACCGTTCTACAAAGCATTAGGTTGCCTCGCCGCGTTTATGGCCCCACTAGGATGTGGCATGGATGAAGAAGGAAAAGTACTAGCACAGTTGTTGAAAGAGGCAAAGAAACACATGGGCATGGAGGAGGATTATACAAACATTCTGCAGACCGAAACGGCATCAGCCGTCAAGCCGACAGAAGAAGACTCTCTCTTGTTTAAAGAGAAAAAGAACTGGCCTAAATTCCTGAAATCGATGACGGAGATAGCACACGACTTGCTGAAAGCCCAATTGACACAAGCCGCATTGGTCAACGACCTAATCGAGAAGGTCGAAGAAAAGAAAGGCAAAGCAAAAGAGATTCAACGCCCGCTGATTACTGATCCACTCACGAAAGACATTTTTAAATAACTGGAAAGGGGAATGAAGGAAGAGGTTAGCAAAGACTTTGAAGACAAAGAGGTACTCTGTTTGTTGAGAGACGTCATCCATGCAATGCTGGGAAGCTACGCTGATCGATTGAACAATCTCGGTCTCTAATGCAAAGTGATGGACTGTCTGTGGGACTTGATTATTGAGGAAGAATGTTAAAACAATGTTTATGTTTGAAAAATAATAATAAAAAAAGAAAACAATGAGGGCGGAAGGAGTACAAAATCGTGGCATGACTCCTACGGTACCACTGCGTTGGTTGGGGCAGGTACTTTACCCTCGCATATAAATATTCAAATAAGAGAAAAATGAATTTAAGGAGGGAGATTCCATCAGAGCTTACTACCGGTTCGGTTTGGCACACAAATTCGACAACAGAGTACAAAAAACATCTGCCGTCAGAACACTGCCGAGATACCTGAATCAAAGACCAGATCACCCTCAGAACCTTGCAATCAGAGAGAGCAAGTGGGGGAAAGCACGCAACTCCAAGGCTCGTATGCGTTTTTACACTTGTAGAGCTCCGGTATATCACCGGTTTCGCAACCACTACAAGGTAAAAGCCCAGAAGAGGAAAAGATACATGTCCAAGCTACCTTGGAAAAGAGGAGCGTACCGAGCCAACGTAATGAAACATCGAGAAACGCATAGTGAAATGCTGAGGAGCAAAGCAGCCGATGAGCATCGGTAAACTACGGGAGGAGGACAGTAGCAGGTCGATCGGCCGATCGATAAAGAACCCAAAGGCTCTTATAAGAGCCACCACAAATATAAGAAAAATAAAAATAAATTAAGACATTGTGTTTATCGTGTGTTTATTAATATTATTATCGTGTGTTTATTGTTTTCGCTCCAAAAGATTTAACGACCTTCGGTCGTAAGATAAAATCACGAGGAGCCTATACAGGTAGTAACCAATCAGGAGCCAGTATTCCAACTAATTTGCATAATCTATGAATATTCATGAGAAGTTAGTCACATGACTGAAATACTGGCTCCTGATTGGTCACTACCTGTATAGGCCCCTCTTACTACTCTTCTTCTACAGTGCAATGGAGTTTCCAATACAACAAGACTAACAAGTAATAATTACCAAGAGTTTTTCTGTTCAAAGTTGCAAATTTAACGAAAACAGGTGGAGGGTAAAATTTTGACCAAAATTCTTCATTATGCAGTGACAAAACCCCACCCAATCTAATTAAAATCCTATCATCCCTTCTTGAGATATTTTTATGACTGACAAACAAACAAATTAAGGACAAACGCAGGCGAAAACATGTAGATAAGCATTAACATTTTGTTTTTGTGTATCTTATATGTGTATTCCTTAAGAGGTTTTATTTAGTTCTTGTTGAGATAACCTATTTTTTACGAAAATTCCCAGTCACAGTCCATCAAATGTACATATTCCTTTCTGCATTATGATGAGAAACATAGATGTGATAAGCATGTGCTGGTAATATTGCTCCAGCTATAGCTTAAGCTTGCATGATTCATCATCCCACTAGTTTTCATGCCTTATGATACCACTCAGTTTTTAAATTTGAAAACCCTAGCAATTTATTGCCTTGGAAAATGTTACATTGACAACCTCAACAAATTGTATAACAAGATAAATAATAGTGCTGTCATGACATGTCGATTATCGCGATATCTCTTTTCCCACAACATGAAATATGCCTCTCGCGACATATCGTGATACCAAAAACTAATGCTCAACTAAGAAATTTTCGCGCAGCTAGGCTAAGCTACTTCGTACATTACAATTCTAACGTTACGGTATTAAATCTAAGTCAAGTTTAGGCCATTAAAAACGAGCAAAAATACCGTGAAACATAAAAAAATAAAAAAACAAAAAACAAAATCGTGCTCTGTCATCCCACAATGGCACGCTCCGATGTAAGTTGGCAAACAGAACGAAACATAGGCCCAGAACTTGCCACCGAGGTTCTCACTTCGATGTTTCATGTTCACGTTGGCTGAATTACCACACACGTGCGTAATGCGTGATGAATGTAATAGTCACGCGATCATGTTGTCTGCTATATCCGCAAATCATTTTTTCTCATTTTTTCTCGCGTTCATCATAAAAGAAGTAACAATTTGTGTCGCGAGTAAGTTTTCTCCAAAAGTATCGCGACATACCAATATAACGCGATATTTTTTCCATGATAATCGATACGTAATAGAAACATGTCGTGAGAGCACTAATAAATAGCACTAGTAAAATTAATACAGTAAAAAAAATAGCACTGTAAAATACAAATATCCCAACTGTGTAAGAGAACACCAATTTTTGATACTTGTCGGTAAAATTTGAAATTAGCCAGTAAATCTGGTATCAGGTCAGTAAAACCTAAGACTTAGAATACCAACCAAGAGAGTTTGAAGCTGTTTTTGATTACAAATTGAAAAGAACCCAGAAAAGTTCCTAGTTACAAGCGGAAAATGACACTGGTAAATTATTTTTTTATTAAACATTGGTGTTAATCGGAAAATCACCCACAAATTTCAGGAAATGTTGCCAAATAATTTTACCAAATTAATTCAGAGCAGCAAAGGTATGTGTTCCTTTTGGGATGATTTCTTGGTAAAAAAAATGGACAGGTGCAGTAGAAAATAACTTACTTGCTTTTAAAATCAATGAAACACCTTGCTAAATAAGTCGAGATTGGTTAAGAAATAACCATTCCTATTGGCTTTTGAATTTTCAAATCTTGATATTCAATGAATGAACACACAATTACAATGAATGAGTCACTACCTTCGTAGGCCAACGATAGCAAATGCCATCCTTGTAATGCAATATCACTTTTAGTCTGAAAATTTCCTGATTTTAACTCCCAACCAGGAAGAAAGCATATAACCGGGAAGGAGAAAGCTTCTAAGGTGGCAGGTTCCCCTGGGAATTTTCTTCATTTTCGGGAAAAATTCTTTTATTTAGTGTGGCAAATGGAAAATTTTGCCAAATTTTTCCAATAATTTTACGAAATTTCCCTTCAGTATTATCACTTTTTGTCTAAAAATCCTTTAAAGTGGCAGTTCGTTCCCCTTGTGAGTTTTCTTCATATTTGCGCATTTTTACTTTACTAGCGTGTGGCAGTTTACCCCGGAATATTTTCATCATTTTTGGGCAACTCAAATTTACCATTTTCCTTCAACTGTTTGTTAATAGTTTCTCAATAATACCTCCCAAACTGGGAGCATGCAACCGACAAACAAAAAAATCTCCTGCTCTGCATAAAGTTGCTACAGTATATGACCTGACCAGACTTTTAATTTTGTATTTAGTATGCTTATTCAGGGAGTGTGACAGGATGTGATTACATATGGACGTAGGGAGGGATGCCATGTGGGGCATGGATGGGGGCCATGAGGGACATACGATGTAGTATTTACCATGTTGTATACACCAAGGGCTAAATCAGGCATAATTATTTGACTCCACCTTTTTTTCTTATTTAACAAGTCATTTGCATATAAGTTATTATATAAACTGACACTTTCATACATAGTATGCTCAATCAGGGACTGTGATAGCTAGGAAGAGACTTCTTATGGAGACTATGGGACGTCATGTGAGACATAGGGTGGGATGCCATGTGGGACATGTGGTGGGATGCCATGTGGGACATGGGGTGGGATGCCATGTGGGACATGGGGTGGGATGCCATGTGGAAGAGGGTGGAATGCCACGTAGGATATGTGGTGGAATGCCATGCAGGACATAGGGTAGATTGCCATGGGATGGAATGTCATGTGGGACAAGGGATGTCATGTGGGACATGGCGTCCTACCCCATTTCAACAAGTCATTTGCATATGAGTTATTATATGAATTCACACTTTCATACATAGTATGCTCAATCAAGGACTGTGATAGCTAGGATGAGACTTCTTATGAAGCCTATGGGATGTCATGTGGGACATGGGATGGGATGCCATGTGGTACAGGGTAGAATGCCATGTGGGACATGGTGGGATGCTACGAGAAACACAGAGTGTGACAGGTTGGGATGCCATGTGTGACATACGGTATGATGCCATGTGTGACATGAGGTAGGATGCCATGTGTGACATATGGTAGGATGTTATGTGGGATATAGGGTAGGAGGCCATGGGGACATGGGATGTGATGCCATGTGGGACATGGGATGTGATGTCATGTGGGACATTAAGTAGGATATCATTGGGACATTGAGAGGGATACCACGTGGAAAATATGGTGGGATGCTCTGTGGAACATCAGGTGGGAAGCCACTGATGCGGGACACAGGGAGGATACCATTTGGGACATAGGGAGGGATGTCATGTGGCACATATGGTTGGATTAATGTGGGACATACATGTAGGATGGGATCCATGTGGGTCATAGCGTGGAAGCCATGTGGGACATATGGTGGAATGCCATGTGGGACATATGGTGGAATGCCATGTGAGACACTGTATAATGAAATGCAATGTGGGAGATATGGTGAAATGCCATGTGGGACAAGGCATGGGATGTCATGTGGGACATGAGGTGGGATGTCATTTGGGACATGGGATGTGGGACATAGGGTGGAATGCCATGTGGGTCATAGGATGGGATGCCCTGTGGGACATATGATGGAATTCCACGTGGGACATGGGATGTCATGTGGGACATGGGGTGGGATGCCATGTGGAAGATATGGTGGAATGCCATGTGGGACATGGGATGGGATGCCATGTGGGACATGGGGTGGGATGCCATGTGGGACATGGGGTGAGATGTCATGTGGTACATGGAATGCCATGTGGGACTTAGTGTGAGATACCATTTTCATAATTGGCCGGGTCATATAATATGGGTGTCAATTTGCATGTGCATGCGAACCATGACGGTATTTACCGTTCTAGTTTCATATTATTATTAGTCGGCGATTTATATAGCACAATTTGCCAGAGCCTCAAAACGCTGGATGCAATTAGCTACCTAATGAGTTCCCTTGCAGCCAAACGAATCCGCGAACAGGAACTTGACAGGCGATAAGATGGGATAAGACAGGATAATGATGGGATAAGATGGGAAGTAGATAAACACCGCATTTTCATGCTTCCCTTCTCGAATAGTGTTCAGAGAACCAGACAGGGTGTGACTGTCCTACCATCGCGACCGACGGCTTAATGTCCCCTCCGAAGAATGGCGAGCGCCATTTAACCATTGCCACTTCTTACAACAGTTGAATGGGATATGTTAATTTGAGGTCGTCAGTATATCTTATATTTCACCTCCCACCCCCCCCCCTCCCCCAGTTAAAATATTAACGCTCCTGAACTTCAATTTATCTATGAACAACGACAAAAGCTTGCTGTGGTGTCTGCCTCAAGCTCTCCCAATGCTGTGTCAGCATCTGGCTCAGTCTCCAACAGTGCAGCATGTTCAACTGTCCAATCCTTATGACAACAAAATTAAAAAGAAGTAATCAATCTCCACCTCTTAATCACAAATACAAAATGATTATAAAGTTAATGCTTTTGCATCCCTACAGTAGAAAATTGTACAATGAATTATGATATAAATTTCAACTAGAATGGTAAATACCGCCATGGTTCGCATGCCCATGCAAATTGACACCCATATCATATGACCTGGCCAATTATAAAAATGGCATCTCACACTAAGTCCCACATGGCATCCCATGTCCCACATGACATTCCACTTCATGTCCCACATGACATCCTATCCCATCCCTTGTCCCACAAGGCATTCTACCATATCTTTCACATGGCATCACATCCTATCCCTTGGTGTATACCAAATGGTATATATTATATCATATATCCCATATGGTCCCCATCCATTTTCCACATGGCATCCTTCCCTATGTCCATATGCAGTCACATCCTGTCACACTCCCTGACTGAGCATACTAAATAAACAGTCTGGTCAGTTCATATACTGTAGCAACTTTATGCAAACGACCACAATAATAAAGGCGGAGTTTAATAATTATGCCTGGTACAACCGTTGGTGCTCAAATATTTTTAAGGATTTTAAATCTCCGATGCTACGAGAGAGACACTTGAAGATCTCTGAAGAATATTGGAAAATTATATCATTTTACAGTTATTTTCTAAGGAAATATCAAATGTTTTGTAGACTTTTTAAGGAAACTAGTCTTCAATCTTGTCTTAAGTGTCTCTGAAAAACTAACATATATAATATCTGTGGTGCGCAGTGAAACTGCTGCCAAGTATAATCAGAAACAGATTGCAAGTGTACGCAACACATGTTACATTGCATTGTGGTGCGCAAAGTGCTGCGCATATTTATATATATCTTTTGAACGTATATATTCTTTGGTATTAATAATTCTGTTTGTATATAAAAGGCTGAGGCTATATTTACATTTCTGTTTAAAGATAAATTGATTTAAACTTACATTGATTTAAAGATATATTGATTTAAATATAAATATTTAAAGACAAATTTAAACATAAAATGGTTATAGAAGCATTTTTACTATTAGATATATTAATGTTTATATACAAATTGTTATATTTGGAGATATATTTTCTGTTTGTATATTACTTGGATTTTGCTTTCTTTTATTTATTTCATATCTAATTTGTCGTTTTCTTATTAATATACATTTGTTTATTTGTATTTGTTTCATTTTTAGTTTATATATTTCTTATTATCTGTTGTATTTTTAATTTCATTTATTGCATATTCAATTAAATTTTTGTATATTTTTTTTTTTTTTTGCATTGGTTTCTTTTAATCATTTCATTTTTAGTTTATGTTTTTATTAATAAGTTTTCTTAAATTCGTTTGTATTGAATTCTTTTCATTTATTTCATATTCAATTTATAGTTTTCTTGTTTTTTCTCGGTTTTTTTTTTTTTATTGGTTTCTTTTTCAATCATTTCATTTTTAATTGATGTATATCATTAATATTTCTTTAAAAAATTTTGTGTTGAATTCTTTTCATTTATTTCATATTCAATTTATATTTTTCTTACAACATATTTTTTTTTGGTTTCTTTTTTTGTTTATTTCATACTTATATTTATGTTTCTTACTCGTTTTTTTTCCTTTTCATTTTTGCCTAAACGGCCGCCCATACATTACTGTCATGCAAAAAACTTTTCCACTTCCATTTGATATGTTTACCACGCCGTTTTCGAAATATTAGAAATAATAGATAATAGAGCTAGGCTTTTTGGCGCGAAGCAGCCATTTTGATATTCAAATGTTTTTCAAGCAGTGATTATTAATATTTCAAGTACATAAATTAGAAACTATGACATTTTATTGCAACTAAACAATATAGCTGCATGACTTCAATATTCTCTTGTGTAATAAATGTTCCTATTAATAGGCCGGCTGCCGAACTTAGGGTATGTACTACCTACATCATGCTTACATCTAATTCATGTTGGTTATTTCTGGTGGCTATCAAAGTTTTTTTTGTTTCTGTGGCGCCTATGTGATGTACATAATCATATATCACCCAACCACACATACATTTATACTACTTAAAATCATTGGTATTGATACAGTGCCTTCTATTAAATATCTTTTTTGTTCATTACAAACTAGCAATCATGTCTCTAGAAACTATATTTGTGATCTTTAAAGGTTTAGTTCAGTGGTTAAGCATGCCCATCTTATATGAAAGAGGACTTCAAAAGAAACAAAATGGTGAAGAAAGCATTGCAAAATCTTATTCCGTTAAGGAGATATTCAAGTTTAAAGTTTAGTATCATTAATGTAGAAACGACTGAAATCAGATTAGCTATGATATCACAGCCTCAGATTCCTCAAAGCCTTTATGTATTTCAAAGAAAGTGTACTTATGTTTTCACTATTTAAATTATTTTTCCTCAAACTTTCTTCAGGAGGAATATTATAAATACCCTTCCTAGATTCAGTTTTACTTCTTTTTTGACATATCTCATGATTTTCAAGCCACAAAATTGCACTGTGGCAGGACAAAATATGATAGAATACATAAAGACTTTGAGGAATCTGAGGCTATGACATCACAACTTGTCTGATTTTAGTCGTTTCTACACAAATGATACCAAACTTTAAACTCAACCTTAAGGGAATAAGACTGTGTAATGCTTTCTTCACCATTATGTTTCTATTGAAGTCCTCTTTCATATAAGATGAACATGCTTGACCCCTGAACTAATCCTTTAATTAAAAGTCACATTTATTTCAAATAGGTCATGAATGCTTTGCTTGATTATGAAAGTACTTACAAAAAACGTGTGATAGATATACTTACTGAATGCCTGCGTGGGCTGGTGGGGATCGGGTTGCTGATATGGAGAAATTGCATTCGGTCGGATGACATTTACTTTTACAAGATACATAGGCGCACGTTATTATGAAATGTTTGAAGTCAATTCTTAATGCCGTCGTTTTTCTCATTAAATAGGGTGTACATTTTTGAAAAGCCATTTGATTTATCGTGTTAACCCTGTTGTAAAGCTCCTTTTGGGATAGGCGTAATTTGTATCTAATTTGTTTCAGTGACGCATACTTTGAAACGTTTGGCAACCCTGATGTACCTCATACACCAATATTGAATGTCATCCAAATATCAAAATTTCGGAGCAGTTGGGTATACGGCGGTGCCATATAATGGGATCTATGAATAAATCAATCTGTCAACAAAAAAGGGTCAATAAGAAGTACTAAAATATGAATAACAAAATTTGCAAATCTCCCGTACAGCAGTGTTTAATCTCAGCAATGAAACTAAATTTGCAATGAAAAACATCTACATTTAAATTGTGAAACTTCCTTTTTGTTTTAAATCCACTTTTTTTGCAACAGATTCGTCTGAAGACATCCTTAAACTATGTTACGTTGTTTCCTTTAAAAAAATACGGAATGGGCCTAGATGTCTGTAATTTTATGAGCGTTTCTAGCAGTTAAAGTGGGAATCTCGCCTCAGTAAAGTTGCAATGTTCATATCTATCACGTCACATCCGGCTGTGGATCGTTTTTAATTAAACTTCCATGTTAACACAATATGGCCTTTAAATGTGTCAAATGCTCAGCTGAAAATCAAAGTTACCACATTGTATCTTATAACGGTAAAATGAGGAATATTATGTCTACCGGGAAAAGAGTGAGGACCGTGGTAAAAGCATGTTAAAATTGGGACCCACTTGTTAATATTTTCAAAGTGGCACTTTGTGCCTAATATTACTGAGTCTCGCGAAGACTTATAGGTTTCGAAGACAAATGACGTTTACATTGGTGTTGGCAGGTGGAGCTGTTGTGTTTTTGCAAAGAAGCTTAAAATTTAGTATCGATAATCAACAAATATTACATAATTCTGGAAATCACTTCAAAAGGGAGCATTTACTGCCCACTTCTGGTGTCAGGGCAGTATGATAGAAATATAATTAGCTTTCAGACTCAATAATATTGTGTCCCCGTTACGTCCAACTGCTCTTTTCAGCAACATTTTCAGTTGTCCTGACACTCCTCATATTTCAACCCTTTCTATTTCATCACTGAGACCAATTCTTTCAATAATCTCAACCCAGGATTGGCACTTTCTAAATTTGCAATCCCTGCGTCAACGCAAATCGTCACTGCCTGTCTTGGTTTCCTGGTCACAGTTGCAAATGAGAATAATAGGAATTTAAATCAGGAAAAAAGATGGGGTGTTTTAACTGTGTTTGCATTCTTTGGACTGATGTGTAGTGTAGTAGTTCACAGCCTTGATCAACTTAAACTTTTAATTTTAAAGAACATACCCATATCGGTACGACAGGGAGACGATCCTTCAATAATTTGAACAACCATATTCATTATGATGTAAAACTTTGCGCAAGTGCCAGGAGCTAGCTAACCAGCAACATGCTTCGCCTACTGGGATAACAGAGGGTAAATCGACTTGTTGGTGTCTCTTCGTTGCAGTGGCTTGCTTTTACATAAAGTTCATAGACGTTAGAACATGTTCAGTCCGTATGAGTCCTATCAGCAGCCTACCCCACCCACGACAATTAAATCAATTTACAGACGAAGACGCGAAATAGGTCCGTTGGATATATTTTCTTAGTTATTCGGTATATTGCAGTGATTTCAGGTAGTCCTACGTATAAAGGATGCTAAATATTGAAAAAATTGATATTTAAACGGTAAAAAGCAAGAAGGCCTTAAAATGTACTATTTATAGTATGATTACAATCGATGATAATTTGTAAAAGCTATTTGAGAAATTGTTGCGAAAAGCAATTGTGACCTAATCAGGTCAACGAGATACTTCAGATGACGTAAGTAACGTACGAATTCGCTGTATCAGTCGTTTTGATTTACTCTGCTGAATGAGACTCGATTCCTTATCCATGATTTGGCTGCTTTTAGTAGACCTCCATGTGTTTTGACTTTTCGGGAAAATATGTGGTATCATAGGGTGGGCGGTAAAAAGCATCGGCAGTAAGCCACATCTGAAATAAGATGTGTTCCTCTTTTTCGTCCGTAGGTGTTTACGCTGACCATAGTAACTTACATCAGCAACAAACCCATTATTATCAAGAACCAGTTCCGCGAATCGGTAGGCTATCGCGCAGTTTTTAAGAGAGGCCACGGTGCTTCCAGTGCTATTTTCCCACTCTTCGTGATTCTGAGAACTAAGGGCGTAGAACGTCACCTGCATTTCACGTGCTACATGTGTCTCGTAAATAACACGTATTTTGTCCACATTAGCAGCGGAATCGATATGGCAATCCAGAAAGAGATGTGGATCAATTCGTTTAACCTCAACACCTTTGACCTCCACGCGCACAAACTTGCAAAGACCTTTGACCTCAGCAAGATCCGACTCGTCCCGCACGGAAATTTCACTGTGAAGTATTCTCTGCTCTATCATGACATTGGGATGAAATTCTGCTTTTTCGTTTTTTTCCTCTATATAAACTTCCTCGTATTCGGTATTTTTTGCATTTCTGTGGAAAACATAAAACAATTATTGCCTCATTTTATTGTTCAAATCCATTTGAATACTTGAAATCAAGCTGCTTATTGTTGTTCAACAGTAAGCTTTCGAAAACCGCTGTCGAAAGTATAAATGAATTAAGAAAACATGTACAATAATCTATATAAATGTGCATTTGTTCTTCAACAATTGCACTTTACCAATAGTGACGAAAATTGACGTTTAAGTATGGCCCACTACTAGGGGAAGTTGGGCGATGGGGTGTAAATATCATGTCAAAGGGCACATGATCAGGTACAAAGGACGCGTCACCATATCAAAAAACAGTTGTACCTCCCCGGAGAGGATTTTTTTCACATTTGGGAGCATCGCGCTAAATACAAAAAGTAGCCCAAATTTAAGCATGATGTACGTGTGTGAGAACTACCACTGAACTCTTCAGTGCTCAACTTTTGACGGTAAAATGAAATACCCGCAGTGGCGTTTGTAGGCATTGAAACCTTTATACATAAACGCCCTGGCTACTTGTTATTGACAGATCGAACACCGTCGAACATCATTCTTCACCAAAGCTGTCATGTACTATGGGCAGGGCCGCCGACATGGGGTAATAGGGGGTGTAATATCCCGGGCTCGGTGCCCTGGGGTCATAAGCGACTATACAAATTATATGGGGGCTCGAATTCTCAGTTTTCCCTGGGCCCCGCGATTCCTCTCAGCAGCACTGATTATACAGGAAGTCTTTATTGAATTTTAATCACCGTCTTGAATAGATATTTTTCGCAGACGTATTTCAAATTTGAAATAGATAACCCTAGAACTGTAATTCCTGAAGACATTTTTTTGGGAGGTAAAAATACAAAATTACAGTATAGTGTTTGAAAAAAGGGAGTAAAAGGTCAACTTTGGGAAACTAGGAAGGGTGTCCCTTGTAACTTCGATGCTGCCGTACATACTTTCAAATTATGAGGATCAGGGAGTGTCCTTCACATTATGTGCCCTCCAAACCCCACCTCACCCCACCCCAAGATTCAAACATCTTCCACCAACCCTGGTCATAGATTAGTGACTATGATCTAGCTTTAGATTAAATGAATAATATACTCCTAAAAACACAATTACCTTCGGCGACCCTTTCCACTTATCGAATTTCTTTGGTTTCCACTTGCATCGAAGGAGGGAGGGTCGTGCTTTCGGCGCAGTTGGTACTTCCCCAGCAAATTTATCCTCAAAGGAGAACCATTATCTTGCAACACCTTAAAAGAGAATATAATTATTATCCAGTTTCTTGGTTTTGGAAAACTGTAGAAAATATAAATGGCTACAGATATAGATCCTTTTATTACATAAGTTTAATATTTCTATGGCGTCAATTGGGACAACATCACAGGCTGGTGATTACAAATTCGTGGGGGCAGGAGCCGTAATTAATTTGTATTATTTCAAATTCTGCAGAAAAGTGGGCGCATCCCCTCTTCTTATTCTTTCAATCTACGTTTCAATCATTTACAGGCTGATGACATTAAAAACGGAACTTTACTGTTCAAACCGGGACAGGAAATGAATGAAAACCGCGCTTGTACGCTTCTCTTCTCGAATGGTGTTTAGAAAACCAGGCAGGGTGACGCGAACTGCCGTCAGGACAGTCATTTAATGTTCTTATCTGAGGAAGGTTAGCGCCATCTAAGCATTGTCCACTTCTGCCAAAAATTGTGGCCGGAGTATATGAGCTGCAGACGACGTACTTTTAGTATGAATGATGTTTGGCGAATCTGTCTCTACAAAGCTGAGGAAAATCTAGTGAGACTTGGAAGAGCATCGAACCTGGGAACATTAGCCAGCACCTCAGTCGCGCATCACAGTCGTGTCCCCGGAGTATTGTCCTTCCGACCCCCTCGTCAATTAGATATTTGACTTTCGAGAAATAATATGAAAGAAGTCGGAATGTATAACTAGCAATAAATTCGAATCATATAGCCCTATCCTGTGTGTCTGTTCAGCTGTTGGAGATGGTACCCCCCAGGTTCGATGTAGATGTAGGCCTTAGTCAAGAATGGCATACTAAATAATATTTTGTATCATATGTTTATAAAATTGCTTTTGTCATGACCAATAAATGAAATGCCGGTAATGCACTAGGCTAGTCAGATAAAATTCTGACCATAGTATACGCTTTGCCCATGTGCCTACATGTTTGAAAATATTGAAACTTGTGTTATTGTAGAGTTTCCAAATTCCAAAATTTTAGGTCGTATTCATTGTAATTTACATTAGTAGAATTGGCCTAGCTTACGTACGGCCTACTGTGATCTTTTAGCATGAAAACTCGTGCATAGTACCTAAGTTTGTAAAGTGAAGTTGATATAAGTGTTGAAATTGTCAATAGGGGAGGAACTGCGTTTTGAAAAAGAGGACAAATTCCAAAAAAATCACCCGCCTCCTTCCGTGGAAAGAAGTACAGGGCCCGGCCCCAATACAGGTTTGAGACATGACCCCCCCTCCCTCCCTCCCTTTTTCTCATCCTCCTCCTGAAGTACGATCCATGCACGGGAAAAATTCTTGGTTTGGAACATTGTGCACGTAATTTGGGCATGACAACACGTGCAACCACCCCCGCCTCCCTTCCCTTCCGTTCACCCTTTTTGGTATCTTTCCTACTCAGATTAGCTGGTTGACGCAAAGAGAAAAAAGGTGTATTTGACTTAGTCTTAGAACTATACGACTGATACGTCAGACATTAATTTCCTTTAAACTATTTTCTCGAATACTTACATGCAAAGGGTTGTAATCTTTGTTGTCGCTCAAAAGCTTGGGGACTTTTCTTAAGTTTTCAGGATTGCAAAAATTCGTGTTGCACATTTCACATATGATTGCATCACCGTAGCATCCCCAAAGCCGCGGACTGTTTATAAGCTCCTCATCAGTATTCGTTCGACCTCATTTAAACATTTTTTTGTTCGTTATTGAGGACAATGGATAGATCTATGAGCACTGACAGGCAGCACAGGGCCTAGCAGCTAGCTAATCATAAACAGGAGTGAAATTTAAACAATTCTAGGAAAGGCGATAGAGTGCATCGTGCGATCATGTGCGCGGAGTAGCTTTACTGTGTGACGTCACACGCACATACCCACACTCATGAGCAAGAATAACGCGATACGCTGATTAACATTTTCCACGTGACGTCACACGCGCTTTCACGCACACTAATTTGAAATCTTGGAGGGAAGTTTTTCGCGAATTACTGTTGTTTGCAGCTATATGTTTATATTTATCGTGTAATTCGAAAACTATCCTTGTTTTCTTTACAATCAGTCGATCGAGTAATTATACTTTTTTTAAATTTTTGATAAAACCTATATTTATTCTGTATCATTTTTGTGTGATGAAATGAAAATATGTTTTCCCTGTTGTTTTTTTACCATGAAAGTTTATTCTTCTCCCCTATAGGCTAGATCTGCGTGTTAATTTGCCATTATTTGCTGTCCAAAACAAAACGGTGACGTCATCGTGAAATACCTCTTTACTTGGTTGGAAATGTGACCTGAGGTCATCAGACCGCATAGCAACCGCGCGCATTTAATGTACCCCGCTAGATCAGCTGTGTTTGTTTACGTACCGCACACAGTAAACGCATTTGGACTTGCCCACGTGTATCGCGCAAAGGTTTGTTTTCACTCCAAAAAATGACGTCACCTTCCTGATGTAGCGTAGCACCAACCAAGTGAATAGTACCTGGCGAGGTAGATGCCGGCTAGAAGAGGTCTCTGGGGTGTCTTCCTGAAATACAATATTGTTTGTTTACTCGCAAATCAAAATGGCGGGCGGAAGTGTGAAAGGGTGTACAGGCTTAAATTGTAATCTGTGCTGTTGCTGTGCAATGTCATTTAACAGATAACCAATAATGAATTTTAAAAACTGTGGTTTGGGGGTTAAATTAAGATTAATCTTCGCAATTAAGTAGCATTGCACTCAGGACTTTCTTAGTATATTTTGACAGTTTTCGCCTCGGGGTTCGCCTGATGAAAAACGAAGGAAACTGTTGACGTACCTATACGTCCAAAAATGCACATTATTTATAGCCTACTTCACAGTTTTTAGCGTTAACTTCCTATCGCGAAAATTCGTGTTTAATTTACGAACTATAAAGTTAAATATGTAGCCTATATAAAAGATCGACAGGTTGAAAATGACGAATACAGGAATAGCCTATTTCTAAAATGTGTCTTTATGCAAAGAAAGGTCAAGAACAAATGGACGGGGAACGGAAGTGATAACGCTGTATAACCAGAGTTATTGGTGTCATCAGAGTAGGAACAACATTGTAATTACTGATAGGAACTATCAGATTTATTGGAAGCCTTCACCAAAATTGAACGTTGTATTTAGTATCCGCACGGGATCTTCAATCAAAGTAAGCATATTTAATATTTTTTTGGCATGGATTTTTGGACTTTCCAAGTTACTTTATCTTAAATTAAGTCTGTGTCAAGGGCGGACGTCATACTATGGTCAGCCATGCGGGTTATAACGTCTCCTAATATTACGCCTAAGAAAAATCAATTCTTACGTCATAACAATTCCATTTCATACAACTAAAACGAGTCGCTAGTTGGCTGTGTCCTTTAGGCGTAAGTTAAGATATAATTTTATACGTGAAAACTAATTTTCTAATCTCACGTCTAAAGGAAACAGCCAATCAGCGACCCGTTTTAGACGTATGCAATAGAATTGTTACGACGCAAGAAATGATTGTTACGACGTAAGAATGGATTTTTCTTAGACGTAAAATACGTTTAAAAATTAATTTTTACTTGAAAATTATGTCTATTCATACGTCTAAAGGAAACAGCCAATTACCGACCCGTTTTAGACGTATGAAAAGGAATTCTTACGACGTAAGAAACGATTGCTACGAAGTAAGAATTGTTTTTTCTTCGGCGTAATAAGGAGACATTGTGACCCGCATGGCCAACCATAGACGTCTCCCCTCAAGAAAGTCTCCTCCGACATTAACCTTTTGAAGCTTAACCCTGTTTTTAAAACTTTGCAGGAAAATGTGCATTATTATAAACCTTCTGATAGAACTCAAGTAACCCTGTAAGCTCTTAAAATATTATAATCCGGCCAGAAAGCTTATCTTTCTGCGTTAAGAATAGCATACATTCAAGCTTAGAATATAGTATACAATGTAAGGTTATAGGGATTAGGAGAGTCCAACAAGTGCTTATCCATAGGAATACTTCTCCAGGAGGATTTGGTCTAATTACGTGAGAACACATTTTGGGAGCAAACCATTTTATGTGGCCGCAGTATTTATATTTCATGCGTGCAGTTTTCCTGTGTGGAAATTTAGACTTTCCCTGGTGTATTTTCCTGTGTTGAAAGAAGCTGATTTTGTATACAGGTATATATTGGTATGTTCCAAACTGTTGCCGTAGGGTGTAAATTATATCCCTGGAGAAATTTTTCACGCTGTCACGAGTGTTTGGTATCAACGCCTGGTTAATTTAGGGATCTGGTGTGGAACATCTGCAAGCAGGGATTCAGCGTCGCACTGAAGGCTCCCGGCGATATGTTCTCCATAAATCAGGATCTGAAAGCATGAATACACGTCAATCTTTAACCTAATCACGAGAAGTCAACATAAGTACATGAACCAGGGGAAGGAAAAGCGTAGTGGTGGACCTCAAGAATAGCGCACTGGTGGACCTCAAGAATAGCGTACTGGTGGACCTCAAGAAATATAATTAGGCGCGCAGTTAGTAGCAATGGCTGGATATCTGGGTATGCTGTACGGGTAAATGCGCATATGGGTTCACTGTATAACTGTGTATGTTGCTCTATATTATGTTATTTGTATGACTATATGCATTTTGAAGTTTTATTGAGTTAGCACCGAATACTTTAAAGCCATAAGAATATGTGTATGTGTTTGATCTTACAAGTGCTCCTCCGTTTGCCATCATACCTAAGACAGACTTGTTACAGTCTAACAGAGTGTGCCTATCAAATGTTTTCCTTAAATTTTAAACTTCTTCCGCCTCTCCGCAGTTCTGCTTAGCAAAGGCCCTCTACAGCTAAGCATATTGTCAAATGTGATTAGGGTTGGGTGGGAGTGAGGGTGATATTATATCTTAAGAGTGCATGGTTTTGTGACTTCCGCTGCCCAAACTTTTGGTATAAGACAAACCTCCCTCTATATTGTGCATGTATTTTCCAATTCCTTGTTTTTTTCCGTTGTTTTACCACAGATGAAATTGCAGACATTCTTGATTACCTCCATGATCTTCCTAGTCAACGGTCAAGAACTAGGAGCCCAATCACCGCCTGTTGATTTTCCACCTGGTCAAGCGAGCATCGATGAACAAGTTGGAGAACGTTTGGGCTGTTCGGTTTACTATCCCACTATTCACAACATACAGGTATATAGTTACATATATAGTTATATGATTTAAAGGCCATCTATCGTGATTAAAATGTGGCGGCGTACAATTTATTCCACAACGATACTGATTGGCAATGTAAGTGCACACTGCACAATTGTGTTTCGACCAATCAAAACACAGAACTTGGATTCCATTTACCTCGTACGTTAAAGACGACAAGTGGCCTTTAAGTGTTTTACTTGAGAGAGAGAGAGAGAGAGAGAGAGTTGAACACACAATTACAATGACGGGGTCGTCGCCTGCGTACTCGGTTATGATAGTACAAATGCTATCACGGAACGCTTAATACGACCCGGACGAGAACACAGGTACGACGTACGGACAGACATAACATCGACAACCAAGTCAATGTCCACGGCCTTTGATAACCAGTTGTGGTGCACTGGCGTGTAAACCCACCCCAGAATTGAACCCGAGGCCTCGTGGTCTGTAGACAGGTATGATAACCGCTACACCACAGTTGGTAGATAAGTGTTTTACTTCTTCATCGGTTCCTTTAAGTAGTTTAGTAACATACGTGGCAGTAACACCTTTTAAGGATTAATGCGCGGCAGTCAAGTAAGTTCATCTTAAGAGGACTTTAACAAAAAGAAAATATCTCGTCTCAAGAAAATTGCTTGACACGCATCGGTATGTCTGCTACATACTACTGAAGTCACTTCCGGGCTGTTTTTGATTGGCTCTTGACCCGCCACCAATAAATGAGATACATACCAATGATATCACTTCCGCAGCGGTAAGTGATTGGCTGTAAATATTTTGACCAATCAGTCTTTTTCACCAGGAATCTGGACAATGAAAGTTGATTAACGATTTCTGTGTATTTTTTTATTTTGAAATTGGAAACAAGTAGCGAGCCTTAACTTCGAACGTTTTCTATGAATTCCTAATAACTTAATGTAACGTTTGTTCCGCTTCATCCTTACTACAGCTAACCAACGATGTTGATCGATTGGCAGAAATACAAAACCTTCTTACCAGCCTACTCGAAAAAATAAGCCCAGGAGGTAAGCAATTTCACCTTTCTTTGATTGAGCACCATGACTAAGGGCAGACATGGACAGACCAAACGAAATAGGGCCATATAGGCTCCTGACGAAATGGGATAGGGATTCGATTGCTTTCCTGACAAGAGGTCTGTGATCTGAATGATCCATAGATGGCATTTGAAAGGTGCAAGGGGGCATTTCCCCTCACGCTTTCCTCTTTTGTTCTTCTTTGTAAGTTGAATTTAGGGATATTATGATTTTATCCCCACCTCTCCCCCATAGAATTTCGGTGGGCAAATCCCGCTTAAGGTATGCGCCGTAAACTAACATACTAGCTGGCTCGACCGGAATAACTTGAATGCCGTCAGTGGTATATAAAGACGTATTGTCCTGAATAGCACGAACACTATTCAGCTAAATATTTCCAAAAAATCTAAGGCTGTATTTGGCAGACCCTTACGCTATTACTGAACACCTGGCTGCAGTGGCTGCATGCAGTCTGGGCCAGATTCACGATATACGGCCCTTCTGTACTTGTTGTGTGCCGCAACCAGGGAATTCCCTCTCAACACCGAACTCTCAAACTAGGACTGTGGGATTAGGGAGGAAACACTATGAAACCATGCATGCCGTGATCCAAACTACCAGCGGATATGTGCCAGCCGTCAGACCTCCATGTGATTTTCTGAAACTAATTGATACGTCTAGCGATCAACCATGATCATTAATGACGTGATGGAGAATTGATAAGAAAGTAATGAAGAAAGAAATGACAGTGGTGGAGGAGAAAGACTTAAAAGAGAGAAGAAAGAAATGACAATAGCAGAGGAGAAAGCGAGAAGAAAAGGGATCATACTACTGTATATTTCGGGTATCAGATCTATAAGCCTACTTGGCTACCGTAACGGCCCTGGGGTTAAACTCCGACCAGTTTGAAATCATTTTCAAAACAAGTTGGTGAGACGGCCAACTGTGAAAATAAATTGAAAGAAAGCTGATAAAAATAACAACAGCAAGCTAGAAACAGCTTACTTCATTTTCCTCTATCACGTTATATTATTAGAAATATCTTTCACTGATTAGTCAGTGAGCTATGGGGTTGGCCAGGGTTTAGGCATGTCTGGGGTCATGAATCATTGTGCTAGGTCCTTAACAATGAAACAGACAAGTAACGTTATTTGGTTATTGCGCACGCATGATATATTTTCGACATAGTCAGTTAGTGCATGAGCTATGCTGTCCTGAATTATGCATGATATACAGTGTGGGCGACATTATAGGGCAGTAGTGGCGTGATGGCGAAGCTTTCCTAAAGAGGGAACCGAGTGCTCAAGGGGGCGCCCAAATCGTCCTGAAAATATATCTTTTTAGGCCCTGGGAAAATTGATGTGTTGATCAATAACTTCTTCTTATATACTATTTACACGTGATATTCCATTTTGTTGTCCAAAAGCGCATAAATTTTCCACATTTTTTGTAAACTTTCTTCAATTTTAGGGAATTTTTTTTTCCATTTTCGGGAAATTTCTTTTCAATTTTCGGGAAATTTCTTTTATTTTAGAAAAAATTCCTTCATTTTCAGAAATATTGACCTACATTTGCTTGAAATTTCCATCATTTGGGGATATTTAGAAAATTGTCTTCGTTTTTCGAAACATTTTCCTACATTTTGTTGATCTTTTTTTCAATATTTAGGAAGTTTTTTTAATTTTGGGAAATATTCTTCATTTTTGTAAAATTTCTTTCATTTTAGGATATTTCCTAAAAAGTTTTTTTCCAATTTTGGGAAATTTCCTTCCATTTTCGACAATTTGGGGAATTTTCTTCAATTTTTGTGATTTTTTTTTTATTTTGGGGAATTTTTTTTAATATTTAGGAAGATTTCTTCAATGTTCGTGAAATTTCCTTCATTTTGGTGATATTTTCTTCAATATTTAGGAAGTTTTTCTTCAATTTTTGGAATTTTTTTTCATTCTGTGGAATTTTCCTTCATTCTGTGGAATTTTCCTTCATTTTCGGTATATTCAGGAAATTTTCTTTGTCCCTACATTTGAAACAGTGATTTTTTGCATATTAATGGTGCATGCCAATTTGTGCATGTTTTACTTAAAAGCATTTTTTTGGGGGGGCGCCAAAATGTCCCTTCCCCCAGTGAAACATGACCCACCACGCCACTGTAGGGCAGGGTTGGTTTATGCAGGAATTTGTTATAGAAATATCTGGGATGTGTCTATTTTATGTATTCGATGGGGTAGGTGCAGGAAAGTAGCAAAAAAGGGGAAGGGGTGCAGGGAGAAAAATGTCAACTAATTAGAAAAACAACTTGAGGTATATTGCACGTTATTTTTTGCTAGTAAAATAGTTCCTTTTCATATATAAAAAAGTGATTTGCCGACACGTTTTCGATTGATTCTCCCTCCCCAAACATTTGAGGATGAAATCCACTGTAAGTATGACTCTAAAGTTACATACAAAAATCGCGTAATTAGTGGTACCATCGGTAATGTAAAAAACGAGTGTAATATTTTATCAGAACTGTATCCGTGGTCCAAAATGTGCACCCCTTCTCCCCCTCACCGCCCAAATCGTCAGGATTGGCTTCACAAGCATATCATCAGCACGGGGAACATTTTCGAGGATCCTAATACATCACATAACTGTTGTAATTCAACATATCAGAACACTTGTATTACCCAATCATAGGTTTTGCCACCCTGAATGTGTCCCAACTAGTATGCATCTGTATCCATTTATAGGGCATATTTTTACTTTATAATGGGTGAGGTAACATGGGGAAATTTGTAGCGCGTGTGTGTAAAGCAATGATAATGAAGAAATAAGTACATCCACATGTCATACCCCTGAATTACTTTTTTTTTATATGTAACAGTGTAATAGAATCCCTGAACAATTTCAATCACATAGAAGGTGAGAGGGAAAACTTCCCCTCTGAGTAGATTCACCTGCCCGGTTGCATGCGTTCTGTTCAATTGGGAGGTAAAATTTGAAATTCATTAACCTAAATTGAAAAGAAATTGGGAAATTATTGGAAATTTTGGGAAAGTTTAGCAACATTTCCTAAAAATAGAAAAATATTTTCCGAAAACTGAAAAAAACAACTGTCAAAACCGAAAATTGAAATAGATATCCCGATTAGCACCAACCTTTCGTAGAAATTTGATTTACTAAATGCCCTCCCAGATCAGGTCACCTTCCAACGCCCCTGACCCCCCCTCCTCGCCCCCTTCTTCCCCACCCAGATAAAGTATTGGGACATTTCCCTCTCCCCTTCTTTTTTCAATACCCTTATGATTACTGATTTGATCAAACGCAATTAGGGGTGTGAGAGGGGAAAGGGAGGGGGTCGCATAATGAGAAAACAACAAGTTGCTCAGGGAAATCCTGCCATCACTGTGTTATGAGTTTTCTATCAATCAAGGCATATTTCTAATTTACAGATATTGCACCAGGTGTTGAACCAAACGACTGTTTTCAAGTTCAGCAAAAATTCAACAAGAGCGGTGTTTACACCATCAAACCCACAGAAATGAACGAAGGATTCAAAGTTTATTGTGATCTCGAAACAGACGAAGGTGGATGGACGGTAAGTTAATTGGTTAACGGCACATGTTTATTACGTAGACATCCACGTGATATGCACTGACTGATGTGTCTGCTTTATGAAAAGGGATGGCGCAATTTTTCAGAGACTCGTAAAGCTTCAGCAAAGCTTTTTGGCCCGCATGCATGGAGAGCTATACAACTTCTCTAACATCAATATTTATACTAAGTTTTATCTAAGATTCATAAACAACAACATAACTTTACATGGGAAGCAAAAAGAGGTCCATGAATATTTGAAAATTTCAAGTTCACGCTCTTCCTTATGGGTTTAGTTCTCGTTTAGCAAATGAAAGAGACCTATATACACAGCTCTATTACATGAGTCATATATTGCGGTTTTTTGCCAAAATATCTCTCCCTCTCCCACCCCTTTAATTTCCGGGGGTTAGCAAGCGTTGTACATGCTGAGAAAAAAAATTGACGTAAAGATAAACCAACTTTTTCCTCACTTTACCTGCAGTTGACAACTTTTTAACCATTTTGTTTGTTTTATCACCCCTAAGAGCTTCATGCACAATAGGAAACAGTTTCCAAAATGAAATAAAAGTAGCCTATGCGCCAAATGGCGTACATAAAATAAAATTATGATAGAAAAATGTAAATACCTACAGACAGACATAGGCGGCGATCACGGAGGAAGGGGTGGACATGTCCCCTAACTTGGGGGAACGAATACCATTGTTACCCCCAAAAAATAAAGCCTTATATAAAGTCTCTGTGGCTGGTTACACCACTGTCTGGGTTCGTCTCCCAATGTTGAAAAGAAATCGCCGCCATTGCAGGCAGATAGGGACGTCAGAGATGTGGTTGAGGCCTTAGGTTCCAACTGTTTTGTAATATCTATTTCGTATTTGGGTAAATTACTTAGTATTTATCAGATCAACATTTATTTGGAAGTAAAGGGATTTTCTAGTAATGATGGCACCTGCCGTACTTGAAAAAAAAAAAATCTGAATAGGCCTATCCTAGAGGAAATAATAAGGGAGTTGAAAAATGAAGCACATTATGAATCCAATCATTTAAATTCACAAAACGTTCAAACCACAACCTTACATAAACGTTTTCAAATAGTATGCATTTATTTTGGAACTACCTGAAAGGAGAGGGCACCAGTGGCGTATTCAGTGGGGGTCAGAGGGAAATTTGCCTCCCCCCCCCCCCCTCCACCCCTGGCGAAATTCCGTAAATAAAATGTTAATAACGGCACATACCACAGTATACAATATGCTATAGTACATATTCAAGAAATTAAGTGTAAAATATAAATAGGCCTTTATAGGTTAAATACTCAGTCTGGCCTTTATAAGATTAAAGATCGCCCAAATTTCTTGAATTTTTTGGAAAATGTATTTGTTTTGAGCAATATTCTTCAATATTTTTTGATGTTTGGGAAAATTTCTTCAATTTTCAGGATTTTTTTTTTTTAGGGAATTATTGCCAGATTTCACCCAAATTTCCAATAATTTTACTCAGAATTTCCAATAATCTTACCAAGATTTCCAATACTTTTACCAAAATTCCCAATAATTGAACCAAATTTACAATAATTGTACCAAATTTACCTTCATTTCATATAAATACTTAACAACAAATTTAACCTTTGAACCAGGAAAAAGCATGCCCGGGAAGGTGAAATCTTACTAGGGTAGTTCACCACCCCCAGCTTCCAACACCTCTCCGGAAGTAACGCTTTTTTTTTTTTTGACGAGAAATTAAGGAACACGCTTGGATCGCATGCAACATATTACATCTTTTTTTCTTTAAAACTTTGTATTTTTTCTCATGGCATAATACAATACGACAAAAACAATTCCACTAAAACAAAGCTAGTATATATAGTTGAATAGATTCGCACTCATTATCAGGTCATTATCTGATATGTTAATTTTTTTGCTGAGGATACGATTCAGTTACATCTAATATGACTCCCACCTCCTGATGGGCTCCCCAGCCCCTCTGCAACAATTGCCATTGCACCCTCACAGTCCATCACGTTCTCCTTCCTTGCCCCTGTACAACCTTCCCAGAGCTTCCCTCGCTCCCCACAAGTCAAAAGCTGAGCTCTTCCAGAAAAACCCTCTGGATAAAATTATCTCCTTCCTTCATCATGCTTCCCTCTATGATCATATTTAGTGGTTCTCTCCCCCTCCCCACCCCACCCCTCTTTCTTCTTCTTTTATTTTCACCCATGAACCTCCTCTCTCGATCCCAGCTTTCTGACATTTAGTTCTTGTGTTTCTCTCAATCTCTCCCTGATTTCTTTCCTTCCTACCTCTGGAATGAACAAAACTCTCAGGTACAATTTTACCCTCGCTGTCGTGGTGCTGTTAAGCCCTCATCAAACAAACAAACAAACAAACAAACTGATATAACAATCAAACATCTCCACAGCAATCAAAATCACCTTCTTCAGAAGTTCAGGGCCTGTGTAGAAAACATTCTATTATACGGTGTCGTAACATGGACCATGAAAACGGAGCTTGAGCGACGCATCGACGGCACAAACACCAGACTATTTACAGATTTATGCGGGTTCAAAATCTTTCTCTCTAGAAATCACCCAAAGCTGAAATCAATGGTGATATCCCGCCAATTATTGTGCTCAGAGACGTGCTACTGAGCTTTGCTGGACACTGCTGGATAAGAACCAGTTAGCATCTGACGTTCTAATCTGGAGGCTATGCCTTGCCCAGCAATTAGAGGGAGGCGACCACTCACGTATCCAGACACAATATCTAGAGACATTGGACTCAGATTTGAAGAACTGACTGCAGATATGACTGATAAACCAGGGTGGCGTATGAAAAGTGTCTTTGATCGCGACCGCTGTCAATGGATGATGATGATGATGATGAACGCCCTATAGTGTTACCCTCCTCACACGTCCTCCATAAGTAAGTATATCTGTATATTCTCAATTGTCAATCTCATAGTCCAACTTACTCTTCTATTTTATTAAGGTAATTCAAAGGCGTCTTGATGGCTCTGTTAATTTTAATCGTGGATGGGTGGATTATCAGAATGGTTTTGGCAGCCTATTCACAGAATACTGGCTCGGAAACGAAAAGCTCACTTGGCTCACCGCTCAGAAATCTTACGAACTGCGAATAGAGCTCGAAGATTTTACAGGAGTGAAAAAGTATGCAAAGTATGACCATTTCGAGTTGGAGACGTCGGCACGCGATACAAACTCTTACTTGGCGAATATAAGGGAAATGCAGGTAAGGTTCAAGGAAGCCTTTACTATCAAGGGGTGGGGTGGGGTTTTTGCAGACTGCACCCTTTACCACACTGACGAAGAAGTTCCTTCAATTGTATACGGAGGTAAGAAGTTCCTTCGTGGGTTTTTTCAAAGCAAATATTTTCATTGTAATCAATACGCCCCTTCATGATCGGCTACAGCTCAGGGGTTGTGATACACCCGAGCTGTTTTGTGATATAAATAATATTTGTTTTTATCGTTAAAAGTATCTGTTATCTTCTTTTTTTCGCCCCAGCTTTGTAACCCTTAATTATCAAATTTAGTCATAAATAGTGCCCTACGCTTATTAAATTTCGTTTAAATGCCATTTTTGAAAGTTCTTATATACACGATCTTGTGCATAGGGGCGACACTGGTAAATATGTTTGAAGACCAGCATCAACAAATGTATTATCCCCTTTTCCTCTCGGAATGGCCACATACGTCCCCTACCCGACCCCGGTCCCCATAAGGAGATGATTTGAACGAAAGTCATGAAAATAAGTGACGTTGGTGCTTCACCCCTGATATATTTCATTATCTGATCTTCGCCCTCACAGGTGACTCCTTAGCCAATCACAACCAGGATTATTTTACTACGCCCGATTACGACAACGACGACACCGGCAAGGGTAACTGCGGTTCCCACTTTATGTCAGGATGGTGGTTCAACGATTGTTACCATGCCAACCTAAATGGTATTTATCGGCATGACGGAGAAGAATTGTCAGATCGTGGCATCGTGTGGGCCGACTTTCGTGGACTAAACATTTCGATGAAAGCTGCAGAGATGAAGATTAGGCCACTTCGATAAAGATTTGTACTTTAAATATTCTTACATAAAACGTAAGAAAACATTTTTTGAAACTCCCTCAAAGTATTTCCAAAATGTTTGACTTTCAGCTATCATGCAGTCATTGCAGAGTAACATTTTCAGCATTGGTAGCTGCCTTGGTTATATTTGAAATCGGTAGTAATAACAATATTACAGGGGAGGGGGATTTTGAGGATCACATTTTACCCCTACCTCTCTCCTTCCCCTTCACATAACAAAAACAAATATTCTGCCCAGATTGATAGAGTGCACGTAGAAACTCTCTGAGAAAGAGGTTTTCAACTTCTCTCTCTCTCCTTTTCCAATAATCCAATTATAGGCTATTTTGCTGGCTACGAAGCCAGCATTTTATGTTGTATCTGAAATATTGTATGAACCGTACTTGCTTTTATACTGTAACTGTGTTTTGTTCAAGTTGCATCATTTCGAAATAAATGGTTATCATATAAAATGAAACTTAGTCCCGAGTTTAATGGATTATAAAACAGCAGATTGTACTAATTGATTGTATCCCGAGAAATGACTCGGCCGGCCCCAAAAAGTTTCGAAAAAGGTTAGAAATAAATTGAATTTAACACATAGGCCTACATGTTCAAGTTACATGTTATATGATAGCTAAAAGGGGATCAGTTAAAGATTCACGGAAACATCGCAATGTCACCAAAGCAGAAAAAGGCAGTGAAAGGTTTTGAAAAATATCGTTATCATATCCATTGCAACCAACGTTTTGGACGTTGATATTGAAAATAACAGTTGACCCCAGGCACACATTTATGCACTCAGGCAGTGGCGTCAGTAGACCCTTTTGATTGGGGGGTAAAATTACAAATTCATCGACAAAAGAGTTCGATGCGACCGACAAAAATATCTTCCACATTCAGGGCCCCCTTAACTTCGAAAATTTTAAAAAGCAAAAAAAAAAAGGTCATCGGTCCAAAATCGTAGAAAAGTGCCATAATATTTATTTTTTCAAATTTACCGACAGCTCTATCAAAAGTGGGGGGTGCAACACCCCCACACCCCTACTGGTATTTACCCCCTGCATGATGTACACTTCTGGGCGTTGGCCTCCACTACCTTCGACAATACCATAATTATGGCCTGAAGGTATTTGGGGAAAGACTTGAATAAGATCAAATTTTTAGTCCACCTGCATATCAAACTGTCTAAACATATATCTTGCCACTCCTTTCCATCCCATTTTTGTTTTGAATCCTTATTATAGCAATGTTACGGATTTATATCATCTAATTGTTCAATTGTTTCATCTGTTTAAGCTGTAAAACAAAATAGCTGCCGACCAAAGAACCGGAATTTCATTGGCAAAGGTTACCCAGTTTCTAATCCGCATCAAAAATTACCTTCGTACTTCCCAGTTTCATTTAAACTGAAACAGTCAATATTATTGCCTTCATTAGAGTATTATTGGGGCCAGGGGCCATTCCCCAATAATTTTCAAAGCAATAATTTTCCAAAAGGGCTGTTACTTCTTTTGCCCGATTGGCAATTGCTAACATTGGTCCTGGTCCTCCAATCTCAAGCCTTGTCGGGCCCCCTTTTTCGAGACTTCTGAACTCCATACATCCACGTTTGTTAGATCTATTCCTGTGTAGACACACCCATAGAATACCGCGCAAAATGTTTAGTATATACTTTATTTAGGTGATCCTCAGTTATGTCTGCAGGAAACAGAATACGACAACATTGTTTTATGGTGCCCTAAGAAAAGAAAAGAAAATGAATCGTTGGATTTTACTACTTTTTACGTGATCGAGGTGAAGACATATTTGTTACAGTTGGCGGGGTATAATTATTCCTTTAAAGAGGTCTAATGAAAATCAGGGAACGGGGATGGGGAGGGGGGAGGGACCATGTCAGGGTAAAGTGCAATATGGTGGGTCAATTAAAATTATACAAACGCATGTCATGCCCATTTTGGGAGTCACAATTGTGGGACAGCCCCTTTATTACCCCCATTCACACATTGCAACCATTTATACAAAAATTATCTGTGCAAGAAACATCCACGCACAAAAGTAATCTCTTTAGACTTTGTCAACAACTAGGGTCTAAAACTGAATTAAAAAAGGGGCTCTTAGTTGCATTAAAATCCATCGTTTTAACTATGATGATCCTGTTCGATATCCAAAGGAGCGCTCCGTCGAAAAGTGAGGGAAAACATTTCTTCTTCTTCTCCCAAATAACTACATTTGGCTTCAACATATTGACGAGTGAAGACTACGTTACACAAACTAGACATCTTCGGAAATCTTCCGGGGGCTTCGTCTCATGGACCTTACCAGCTAGATCAATTACATTTCAAATTTTTGTGTTAATTTGAATCACTTTGGGGCAAAATAATAAATCTTCAGACCAAGGTTTTACCCATGAGCCCCAAGATTTTGCCCAAATTTTCTCATTTTCAGGGAAAATTTATCCTTGGCTTGTTTATAAATGATAACCCAAATGCTTATCTGAGAAGATTTAACATTAGAATTTGAAATTGTCCACTTTTCATCAGTTACATTTTGAAACTTTGTGTTGATTTTAAACCGTATTCCGGGCATCAACAGCAAGTCTAGAATATTTCGGAGCTTCCAGGCTTTGCCCTTGGATCATAGGGTTCGCTCATGAGCCCCAATATTTTATAGTCTAGATATCAGAATCGATGATCGTGGGCCATTTTTGGGCATCACAAACTAGACTTATTTATAAACTTCCGGGGCTTCGCCTCATGGACCTGACCAGAGCTACTATCAATTACATTTCAGATTTAGTCTTGATTTTAACCACTTTGGAGCAAAATAATAAATCTTCATACCAAGGTTTTACTCATGAGCCCCAAGATTTTGCCCAAACTTTCTCATTTTTAGGAGAAATATTTCCCCTGCTTCTTAATACGGTAACCTAAATGCTTATCTGAGTATTTTGTAACATTATAATTCGAAATTGTCCTCGTTTTATCACTTACATTTTAGAACTTTGTGCTGATTTTAAACTATTCAAATTTGAGGCATTTAAAATCAAGAAATCTTGAAAGTTTCTGGTGGGGTCTATTCCCAAATGTTCTATACTGTGTGATTGTACATGTATATCGTTTTAAAGTAAGTCGGGCAAATACAATTTTTTGTCTGTCAAATTTGATTGGCACCTCCCTACTCCCCCCCCTCCCCCACACACACCTTGGCTGGAAGTGAAGTCGGATGTTACTGAGTGCAGGAAAGCGTGTATGTTCGAATATTGTAGACCCCCCTCCCCTTCCTAGAATAATGCACTTTGCTTTATTAGATGACAGCGTCCGTTGTTCTACCCTTCATAGTCTGAGGGCTTATAATATCTTCGTGGTATAGGACCGTAGGACCCGTTTAAATGAAATCTTACGTATACCTTAACGTCTTTGTTTGAGATCACTCATAACAGCACTTGACAATTTCTCGCTTCTGGTTGTGATTTGACAGCGAAAGTTCCCTTTATTTTCGTCAGACTTGGTCTTTCACTGCTGGGTTTTCAATGACAGACTCCATTGCACCCATCAAAGACTCTTTTGTAATTACTGCGTCTGTAGGCTACATTAGTCTGTAAGTCACATTGAAACAATCTGGTGAGTTATCATCATTTGAATATGGGATTTGGTCAGCAGTCATACATAAATTCAATCTTACATTTGTTGTTATTTAAAGACCACCATCATATTCTACATCTCACTCGATCAGTTGTCAATTTGTATGGATCAATTTGCTGACTTTATTCATTATATACACAATGAACACCCAACTATCATTGTCTTGGGTGATTTCAACATACATTGGGACAATACGGCAGATCGGAATATGCTAGCATTCCAGGATCTTGTAACAAGTAGCGGTCTTGCACAACATATTAACTGCATTACCCATATATTTGGTTATACAATTTACTTAATCCTGACAAACAGACAAAGAAAGAGTTTAATCTTTGTCTGTCAGAACCTGAATTGTATTCCCAATATCGGATCATGGACTTCTCAGACTGCATATAATTATCACAAAACCGTTCATTGTGAAACAATTTGTCGAATACAGAAAACTGAAAGACATTGATTATACAAATTGAGTACAGATCTTAAAGTACTCGTTGATAAGTTAGTGTCAACAGATTGCAATACGGATGATCTGGTCTCTGATTTTGCATGTCAATTGGCACTTATTCTGGATAGACACGCACCTCAGGTACGCACGAGGATCGTTTGTAAGAATAAACCGGAGTGGATCACTGATGACTAACTTTAACCAAAAAATCCATCAGGAGAGCTGAAAAACAATGGCGCGCAAATCCAAGTGACAGCAATAAGTCATTCCTTGCAAATTTAAAGCTTAACTATCGTAAACAAGTCAAACAAGCAAAATGGAAATACATTAATAACACTCATGTGGAAATGATTTAAAGAAACTATTCTCTACTCTTAATAAGTTAATTGGAAGAACGCAACATAATCCTCTACCAGAACACAAAAGACAATGTATCACTTACTAATGAATTTGCTTATTATATTATGGATAAAATCAAAGCAATTAGAGACAATCTAAGGGACATTCCATTGTTTGATCCCAGCATTAGAGACTAACAAGCTATCAGCATTTAGGCCTTTAAGTGAGGATGAAGTTTGAAACTTATCCAGCATGCTAAACCTACCAACTGCCAAACAGATCCATTACCGGCCAGTCTGTTAAAAAGCATGAACAAGATCTCCTCCCACTCCTTACATTAATTGTTAACACTTCATTAACCACAGGATCCTTTTCATTGCTGTGGAAAACATCAGTTGTGTGCCCTTTGTTGAAAAAAACCTAGCTTTGATCTTGTTCTTTCAAACTACAGACCTGTGAATAATCTTTCTTTCATGTCTAAGATTGTGGAAAAGGGAATGCTCATCCAGCTTGAGGATCACATTGAGAATGTTAACTTGCTACCTGACTACGTCAGTGCTTATCGAAAATCTTTTAGTACCGAAACAGTTCTTATAAAATTAACAAATGATCTTCTGCTTAATATGGATAAACAGAGAGTTACACCTTTAGTAGCTTCGACCTGTCATCTACATTTGACACTGTCGACCATACTGTTCTCCTACGTTTGCTCCAAAATCAATATGGAATTAATGGCTCAGCATTAGATTGGTTTTATGATTACCTCAAAAGGAGAAAAATAAAGGTTCAGGTTGATAAATGCTTTTCTGATAAAATGGATCTTCCTTTCTCTGTCCCTCAAGAAAGTTGTGCAGGTCCGGTGGCATTCAATCTGTATGCAAGTACACTCCGTGACTACATGACTTCTAACATTGAAGGCAACACACGTCAAATAACCATCGTTGGCTATGCTGATGATTATTCATACTACGATGCTTTCAGTCCAAATCATCCTGATGATGAGATGCAGTGCATCAGGGTCATTGAAGATTGTGCTAAAATTGTCTTAAACTAGATGAATGAAAACAGACTAAAATTGAACAATAGCAAAACTGAATATATCTAATTTGGCAACACGCCCCAGTTGAAGAATTGTGTTACCAATGGCATCACCATAAATGATGTTAATATTCAAGAAAGTAATTGCATCAAATAGCTAGGAGTTAGGCACGATACTGATTTATCCTCATATAAAGATATTACTGAAAAATGCAAATCTGCCATGTACACATTCAGACATTGTAACGTGTAAAGGTCTTACGTTCTCACTTGTCTAGATCATCCCTTGAGCAGTTGGTGCATTCATTGGTAATTTCCAATTAGATTATTGTTGCACATTGTTCTATGGATTACCCAAAGCTTCCATATTCAAGCTTCAAAGAGTATAAAACTTTGCGGCCAAGCTTATTTTGAACAAGAAAAAAACATGATAGTGTATCAATGTGCTTGAAGGAGCTTTACTGGCTACCTGTAAATTCTATAATCCTTTTTAGATTGTTATGCATATCATACACATGTGTTAATGGATTGGCCTTAAATTACTTATCTAAATTCTTTATTTTAATGGAAACAGGTATTCACTCAGGTCCAACAAGTTATTTCATGTACCATTTACTTTAAAGAAAAAATAGGGGATCGGGCCTTTTCGGTGGCAGGGCCAAAAAAATGGAATAAATTGCCCACTGATATTAAAACTGCAGCAACTTTGCAATTTTTAAAAAGAACTGTAAGACTTTTCTTTTTCGTAATGCTTTTAATGAGGTTTTTATTCATTGTTTGCCCGTTTTTGTTAAGCGCCGCTGAGTACATTGGTTATCATTGTAGATTTGAGCGCTTTATAAGTATCAATTAATGATAATAATAATAGCCGGGCTAAAGGGTTTCATTTGCTTTGCAAGCCTCAGAAAATTTTGTGGGATGATATCGTTGCTCTTTCTTGCTCTGTCATGAAAGCCCCCATGATATGCTGGCTGGTAGTGACATATTTTTTGTAGCAACTTAATTTCAAACTTCCTCTTTTTCGAGTTTGGTGGGAATTCACGATCGAATGTTTGGTGGTTGGTATCTTTGCCTTTTTCACAACAGAATAGTTGCAAATCAGACACATCGGCTTTGACGATTTACTGTTGAAAATGAAAGCATAATCGTGTGTCTACTCATCTTTGAAAGTACGTTTCTCTTAATCAACTTTTCTTCGACGTTTCTGTAAATTCTGTTGTGCTGCAATGATGAGAATTATGATTTTTAAATGTATTTTTTTTTTTTCTAATCGCGTGGCAAAACTAATATTGCGTCACGGTGACAAACAAAACTGCTGAACCGTCAAAATAACCCCTGAAAACAAACAAGATGAGAACGCGCAATAAGAAGGATGTACGCCAGATGTCGGCGGTTCTTTTGGGGGTTCTTTCATCTACCTTCCTTTGACAAGCGTGAGTTTGCTCATGATTTTTTAACGGAACTAAAGATAACATTTTATTTGATAAGCCGTGATGTTCTAGTGTGATGATCTTCCCAAAAAAACCCAAAATAAACGGTAAATTGGGATTTTAACTGATCTCAGTCGGATCGATTAAGACGTATTATATATTTTTTCCCGTTACGCTACTATTGTTCACGGCCAGATTGGATTTTCTTGCGGGCCAGAATTAGTCCGCGGAACACACAAGTCATGTCAAGATCCGCTCTCTTGCCACCAAAATTGCTTTCTGGTTTTGGTTTACGTGAACAAGAAAATGGATTTCTTACAGTTTGGAGCCGTGGTGGTTGCAGCCCTATGTACAATTTATTATACTGGTCAGGGACCTTTAGTTATGAGGTATTCTTTAGTTTTTGCAAGATTATTTAGAATTTCAGCCATTGTTAATTAAAATTATTTGTCTGCTTGTGAACGAACCTTCATAAAAGTTTATAGCATTAGATCTATACCAGTTTCGCGACATTGAATTGAACATCGAAGGATTATTAATATGCCTATAGTACATTAATAGGCCTAAGCCTACCTGTAAGCCTACACACTATCGTATTTGTTTAAACCAGACTTCAATAGGCCTAACTGTTTGTTTGCAAAGCGTGCACGTGGAAGATAATTTTTGGACTTAAAATGTACGCCTATGTCTACAAAATGTGCCAAGATCTACAAAATGTGCGCAAGTGTGGAGAAAATGTGCACCAATAATATAATCATCTATGTTTAAGCTATTTGATAGTGGAATTAGGCTAATACAAAAGTTTTTGATATAAGCTAAAGTGCGGTCTCGCAAGGGTTATATAAAGAGTTTTTAATTTGTATCTTCTAAAACATCAGAAATTTGGACTAGGCTAGGTTGTAGTATTGTTGATGATGCTAGGGATTCTTCACTTTTGCAAACTGATCTGGATAAGTTAGTTTCTTGGTCCCAAACATGGCAGATGTCATTCAATGTTGATTAATGCAAAGTTATTCATTTTGGTCAGAACAATTTGGCTTTTGATTACTGCATGAATGGTTCAAATCTTGGTTGTGTTGGTGTTGTCATTAGGGCCTACTAGCAATCTGAATATCAGCTGCAAGGGCAAATAGGATGCTTGGTTTAATTAGAAGAAATGTTTTTTTTTTTTGGTAGGGAGGTTGTTCTTAATTTGTATAAGCAGTTATTCATGCCTCACCATGAATATGCTCTTATGTATTCGGCTGTAATGTAGCTTTAATGCAAGCAACTACTTAGCTTGTTGTATAAGTGAATGCTGCCCTCGCGGTCGCTCAACTTGGTAGTCAATAGATATAGGCTGGAACAAATTCGTTACGTGTTTTTATCCTTATTTTGTGTGTTCAATCACGAATTCTTGAGATAGTATCTAAAACTGGCGACGAGGATAAACATTATTTTAATAAATGGAACATTATTTTTGGAAAAAATGGATGTTGACAAAATTATGCCTCTGGATTTATCAGGAGAAATGGCGGCTCCCAAATAGAAAAGATGGAAAAGAGGATTTGAGTATTATGTTATAAGTAGAGGACTGAAGGACGCAATACAGAAAAAGGCGTTACTCCTACACACGGGCGGTCCAGACCTACAAGATTTATTCGAAACTTAAGTACTGCCGGAAACTAGCGAGGGATCTCCAACGCTGGACGAATATCAAAAAGCAATGGTATGCTGCAAGAATATTGTAGCCCGAAAATTAACATTCCTTACGAGCGCCATCTATTCCGACTGATCAAGCAAGATGACAACGAAACCGTAGACCAATTTGTGACAAAACTACATAGACAAGCCCTGAACTGCGATCTTGGTGGTGAATTACAGAATAACATAAGGGACCAAGTTATTGACAAATGCAGATCAAATGAATTACGACGTAAACTGTTATCTAAAGGAACAGATCTAGACTTGAATGGACTTCAAGGTATGGCAAGGGCACTCGAGGCTGTGGAGAGCCAAATGCGGAGCATGGAACTAAACAGTCAATCACACCGCATGAACAGCGCTAGTAGTAGTTACGCGAAAAGCGATATAAACAGTGTAGGCCTATCCAGCAAAAGAGGTAGGTCAAGTTTTGTTAAAGGGTACAAAAACAGTAATAGAAAATACTCGAAAGGAGAAAACGCCACCAAAAGTAATGAAAGTGGGGATGCATGCTACCGTTGTGGTAGAAAGGGACATTATGCCAGAGACCCTGCATGTCCTGCAAAAGGGGCAACCTGCTCAAAGTGTGGCTTGCCGGGCCATTTTGCTATCATGTGTAAAACAAAATCAAGCAGGAATGGACATGCAGCAGGGTGTCGGACGATTAATTGCGTAAAAGGGGACACTGACAACGAGTACGCCTTCCCTGTGAATATCGATGATACGCCAAGGACGGGAAAAGTGAAGGCTACGATTGGAGGTGTCGAAATGGAGATGCTCGTGGATTCAGGCGCTTCTTGCAACGTCATGGGGAAAAGCACATGGGAGACCTTAAAAGCTGGGAAGATCAAGTGTAGGTCTGAAAAAGTTCAGAAAACATTATATCCCTATGGTGACTCTAAGCCTTTAGATATACTTGGCAAGTTTACCGCCACCCTGAATATTGAAAACAAAGTTTCAGAAAATGTTGAATTTTATGTATTAGAGGGGGAAGGATACCCGTTGCTTGGCAGGGATACTGCGCAAGAGTTGGAAGTCCTTTCTTTTGGGCCCCAAGTTTACATGGTAGAGCCTGATGATTTGGGCGATATTTACAAATGTTTCTAAGAATGTTTTACAGGGTTTGGGAAATTAAAAGGGTATCAAGCAGAGATATTTGTGGATCCAAACGTAAAACCGGTGGCACAAAAAGCCCGTAGAATTCCTTTTGGCATTCGAAACAAAGTAGAAAAGAAGTTGAATGAACTGAAAGATATGGACCTAATCGAAGAAGTTAAAGGGCCCACTTCCTGGCTTAGCCCTGTAGTCTGCGCCCCCAAACCGTCAGGGGATGACATTCGGCTGTGCGTGGATATGCGCCAGGCCAATGAAGCCATCATCCATGAAAGGTACCCCATTCCAACAGTAGGGGAGGTGCTTTATGATATGAATGGCAGTTGTGTGTTTAGCAAACTAGATCTAAAATGGGGATTCCACCAAATTGAACTGGCGGAAAATTCGAGAGATGTCACAACATTTGCCACTCACAAAGGGCTTTTCCGATATAAAAGACCAATGTTTGGCATTAGTTCAGCACCGGAAATTTATCAGCACATCATTCAGCAAACAATTGTGGGGTGTGAGGGGGCCCACAACATCTCTGATGATATTATTGTCCATGGTACAAATGCAAAAGAGCATGATGAAAGGCTTTTCAAAGTGCTGGAAAAGATTAAGCAAGCAGGTTTGACACTAAACAAAGAGAAATGTGAATTTAGAGTGCCAGAGCTGATATTCATGGGTCACAAGTTGTCCAAAATGGGGATAGATGTAACCGAAGAGAAGGTAAGAGCTGTCAAAGAAGCTTGTGAACCCAAAACTAGTTCCGAGGTCCATAGCTTCCTGGGTCTGGTCCAGTATTGTGCTAGATTTATCCCAGAACTAGCCACTGTTTCAGAACCATTACGAAGGTTGACTAAAAAGAATGAACCTTTCAGGTGGGGACCCGAACAACAAAATGCATTCAAAGCTCTAAAGCAGGCCCTTAGTAGTTCAGAAACCTTGGGGTACTTTGATAAAAAGGCAAAGACCCAGATTATAGCTGACGCAGGACCAGTAGGCTTAGGCGCCGTACTGGTCCAAACCCAAAGTGCTCAAAACCGGCTTATATCCTATGCCAGTAGGAGTCTCACAGACGTAGAGAGAAGATACTCTTAAACCGAAAAAGAGGTGCTAGCTCTGGTCTGGGCATGCGAAAGGTTCTATACATACTTGTATGGTATCAGATTCAAGCTGCTTACAGACCACAAGCCCCTTGAGTTTTTATACTCAAAGAAGTCGAAACCTTCAGCTCGTGTAGAGCGGTGGGTATTGCGCCTTCAGCCGTATGATTTTGTAGTGAAACATATTTCGGGTGAGACAAATATTGCTGATTCATTGTCACGTTTGACAAAGCAAGAGCCAAAACCATATGACAATTCCGAAGAGTATGTTAGGTTCATAGCAAAGAATGCTGTACCAAAGGCAGTTTCAATTAGGGATATCGAATACGAATCCAGTAAGGATGGGGAGACCATTACCTTAAGGAGGTGCATCTTGTCAGAAAACTGGGATGAATTACCAGCAAAATTCAAAGCAGTTAGATATGAATTAGCAGTGGTTGGTAAAGTTGTCTTAAGAGGGACCAGAATTGTAATCCCCCAGAATTTGAGGGAGCAAGTAGTTGAACTCGCCCATGAGGGTCACCAGGGCATCGTGAAGTGCAAAGAAAGGCTCCGTTCCAAGGTGTGGTGGCCAGGGATAGACCAGCACATGGAAAACAAATGTAAATCTTGTCATGAGTGTCAAGTGGTCGGGCAGATGCCATACCCTGAACCCGTTACATCAACACTACTTCCCAGTGAACCATGGGTAGATTTGGCGGCCGACCTGCTAGGGCCACTCCCTGATGGGAGATACATATTGGTTGTAGTTGACTATTATAGTAGATATTTTGAGGTCGATATTCTCAGATCAACTGTCTCCTCGAAACTCATCAATAGTTTAGAAAATATGTTTGCTACTCATGGGTACCCCGATTCCCTGAAAACAGATAATGGGGCAAATTTTTTCTCAAGGGAGTTTTAGGAACACTTACACAATTGTGGTGTAGAACACAGGCACACAACGCCACTTTGGCCAAGAGCCAATGGGGAGGTAGAGAGACAAAATCGGACGTTATTAAAAACGCTGAAAATAGCCCAGCTTCACAAAGGAGACTAGGAAAAGGAACTCAGAACATTCCTTCTTGCATACCGGTCTACACCACACAGCACGACTTGTAGTAGTCCGGCTGAACTCCTGTTCAAGAGAAAAGTGAAGACCAAACTTCCTCAGTGGAAAACCCCTCAGAGGGAAGTTGAAAACATACGTGATAGGGATAGGGAAATGAAGCAAAAAGGGAAGGATTATGCCGATCAGGCAAGAAAGGCAAGGGTCAGTGACATAAAGAGGGGGGATAAAGTCTTGGTGCGCGAGCCCAAACAAAACAAATTAACGCCACCCTTCCATGAAATGCCTTTTGAGGTGGTTGACAAGTTTGGGGGCCAGGCTACAGTGCAGTCCCCAGAAGGAGTCCTGTATAAACGCAACGTAGCACTTACGAAGAAACTTCATCCCGGGACAGGGGAATTGACACAGGAAATGTCAAATAGGGCTGGGGAATTAAAAACTCCACCAAATTCCCAAGAGTGCCTAGATGAGGGAAACCCCAGGGAAATACCTGTTCATTCGCCCAAACCCCAGAGAATCCGTAGGCCACCCAAATACTTAGAAGATTTTCAGTGTTGAAGTTAAATGAGGAAAGAAAAAAAATATGTTGGTTTTAATGTAGTTTTCAGTTCAACCTTGTGTTCTCATTCGAAAAGGGGAGGGATGTTATGTATTCGGCTGTAATGTAGCTTTAATGCAAGCAACTACTTAGCTTGTTGTATAAGTGACTGCTGCCCTCGCGATCGCTTAACACTGTAGTCAATAGATATAGACGGGAACAAATTTGTTACGTGTTTTTATCCTTATTTTGTGTGTTCAATCACGAATTCTTGAGATAGTATCTAAAATATGCTATTCAGGCTTAAAGTCCCTTAAGTTCATTTTGGAGCTGATTCAGCGAAGAGCTGCTAAACTTATTTCCGAAGTAAGGAATCTCTCTTATGAATCTAGGTTGCAAATTCTTGGTTTGACCACACTTGAGTTGAGAAGAGTATGTGGCGATGTGATTCAGGTTTTTAAATTCCTATCTGGTAGTGATGCTTTGACTTCCTGTTATTTCTTGCATGTTTTAGCTAATCCTCATGTGACACGTGGTAACAGTTTGAAGTTGACCAAAGAGTTCACGGATAGATATTCGGCATTTCAGCTTTTTGCAAAGACTTGTTAATGAGTGGAATGGTTTGCCATAGTGGGTAGTTAGCTCCAATTCTGTTCAAAATTTGACTTACCTTTCTAAGCCCCGTAATCTTGTTATGTTAAATAAGCCTGGGACTTCGAGATTAGATAATATACTCCTAACCTGACAAACAACAGTGTACAGTATGTGTGCTATATCTATGACAAATGCTTAAACAAGACTTAAAACAATGTAATTGTTGGTCACTAGTAGAGCTGTGAACGTTTAGGGATTTTAGTAAACGTGTACACGCCAAAAAAAGCGAGCGTGTATCGTGTACACGAGTTTAGTACCGTAATTTTCACAAATACACCAAAATTGCTCCAAAACTACGAGGCGAAGTAAAAAAAATCGCGCAACTAGTATGGCAAAAGTACTGGCTGCATTGCCGAAATAGACGCTGAGTTTTGCTTTCAAAATCGTAAAAAGTTTACTTCTACGGTACAAATCATCATTTTTATGGAAAATATGCATAGAAATTCAGTTTAGAAAAAACAGATAACTTCCTTTCAATGTCATTTAAACTCAACATCGCGTAACTTGTTGGTCCTATTCGCTACGGCTTTCAAAGTTCTGTGAAAATCTTGCATACTGAGGCCTTTGATATACCTCGCCGTAAAACATTTCAAAACTACGCCACCACCACCAGGAAGTTCTGAAATAATAGTCCTCTCGAAAAAATGGCCGCCTTTTTTGCGAAGCATGCAGAATTTCAGCTTTGTTAAAACCTTTTTCTGTTTATTTATTATGCAATATTTTTTCTTTCTTGCAAAATTTATTTGACTCGTCAGGTAATATTTACATGTAAATGTACTGATTGTCACGATTCAAGTGTTTTTTGGTCGATGAAACGGGCCTTGATTGCGTGGGATTTAAAGCCTTTTGGCCTAACGTTAGGCCTATTGTTAGTTTCACTGTTTACTGCTGCACATTCGCGGTGCATTTTACAAGTTAGATTACTCAGATTTCGGCGAAATTAAAGTGCATAATATCCCCATTTATTGGTGATTACTGCGCATTTGTGATTCGCACATTTAAAAAAGATTATGCTAATCGGGTTTACAGTTTGTAAAAAATCATTGATTGGAATTTTGTCAGCCGAATGTGTGTGTGATTTGAATCATGAATATTGATTTTCAACGGCAAGACACTAGGCCTATAATGTATGAAAAAACGATTACTCGCAATGAAGTATTTAGTAAACGTTTACAAGATTTGCGAGCGTGTAGCGAGTACACGCTAAACGGTCACAGCTCTAGTCACTAGACAAATGCTATATTGTTACTCAATTCTCAATCATTCAGTCAAGTATACATGTATCAAAAATAATGTGATTTCAATATTAGCAATCAATTACCACAATGACATCCCTATGAAAGGCATTTCTCAAAATAGCTGATTCTGTTCAAGTAATAAACAAAATACTTTCAGTGTGTACAACAGGTACTACTGAAGGTCATAAAAGAATAGTAACAATGGCAACTAAACCATTGATACATTCAGTGGACTACTAGAAGATTTATGACTGAGAGCCACTTCAAGATAAATTACAATTGTGGGTGATGTGTCAGATAAACGATAAAAAAATTAGCCAAGAATTAATTATACATTGATTATGAAATAACACCAATTAACAAATTGTTGACAGTAGTTCTGGACTTTTCAACTTCTTAAGAGTTTCTTGAAGTGTTCTTTTGATCCTCGTGAACTAGTTGATGCAGATGGATAATGAAATGGAAAATAGAGTACTTGCAATCTGCAGTTGTACAAGCAGTACAGTAGATACTTCATTAGATATATTTCAAATCCAAAAAACAAAATAAATTTAACGATTGGTGAATTTCGACTCCACATGGGTTAATAAAATAGAAGATGTTGGATCCGTTGCAAACTAATCAAAGTAAAAATCAGGAACAATTTTCTGGAAAAGTACTGGTTTCCAAAATTAACAACTTGACTTTAAGAGTTTTTTCGGCTCTTCACTTTCAATTTCAATGATATGTAGTGCTGGCATTGATAATACTGGATACAATTACTAAATTCTTTCAGATGCATTCAAATTAAAACAAAATGTATTTGAATTTGTAGATTTCAAAGAAATTGTACAAGGGACTCAGTCAACTTGACCACACTATGTGGTAGGAATTTTGTTGTTGTTTACAAACAAAATAATACTGGATTCCCAAAGTTCATCTTAATGAGGTCATGTATCCCGTTAACATTAATTTCTCTTAACTGTCACACACGCACATCACGGAAATGTAATATCCCCAACAGATATATCCCCATGTACAATACTGTTACATAAATGAATCCCCAGGTAAGCTCACAGAGCTGTTTTATTTCGATAACACCCTGGTAAGCTTGAGAAGAAAACTGTTCCCCAGGGAAAGCAAAATTTGACATAGTTTTCATGTGGACCCAATGTATTTTACCAGGATGGGAAGTGGATGAACGCCCTGCTCTTTTCGAGAAGTGTCCAGAGAACCAGGCAGGGGTGAAACTGCTACCATCGGGACCAATGGCTTTACGTCCCCTCCAAAGGATGGTGAGCACCACCCAAGCATTGGCTATTTTTTCCAAAGGTTGGGTGGGGGAGAAGGTGTGATGCAGAAGACAAACTCCGCATGTAATATCAGAACTTCAAGATAACAAATAAAAAGGAAATTTGGTAGTTTTGAATTTCATTAGTAGAGGACTGAGTTACATTGTGCAAAGGAAAACTTTAAACCAATCAGAAATTGAAAGGCGTTAGTGCTAAGCCTTGTGCTAAGCCTTTAACCGATTGGGAGAACTCTTAAAATTGTTTCCAAATTCAGATCTATGTAGTTTTCCAAAAAAAGTTGTAAAAATTAAAGTTCAATTTTAAGCCAATTTATGTTTATCTATGTTCATACTTGTATGCTATTCATCATTCAATATATTTTTTAAGTACCATTGGTCAGTTTCCATGGCAATTTTTTTTTTTCTTTTAAAATGAATTCCCTCAGATTACCAATCCTTTGAAACATTGTTTAACCCTTACTCTCCCAAGGTTCCAAAAATAGAATAAGCTATTTCTGAAATTTTTGGAAAGGATTTTTCAGCACTTTCTGTTCCATTTGTACCAAAACAAGTTCGACTTTTATGAAAGCTAACATGTTGAACTTTCCAAAAATGTGCATAATTTTGAACTCAAATATGCAAATTAGGTCATTGAATTAGCATATTAGGTCTCCAAACATTCTATCTTTATGACACGCTTGTGCCTTGTGGCTAAATAGCAAAAAAATATGGATAGATTTTCTGAATAGTCCTTGGAAAGACCTTTCATTTGATACTATTCATGGATTTTTAGGAATCAGAAACAAAAAATGACGCAAATATGAAAAAATTGGTACATTTTGACCTAAAAATTATCCCCCAATTCTGTGTATAATCTATCTAATAGTGTATGGCACTAAATTTTCCAAAAAAATGCATTTTCCCCTTCTATGATGTCCAAAACTAATAGAATGCAGTAAAACAAGATGTTTACATCATTTGCAAAAAATAAATTAAGAAATAAGGCAAATGATATGCAAATTAGGTCATTTACCTCATTTATTATGCACGAAACTGTTTTTTGTTTATTTCTGACTCAATTTCAGCCATTACAAGCTTCACAGCTACTTTTATGTTGATAGACTATGCTGATTATCTATTAGACACTTACTTCTGTTCATTCCACATGGAATTCATAAGAAATGTTTGCCGAAAAGGTCTAAATTTGTAAAGTCTTCTGCTATACCTTGTTGCTGCAAATAGAATAAAAAAAATTGAAACTATATTCATTCAACTTACTTTAGTTTGTTTTTCCCATAACCAGTTACCGAAGACCTCATGTTGATCCCGGTCACTCTCCACCAGTACTTCCCACAGATGATAGTCTTTATCGGCTGCAGGGATGACCTTTGACCGCTGTATCTCCTGCAGCCGAGCGTTCCGCTCTTCCTCCCTGGTTTTGAAGGCAGCTTTTTCTGCTGCAGTCGGATTTTCTTTGAGTGGTGATGGTGGCGAGACTGCAGCGGAAGGCCTGGAAGAGGGGCCTGGGCTCATCTTCAACGGTTTGTCCCTCTTTCTCTTGGGTTGGGGAGTAGCGGGCGGCTCGTCCTCTTCCTCCTGATACAGTTCTTGTCTGGCCTGTGAAAAAGACATAAAATTTAGTTGAAATAACTAGAACATCAAGCATACGCATAACATGTTATCGCATAACATGTTATTGTGGTTTCTAACCTGCCCCACAATTTTGTGGTAACCGTGGGGACAGACTTTTACAGCCGGGAAGCCCGGGGGTACATACAGGGGTCCAAAATGTTTGTTTTATCGATTTAGTCATCACCACAACAGTGGCATAGCCAGGGGGAGGGGAAAAGGATCATGGTCCCCAAAAATGGGGCGTCAAAATAATGTACCGGTATTAGGCCTATATACAAGCATTTTCCTCTAAATGGGCCTGGGGCACCCCCAACATGTGTATTTTGCCCTAACATGGGACCCCTACTCCACTTTCCCCCATAAAATTGTGATTTCGGCCCCTGAAATAATGGAACTTGGATTTTGTGAAATTGGGAATACACATGTATCAGTAGGCCTCAATTTACAATTTTGCCATTGGGAAATACATATATTTCAGTCCATTTAGAAATGTTATTATTGGGGTTCAGCTTTTATTTGTTTCATCCGGGCTATTATAGAAAGGACCTAAATCCTTTTTTTTTATATGTGATTTTAGTGTCCCTTTTACTTGTTTATCGTAACAAGCAAAAAATCCCCGCTAATTTATCATTAGAATTTTATAAGCCTTATTTTATTACTACACATTTACAATGTAGTACTTTCGCTATTTTTGGAAGAAAACACTCACCAACTCCGTAATTTGGAACAGATCGCTATCCATCTCAGCAGGCTCTATATTCTCCTCTTCCTCAATCTGGTCGAGTTCTGGTACATCTTCTTCATCAGAAGTACCTTCCGACCCCTCTGAATCATCATTATTGTGAAGAAAACATAGGAGTCGGAAGGCGCGTTCGACGTTGTATCTCGCCATTTTGTGTTGTCGAATGTGCGAAGAAAAAAAAACGAAAAAAGAAAGACGCAAATTGACGTCATTATCAGAGATCTTTTAGGCATGTAGAGGGGGTGCATCTGTTATTGTAATACTTCGTCTAAACGATCTATTTCTCCTCTACCTGTAGAGATTTTAAAGATTCCAATACAATATTTGGGCTGGTTTTTATGATTTTTTCTTTAAAAAAAGGTCAAAATTGGCCCAAAATCACAAATTTTGGCATATTTTCTTTAAAAAAAACACAAACATTGACCAAGTACAAGTAAAAATCGTGTAGCAACCAACAATTCAAACTATCTTTATACTTTACCTGAAGAAAAAAAAAAATGAAAAAATATTCATGTATGACATTTGTCGTAATCTTCTTTTTTTTCCTTTTTTTTTAAAACGTTTTTTTAAAAAATGCACTTTTTTGTAACGATTTTACTCAATTTTTTTTAATCTAACCCCCCAACAAAATAAACATATTATGACAGATCTATTCAATCTGGTTTGAATGAACTTATTTGCAGCTCTATAGGATTTTGGGAATGTACTCAAATGTTTTTTTGGAAAAGGGTTCGTAAGCATCACGGTCACCGTGACGCTGGGAGAGTAAGGGTTAAGGTAAATAACATACTTTAAATGAACATGTTTTCACCATCTGCTAATTTGTACCAAATGACAATATGTTAAAATTCATCAAATATACAAATGCTGTCAGGAATATGAGGATGTTATGTCACACCTAGTTATTTGTTCAGTACCCAACTTTCTCAAAGCTTCAAAAATGAATAAATCAACAGTCCATCATGTTCTCCTCGTTTGCAACCTTCTCAGAGCTTCCCTCGCTCCCCACAACTCATTAGGCAAGCTCTTTCAGAAAAACCCTTCAGATAAAATTATCTCGTTCCTTCATCATGCTTCTTTATGCAACCATATTTAGTCCTCCTCTGCCACCCCCTCTTTCTACTTTGTTTTTTCACTTTCCTCTCTCGATCCCATTTTCTGGCATATTGTTCTTGTATTTCTCTCAATCTCCCCCTGTTTTCTTTCCTTCCTATCTCTGGAATGATTTAACTTCTCAGGCACAATTTGACCCTCGTTTTTGTGGTGCCGTGAAGCCCTCATCAAACAAGCAAACAAAACTCATATACCCTGTATAAGATCTTAACCAGGTTGTGGAGGGGGTGGGGCGTACATGGGGCACATTCCCATTTCATTTAGCATAGCATAGCAAGGTTTAACATCCCGAAAGCATCCAGTGCTGGACATTATATCAAGATGGCCACGGCCTTAAATAACCAGTTGTGAACTTACTGGTTGCAGACCCAAATGCCAGAAAGCTGGGATCTAATTGTTTTTATGTGTTTGCAATTACAGTGGAACCAGTTGGGACTGGAGTTAGTTTATATACACAATAAGTTGGAATAAATTGGTTTGCATGAATTAAATAAGTAATTATTGTCACACTTTTCCCCTTTACATCATTTCAATGTTGCTTGAAAAGAATGTTGCCTGGAATGATCTTTTTTAACTCCAACATAGACACAGGGTGCAAGAGAGCTTAAGAACACAACAACCAATTTGTCCAAGATTGTAGCTGGGCTACTGCAGAAATGAGGATGATTACAAGACAATATTTGATATGAACAAATGCAATATTTGTAATTATGTATATACATTGTGGATATACACTTTAAAAGATTTGAGTCTCTCGTACAATAGGCCTGGATCAGGTTCCAGCATACAGTACAGTATATTGTTATTGATAAAGGTGCTTGTATAAGATTTTGATAAGTGATGGATTATTTCATAATTACTACAAGATTTTGTTTTCTCTTTGGCTGTTCTCTCTAATATTTTTGCTTGTATCATCTTGCAGAAAATTTAATGAAGTGGTCCATGGAAAAGCTGGCTGCAATCCCTGCTAATACTCTACCAATGTCAACATTCATTATTTTGCAGTCCGAGGGCGGGCTGAAGCAATTCGTCTCATTTAGAAGACACAGATACTGCGTACAATGAAACACAGTTTACCAGAGAGACATGGCCAGAGGCAAAACAAAAAGGAATCCAAAGTGGAATCTACACATTTGGTCAAGGTATGCGTCCCCATCATTTTATTAGATCTGCTTGAGACTATTCAGTGACCGCGGAGAAGGGGGCGGAGGCGGGGTGGGGGTATGGACCCTGCTAAAACCCTTTGAAGCCCTTCTAAGACCCTGCATGAAATTTTATTTGGGGAAAATAATTTTTTAATTTCGAGAAGTGTTCATCAATTTTTGGGAGGTCTCCTTCAATTTTCGCCAAAATTCCTTCATTTTTGGGAAATTTGCCTCAATTTTTGGGATATGTTGCCAAATTTTACCAAAATTTCCAATCATTTTATGAACTCTCCACCCCCTCCCTTTAAAGTGATAAGTTTTGGACCACGATAAGAGATTCATACTTTTTTGATTTTTGGGATACAAATAAAATCTGGCCTCCCAATGTTAACTCTCTTCCTATGCCACTGATATAGTCACATGTAGGCCCTATTTGTTTTTCATGTTTCATAACAACTGAACAATATAAGCATTTGTAGCAATATCACGTCGAAACTATCCTTTTCTTTTGATGCGGGTGGAGGAGGGGTTAAGTTAGGAAGGAACCAAAGAGATTAATTATTTACCAATTCACTCATTTTGCATCTCCGTCTTTCAGATCATTCGTTTCAAACGTGCATGCCCCTCCACTTGAAATATTGCTCTGTGGCCCATGAATTGTCCTAAAATTGTCGATAAATTCTGAGGAAAATGCCCAAGATTTCCCATAAATTGAAGAAAATTCACTGAAATATCAAGAAAAGTGCCCGAATATTTCCTGGAAATGATGAAATTTCCCCAAAATTGAAGATTTTTTGATTAGCAGCAACATCACTGATGAAACCTAATTGATCCCCCCCCCTCTCTCTCAAGAGGTGACCCTTCCTATGCTCATGCCTACCAATATGATTAGTAGTTTATGTATATATAAATATGAATATAATGATGCTTTTTAATATTCGACATTAACTTCTTCAGCCCCCTAACTTCAAATATTGCTCCACAGTTCCTGCTATTACACACATACAGTATATGTGCCCATCAAGAAATGATGATGGCACTGGGTAAATACACCATGTGAAAGTTATAATACAGTAGGTCCATTCAGTGGATCCTACGATGATTAAACAGTCCAATCCTTGACCCACACAGGCAACCGCACGTTAAATATTTGAAGTTTTCATTTTTTACAGGTCTTGACTGCCTTTCTGTCCTCAGTGCTAAAACATCACGATGCCGTATCCTATTAGCTTTAAAAGTGTGGATGCCTTTCTTGGTGCGACCACTCCATTCAGACCTGTGACCAGCTACCTCCTCCCAGTCATTTTTGTTGAACTTCCAGTTCTTAAGATTTTGTTTTAATTAAGTTATCTTTATACCGCTTGTGTTGGCCTCCTCATTTTCGCTTTTCGTCGACAAGCTCTTTATACTGCTTGTGTTGGCCTCCTCGTTTTCCCTTTCCGTCGACAAGCTTTTTATATTGCTTGTGTTGGCCTCCTCGTTTTCCCTTTCCGTCGACAAGCTCTTTATACTGCTTGTGTTGGCCTCCTTGTTTTCCCTTTCCTTCGACAAGCTCTTTATACTGCTTGTGTTGGCCTCCTCGTTTTCCCTTTCCGTCGACAAGCTTTTTATACTGCTTGTGTTGGCCTCGTTTTCCTTTCCTTCGACAAGCTTTTTATACTGCTTGTGTTGGCCTAATCGTTTTCCCTTTCCTTCGACAAGCTTTTTATACTGCTTGTGTTGGCCTCCTCGTTTTCCCTTTCCGTCGACAAGCTCTTTATACTGCTTGTGTTGGCCTCCTCGTTTTCCCTTTCCTTCGACAAGCTTTTTATACTGCTTGTGTTGGCCTCCTCGTTTTCCCTTTCCTTCGACAAGCTCTTTATACTGCTTGTGTTGGCCTCCTTGTTTTCCCTTTCCTTCGACAAGCTCTTTATACTGCTTGTGTTGGCCTCCTCGTTATCCCTTTCTTTCGAGAAGCTCTGAATAAAGCAGTTGTTTAGGCAGGCGGTTGTCCTCCATTTGTACAACATGGTCAGTCCAGCCAATACATGATTATTACACACACAACCAGAGGGAAGGGAGATCAGGACAAAATGTTCCTCCTGGCTAGCCCAAATGGTTATTTTGTGTGCTTGGGGGCTATTGTAATTCTTTAATCTTAAAAGATTTAAAGTACTTGTGAGTTCAGGATAGTTAGTTAAGTTGATGTGAGTTTCATTATTTTATTTAAAGGCCCTGGCACGTTTGGTTTGATTAAATGCTGCACCTTATATAGGCTTGACTTTTGTACCCTATGGTCCTTTCCTTTTCTTGTACTCTTTAGCCCTAATTTTTGTCTCCTATAGAGGGATTTCATCACTTGACTTTAACTCAACTGGGAGCCATTTTGCAGGGAAGAGCTTTGCGCGATGAGTATTTCACACATCTGATCTTCACCCAGCTCAGTTACATCACACGTAAAACAAACAAGATTCAGTCTAAAACACACGCTAGCATTTGCTGGTGATGAAAACATACGCTGGGCATGTAAAACACGTGTTGGGCATATAAACACGCGCTGGTTAAAATGAACTGGCCAGATAAATTAATTATTTTATTTTATTTGTTTTAATCTTATTTTCAGAAAAAATAAACCTCCAAATACTTCAAGTAATCTTATTCAGTGGATTCTAAAAACGTCTATTAGTTAGTGCAACCAACGGCACAGCAAGATTCGGGCATACTACTTACAAAAGTAATCTTATATAACAACATGCAAATGTATGTAAGTCATGTGACCTAATGACATCAGCTGAAACCACAGCAAACAGCACTCTCAAGCTGAACATGGCAAGTACAAAACATGTCCACAAAATTCTGTAACAGATTTACAACAGTAAGTAGGCATACACATGTATCCTCAAAAGGTATTCTGCTCCTGAACTTTGTTATCAGTCATACCCAATCTGACATATAACCAACTCTACCTTTCAATCACAGAAGTGCCCTGATTACTTAGCACTGGATTTCTGTAATCTTATACACACATATTGGGCTACTTGACTGTGGTGCGCATGGGAATGGCAGATTGTGGAAACACAATACACTGAACAGGAAGTCGGGTTGGTAATTGTCATATCTGAGTTTTCAGGATTGACTAAGGTGCCATGTGTGTGTAGACTTAAAGAGAAACTTCTTGGCATGACCCTTTCACTCTAGAATGATCTAACCTCTCAGGCACAATTTGACCCTCGTTGTTGTGGTGCCATTAAGCTCTCAAACAAACAAACCAGTCTGCTTATGCGCACAAGGATGTTTAAATTCAGCTTGCGAGTTAACAAACCTACCAGCTTGAGCGGACAGCAAAATACATTCTTGGTTTGCATTGTATTATCGCATGTTGTTTAAAAATACGCATATTGTACAACCCACAAGAACAATGGAAATTTTGTTTGTTTACTCACAACTCAAAATGGCAGACGGAACTGAAAGTGTGTATTATAATCTTATTTCCCATAGCAATGGATCAGTTGAGAGAGAGAGAGTTGGACACACAATTACAATGACGGGGTCGTCGCCTGCGTATTCGGTTATGATAGTACAGATGCTATCACGAAACGCTTAATACAACCCGGACGAGAACACAGGTACGACGTACGGAAAGACATAACATCGACAACCAAGTCAATGTCCACGGCCTTTGATAACCAGTTGTGGTACACTGGCGTGTCTACCCAACCCAGGCTTGAGTCCAGGGCCTCGTGGTCTGTAGACAGGTATGATAACCGCTACACCACAGTAGGTAGATTAATGGATCACTTGTATTACAGTAGTTCTTTTATTGCTCCTAGACTGTTGCGGAAGTTGGTTTTTAGCATTATCAAATGAGTAGGGATTGATTGTATATTGACTAGTCCATTGGTGTAATTATTTTTACATTGGTAAGTTTGTGGTTTTGATCTGGTGAAATCGTATATATATAGTATCTCCTGATGAATATGACAGATTAGGACAGCATTATACAACAATAGATTACTGTGTGCAGAATTTTACGAAAAATGATCTTTCACCTTTTTTTCTCCTGTTTATAGTTCCAGTTGTGACTGCTGATGGTGATTTCAGTCTAGCACAGAGTCAAGCTATAGTTCATTACATTGGACGTTCAACTGGCATGGATTGCTATTGTCAGGATTTGCACAAATGTGAGGTTATTGCAGCTGGGACTGGTGCGTTTTGGTTTTTCATTATTCTTACTTATTTACCTCCACCAAGAAAGTTGGATAGAGGTTACTGCTGTTTGTATGTCTGTTTGTTTGTTTTCAACATTTGTAGAAAAGTTATGATGGATTTGGATAGTATTTGGTCTGTTGTTGGTAATAGGGCTGTCAGGACATGTTTCTATTGCGTAACGATTATCGCGGAGAAAAATATTGCAATATATTGGTATGTCGCGATACTTTTGGAGAAAACTGACTCGCAACACAAATTGGTACTTCTTTTATGATGAACGCAAGAAAAAATGATTTGCAGATTTAGTAGATGACCTAATCACGTGAGTATTACGTTCATCACGCATCACGCACATGTTTGGTAATTCAGTCAACGTGACCATGAAACATCGAAGTGAGAGCCTCAGAGGCATGTTCTGAGCCAATTTTTTGTTCTTTTTACCAATTTACATTGGCGCGTGCCAGTGTGCACGATTTTTAATTATTTTTTTAATGTTTCAAGGTATTTTTGCATGTTTTTAATGGCCTAAACTTGACTATAAGATTTAATACTGTAACGTTAGAATTGTAACGTACGAAGTAGCCTAGCCTAGCTGCGCGAATTTTTTTTAGTTGAGCATTAGTTTTTGGTATCACAATATGTTGCGAGACGCATATTTCATGTTGTGGGAAAAGAGGTATCGCGATAATTGACATGTCATGACAGCACTAGTTGTTAAGAGTGAAGGAAGAGGAAATTTAATATTAGGAGAGGGAGATGATAGAAATTAAGTGGGGTGTTTTAGGGGGATATTTATCAGGACATTGTTGCAGTATTCCTGTGGAATGTTCTCAAAAATGATTTCATGCCCTAAACATTTAACAAACAAACTCGATCTAGTTTCAAAGAAAGTTAATGGAATCAAAGCATTCAGTCAGTTCCCAGCCTCGCGTTAATGAGGTGGTTTGGTGTCATCCTCTTCGCACAGGACTTCGCCCACATAATTTCACAGTTTTCGCAAAACCGATTTTCTATCACTTGGGGTGTCACCTGACAATGATGTATGTGTAAAAGTTTCTAAGCTAGGTGGGAGTTTGCTGATTTTTCTTTCCATTGATACCAAATTTTCCATTTTTCAGACTTTCAATTTTACGTAATTGTCATTTTAATTTGTGTACTAAAATATTGGCTTGATAGTTTATGCCAAGCTCCTGACCGGCTTCCTTCAAATTAAGGTAAAATTGATCGATGATTTATTAGAAGACACAACAAGCTTTCTGTCAGTACTAAATTTGTATGGGCCTGGTGGCAATTAGTGACAGTGTTATAGACGGCAGTTTGTCTACTAGTTTAGGTCTTAGGTTGAGGACTTAAATAAGGAATCTGAGTGGTTGTGAAAACTTTTCCTTTTTATGTGTATGTGTTTTCATTTGTTCAATTGAGTGTTTCATTGATCTCTAATTTCTGTTGAAAAAATTATAGTGGCACTACTTATATACATGTACATCTACCATGCATGGGGTTGTTTTAATAAAAGTAAGTTGCTGTGAACATTTTTGTTTATTGTCTGTAAGAGTTGAAAAACTGCATCTGTGTATTTCTGTTTATATTTCAAGGGTATATTTATTGTCAGTATCAGAAGTAAATAAAATGTTGAAGAAAAAGTGTCTTTCTCCTCGGAATAGCATTGCCAATTCTTATTGTTGCAAGTTAATGCCATTGTGCATGCATGGATATATAGAACACCATTGAAAGTGTACATGTTGTCCTTTTGTAGTATATCATGCTATGCCATACAACTAGCCAATATTCTACATAGGCTTATTCATACAATGCGTATATGATTATTATGCGCTGTTATGTTTTAGGCTATTGTGTGAATTATGTGATTTTCTAAGGTAATTTTTATTTTCAGTGTTTTGGTTTAGAGATCATTCTCACACTATCAGTTGGTGTTTTTCTGACCTAGGTCCAAAAAAAATGAAAAGAATATTTGTGTTATGTTTCAATCCGTTTAATATTAATTGCCATTTATTAAATAGCTATCATAGTGTAATCAAAATAATCTCAACTTACATTAAAATTTTGTCAGAGGAGGCAAGAGTTCAATCCATAGTTCACTCATGAAAATTTACACAAGGCCTACAAAGCAACAATGTGTTTTACAAGTTGGAAGAAAGTACATGAAAGCAGGGATTTGTTATTTGGGATAACAAATCCCTAGTGAAATGGTATTTTAGCAGTATAAGCAAATATAAATGTATTTAACCCTATAAATTATAGCAAAAGAATAGTGAAAATACTACTGCATAGGCTGAATTTGAGAAAATCTGTATTGACACCACATTACATACCCCAGGGTTCTAATTATCAAAACCTTGCCTTCACTTAGTATGTGTATTCAGTTGCCGCAAGAAGCTCTGTCGTCACTAAATCTCATTCATTTTATTCTGAATTTGATGTACAATTAAGATTTCCCATGTAATCTGAAATATATATTGTTTGTTTTTTGAAAGAAACTATGAAGTTATTGGGGGATTACGAAGGGTAACTTTGTGGCTATTTCGTGCAAACGCCATTTCATGAACATTTCATGAGTACATAGAGATTACAATACCGAAGTAAACAACACCACATGACTGCACATTGTCCAAACATGATATAGAACGTACGATATTAGCGAAATCAACATGGTTCCTCTGGAAATCTGTGCAAAGCTTGCAAGCTCCTGACCGGCTTCCTCTAATTTTCATACTTATTTTCATAGATTTAGATAGAAAAGGAATTTTTGTATCACATATGTAAAGATCTTGTGGGCCCAAGATTGGAAATGTGTTTTGTGACCATGTCTTTTGACAGCCATTTTTTCCAAATTTGTAATCGTTATAAATTTCTCAGATTTTCATTATTTTTTTGCTCAAATTATTTCTTAAATTATTAATGGATAGTATTCTCAACCCTTTATTTGCCTAAATTTTATGTATTGATACCATCCTACCGTAACAAAGCTGTAATCACCTTAAAAATAGCATGTTTTGGCTCATTATATATTCATAAATCTGAGTGGGCAGAATACGCACAGAAGAGAATATGCAACTTTTCGCGAGGCTGAGAACTGACTGCATTCAAATAATTGAGTTCTGGATTCAAAGAAAATGATGAAATACACATCTATGAAAGGAAGTCAAATTAACATAATAAATGTTTTGTTGAATAAAACTGAAATAAATCAGCCAGAAAATATCTATTAATGCTAATACTTTTCTAAATTGTGTAAAATGCAATATAGCAAGGGACATTTTCGGAATCAAACTTGATGGGTCACTTGTTTAGGACCTACCCGTGTGATCTGGTGCTACAACAAAAGAGTACCAAGAGGAAACAAGAAACCTCTCTTTTGCCATTACCTGATGAATAGGGATGGATGACAAAGGGACTTACTCCCTTTGTTACCATTTACTATACATGACATCATAGACATGTATATTTAACTGTTGAGTTGTTAAACCTTGTGTTAGTAAGACCTGTGCATTTATGATATTACACTGTAAGATATTGAGGAACTCAATGACCAGTGTGCATATATTGTTATCCTTTGTAAACCTTCTGACACCACTTTATGAAGAAGAAAAAATCAATCTTTCTCCTGGAAATACCATTGCAAAATTCCTCTATAAAAACTCTCTCATCCAAACGTTAACTTCAAAATATTTTATTCCATCTTTCACATACTGTTCACTATATTCCATATATTTTCCCCTGCAAACCACCTGTACTAAATCTCTCCCAAATGCCACCATTTTACTCAACCTTTATCCACTCTTTCTTATTTTATTGCACCTTCAGTTTTGTTTGATTTTAATTAAAAGTTTTAAAACCTCTCTGGCACTTTCAGATGTTGTTGAGCTACTAAGCATCACATTATAGCCTAAATTATTTGACTATCAGCAGAGCATTTTGAGAGTTATGGGTGCTTACTTAGCTCTTTTATGCGTCTAGCTGCCCATTTTTCTTCCACCTGCTCTCTTTTCCTTCACACCTCTTTTCTTCCACCTGTCCCTCTTTTTTCTACCTGGTCTTTTTTTCCTCTTTCTAACCTTCTTTTCCTTTTCCTCCTGTCCCTCTTTTCCTCCATCTGTCCCTCTTTTTCTCCACATGTCCCTCTTTTCCTCCACCTGTCCCTCTTTTCCTCCACCTGTCCCTCTTTTCCTCCACCTGTCCCTCTTTTCCTCCACCTGTCCTTCTTTTTCTCCACATGTCCCTCTTTTCCTCCACCTGTCCCTCTTTTCCTCCACCTTGTCCCTCTTTTCCTCCACATGTCCCTCTTTTCCTCCACCTGTCCCTCTTTTCCTCCACGTTTCTTCCTTTTCCAAATCATCTTTTCCTGAACTCTGTCCTTCTTTTTCCAACCTTCCCAGAGCTTTCCTCTCCCACCTCAATTGTGAGTTCTTTCCTCCACCTTTTCCTCGGATAAAATGATCCCCTTCCTCCACCTGACCTTCCCTCTACCCATATTTAATTCTCCTCTTCCACCTTTTCTCTACTTTGTTTTTTTTCCTCCACCTGCACCTCCCTCTTTCACAGCTCCACTTTTTGTTCTTGTTTTCTCTCCATTTGTCCCCTTTTTCTTTTCCTTTCTACCTCTAGAATCCATCTACCCCTCTGTTTCTCCAACGTGCTCTTCCTTTTCACAAATCTTCTACATTCTGAAAACAATAAATTCATTGTTTCACCTTCCTGTTATGGTGTTTGTAGTTCTCCAATATATAAGGAGGCTGGTAGGTACAGTATACAAGAATTGATTTTCTCTTATAAACATTTGAAGTGCCCATTAACTTTGTTATGTGCCCCTTGCTACCATTTAAGTGCCCATCTTTGTCACTCACCACACTCTTGTCCCTTTTTGGCCCAAGCTAGGGGTTTAGATTGATTCATTGTTTCATTTTTTGTTATCCCTCAGAGGATTTTGGCACCAAGCTGTCCAAAATATTGTATGATCCAGACTTTTCTGTGGAGATGAGAAACGATTACCTTGAAAAGATCATGCCTGTCTGGCTAAGCCACTTTGACAAGCTCGCTCCTCAAATTGGACCTAAGGTGAGTTTCACCATTTTACAGAATTCGCAATGTACAAAAATAACCAGTTAAAGATCCATTAACACGTAGGACCAACATTTAGGAATTTGTTTGAAGTACAAAAACAAAAACGTGAAAATGCAGGAAATCCCATCAGAATTGGTTAAAATTGACCGTTTACAGCTTTTTAAAGTTTTAGGTTTTTTGGTTATATTTGTGTATGAATGAGGATACCTCTCTATTTTCTTGTAAATCCTTTATTTCTTAAGCAGTACCACACTCCCTTGGAGAGTAGGTGATTAGTACAAAAAAAAGTTCAGATTGTAGCCACAGTGATTATCTATCTACATGTAGTTGATTTAGACATTGTTATCATCATTCTGAAAAGATGGAAGTACTTCAGTATCTTTTTTGATTAAGGAGATATTCATTGAGTCATACATGTTTGGAAAAGGTTACTGTTAAAGAATTTCGCCCTCTTTTTTTAACAATTAATTAATACATTATAAAAGAATAATAATATTAAATTTTCATATTGATTGATTTTATTTCTTCAAAATTTTAGCAGGTGGGACTAGTTACAGGCACTCCCATTTACTTTACTCCCACTCACTTACACCTGGGTACAGGTGTACAGGCAAATGCTTAAAGTCCGGAGACCTGGTCAAATGCTCTACCTCCACCCAATCCAAACTCCTCCTAGCCTCCACAACCCTTGCCAACACCAGTGTCAATATCATTCCACTCCCCCCATCGCTACCTTAATTCCCCTAGGGGGGGTCATCAAGTGCCACGATCTTGGGGGATGCTGAAATATAATCTGAATGCAACTCACAAGGCGTCACTGACGTCCGTCAACTTTTCCTCTCCCGCAACATTACTACCATCCAAACCAGCACCTATTTTCTCACATTCAACTCCCCCCTCCTCCCCCTTCCCACATTGGATACCTCAGTACCACAACTTTAAAAATTCAGCCACAAGAAAAACAACTGCCGCCCCCAAGCCTGCTGTGCCACTTGTGGCTCCCCACCCATGACTTTACAAACTGTCAAACAGAACCCTATTGCATAAACTGTTCTGGAAACCACCTGTCTTCTCTAAGTGATGCCCAAGTGGCTCGGGGGAAAAGGAGGTCTCCAAATTAATAACCCTCCAAAATGTCTCCTACCTTGAAGCCATTATGATTCTAGATTCTAAAACCCCAAACCAGCTTAACACCATCACCCACACCTTTTCCCAGGCCCTCACCCACACCAACCCTACCACCACTAACAACAACAATCCCACCTACAACAACAATCCCATCTTCCCCACACCACACCATTTCCAAGGGTGTCCAGACAGACATAGTCTGGATCTACCAGGGAAAAGCCACCCTTACCCCATCCCCCACCCCCCATTCCCTTTTTTATTTTTGCCTTCCCCTTTCCACTTCCTCACCTACCAACAGTTCAAATCTCATTGATATGCCGCTACTCTCTCCCATTCCGGCAGAAACCATTCCAACAACACACCACCTCTTAAGGATCATAAACCCTAACAGAACACCTCAACTCATCAAAAAATCAAAGGTAACCTTTAGAACACTTTACAATCTCCTGTCAACCAACACAAACCTGCCCAAACTTCCCCAATCTCACCTTCTACCCCTCACCTACCCAGTCAAAAAAACACATACCATCATCAAGAGAAACCCCTCTAAAAACCAACAGAAACCAAACCTCCCCAATTCAGATCACCAACCTCCAAACACCAACTCCTCTGAGTCACCTCACAACAACGATGGGAACACCCTAGTCCAATTTTCATCTTTAACCCTCCCCTTTAATAGACCACAATCCTTTCCAAGACATGGATGTCAGCCAGTCCTCCCAGACTCACCCCCCCCCCCCCTTAGGGACCCCTCCCTCCTAATTATTTTTAGTGGCTAATATCATTCTATATCAACTTCTGATATCCACCTTCAACCCCAGTATCATCTGCCTTCAGAAACTTTTTTATCCTCCACCGACTCCACCCCCATTCCGGGTTACTCAGGGTCACACTTTATTTCCCTAGAATGCTAGAAAAGCGTCTGGCAGCTCTTCTATCTACATCAGGAATGATATCTCTTTCAGCCTTGTCCCTATTCAGTGAAACCTCCTGCTGTCTCGTGACCTTACACAAAACAATCACATTCTGTAACCTTTATTACATCCCCTAACTCCCCTTCCCCCATTGACCTCGACAACCTCATCTCCCAACTCCCCAAACCCTTCATCCTTATAGGTGACTTCAATGCTCACAACCTCGTTTAGGGTTTCTCCTCGACTGTCAGGATAAACACATTAAAAACTTTCTGAACCATTGCAACCTCCATCTCCTCAAGATGGCTCTCCCACTTACGCCTGGGTACAGGCACTCCCACTCACTTACACCCGGGTACAGGCACTCCCAATCACTTACACCTGGGTACAGGCACTTCCACTCACTTACACCCGGGTACAGGCACTCCCACTCACTTACACCCGGGTACAGGCACTCCCACTCACTTACACCCGGGTACAGGCACTCCACTTACTTACACCCGGGTACAGGCACTCCCACTCACTTACACCCGGGTACAGGCCCTCCCACTCACTTACACCCGGGTACAGGCACTCCCACTTACTTACACCGGGTACAGGCACTCCCACTTACTTGCACCCGGGTACAGGCACTCTCACCAGCATCGATCTCTCCATCTGCGACCCCTCCTCTTTGTTGAATTCTTGAATTGTTCACCCTTCGCTCTGTGGTAGTGATCATTTCCCCATCCTCATATCCACCCTTCCCTCAACAAACACTTTCCCTACAAACTGGAAATTCCAGCACGCAGATTGGAATCTTTATTCCAGTTTATGCAGCATCTCCATTACCAATGACATCCTTCTCTCTGACAACCCTGTCTCTTTCTTCAGTTCCAAGATTCTGAAAATTGCCAACTTTTCTATTCCCACCTCCTCCTCCACCCCAAAGAACTTTAAGCCTTGGTTCTCCACTGATTACAATAAAGCAATCACTCTTAAGAACAAATCTCTCCGTCTCTTCAAAACCCACCCATCTCCTCAAAACCTGGATAACTTCCGCATTCTCAGAGCCAAAGCCAGGAAGACCATCAAAATCAGCAAAAAGATCTCCTGGGAAACCTAAGTCTCCTCCTTGTATCTCCAGACCTTCCATAGTCTGGAACATGATCCGTAACTCCAAAGGAAAAGCACCTCAAACAAAATCTCTCACCTCATCTATAACAACACAAAAATCACTGACATCTCAGACTGCTTAGCCTCCACTTTTGTCAAAACCTCCTTCAATGAGTCTTTCCACTCCTTTTGTAGCCTGAAAATCAAGGCTGAGAAAACTCTCTTAACTTCCAGTCCAACAATCAGGAAAACTACAAATCTTCCGTTCACCTTCTCTGAGCTCTCCTCCACCCTCAAAAAATCCCGGTCCTCTTCCCAAGGCCCTGACAGCATCCACTATAATCTCCTCAAAAACCTTCCCAGGACTTCTCTTGACATCTTACTCAAGATTTACAACCAGCTGTGGTCCTCCAAAACTTTCCCCAACATTTGGAAAGAGGCCGTCATTATCCCCATCCCCAAGCCCAACAAAGACAAATCCATCCCACTAACTATCGTCCCATCGCTCTCACATCCTGCCTCTGCAAGATGATGGAACATATGGTAAATTACAGACAGCTGGTAACTAGAAAAGAACTCCATCCTCTCCCCATCTCAAAACGGTTTCAGAAGAAACCAGAATTGTATCCTCAGGGACCATCACTCCTCCGGTCTTGGAGGTCTCCTTCCAACCTTCATCCAGAATTATCTCCATTCTCACCTTTTCAGGGTGCGCATCGGTAACACCTACTCTCAAAGGTATACCCAACACCTGGGTGTCCCTCAAGGCAGCATTCTCTCTCGTCTCTTTTATCTTCAAAATCAACAGCATCACCAAAGCTCTCTCCCCCAACATTAAGTGCTCTCTCTATGTCGATGATTTTGCCAACTCGTTGTCTTCTCCATGACTCCAAACTCCAAAATAATCTTCAAAAATGCCTGAACAATATAGCTCACTGGAGTTACACCAACGGCTTTAATTTCTCTAAAGACAAAACTGTTCTCATTCATTTTAACAACAGCAACTCTTTCTTCCTTCATCCCAATCTCCATCTCAAAGATTCCATCATTCCCAGTAAGGACAGTTCTCGTTCCTTGGAATCACTCTCTATTCAAAGTTCTCTTAACTACCCTACATCAACAGCCTCAAAACCAACTGTTACAAAACCCTCAAGCTCCTCAAGGTCCTCTCCAGCACAGACTGGGGAGCCAATCGTCTCACCTTGCTCACCCTCTATCACTCCCTTCTGAGATTTAAGCTGGACTACGGCAACTTAATCTACGGCTCTGCCCACAAACTTTACTTGAGGCACATCGAGGTCATCGAAAACACCTCCCTAAGGCTCTGCCTTGGCAAACCTCTGTCACCAGTCTTCACGTTGAGGCCAACGAATTCCCCCTTGACCTCAGATCTACCAGGGCTGGTCTCTCTTTCACTCTTAGCATCCTCACCAACCCACGGAACCCATCTTTCCACTCCACCTGCTCTCCTTCCTTCACCATCCTCTTCACTCTCAACATGTGCATCCCCCCCACCTTTCGGCATCCAGATGCATTCTCATTCCCCCAAAGCCAACATCAACATTTTTTGATAGCCAGGCACACTATCCCTCCCATTCCCATCTGGGTTATCCCCCCTCCCCAAGTTTTCCTTGGCCTTTGCTCCTACACGAAAGCTCTTCACAACCCAGCCTTCTTTTGCTCCAAATACTGCCAACTCAGTAGACACTTCCAAGACTACTCCTTCCTCTTTATTGATGGCTCCACTCCGGAAGGCTCCTCTGCAGCCGCTGCTGCCTGTCCTGGCCTCACCCGTTCTTCAAGGTTACCTGATGGGGCCTCCATCTACTCTGCTGAAGCAAAGGCTATCCTAGCTCTAAACTTTGCAGAACTCTCCTTTGCCCTGCTTTGTTATCTTCTCTGACTCAAAATCAGTTCTTACTGGCATCCTCAACATGCTCTGGTCTAATCCACTTATCTTACAAATCCCAAACAAACTCCACGCTCTCTTTCTCAGGGAAGAAAATGATCTTTTTCTGGATCCCCAGCCACATCAGCATCCCCGGCAATGAGAGGGCCGAAGAGCCGCCAACAACACTCTGTCAAACCACATTTCACCTGTTCTTTTTCCGCACTCTGACTTCTGCTTCACCATTTCCAGCTACCTTAGGAAAAACCTGGCAAGACTTCTGGAATCTTGAGACCAGTAACAAACTTCACACTATCAATCCCAAAGTCGGACCAACCCTCCTCTGCACTGCTGCAATCATAGGGAGGATGTTGTTGTCATCCGCATCCGCCTCGGTCACTCCTTTCTCACCTACTGGTTTCTCCTTTCCGGCTCTCCTACACCTCTCTGCCCTACTTGCAACACTGATCTTTCGATCAAGCATATCCTCTTAAGCTGTCCCTTATTCCGGAACTCCAGATCTCTCCTCTCCTTCTCCACTTCCATTTCTGATCTCTTCAAGAACAATCCCTCCTCCGACATCATCACCTTTCTCTGCAATAGCAACTTATTCCACTTGGTGTAACCCTTATCCACACTCCCTTCCCTTCCTTTCCTTTCCTACCATCCTATTCCTCCTACCTTTCTCTTACCTCTATTCGCTTCTTTATTATTCATACTGTCTTAATTCTTGCACCTTAGTTTTTTAACACCCTCTTGGCACATTTGACTCTTGACTTGTGGTGCTGTTAAACATCAACAAACAAACAAACGTTACTTAAGTAAATACTGTTTACTACTTTCCTGACCATGGATTTTAAGCCATCAAATCTCAAAACTACATACTCTTTCAGGTACATGAAGGTGGATGTAGCAAACCTTCTGTTCTCATCTGTCTTTCAAATTGATGATATCGTGTTTTTCTATAGGGGTATGGCTAAGATCAAAAAGCTATTAGAGCCCCTATAGTACTCTCTCTCAAGAAAATGTGGTACATGATTAAAAAAAGCAAGGAAATATAAATATAAACATGAATGCCCATTTATAGGAATATAAACATAAGTGCCCATTTATAGGAATATAAACATGACTGCCCATTTATAGGAATATAAACATGAATGCCAATTTATAGGAAAATAAACATGAATGCCCATTTATAGGAATATAAACATGAATGCCCATTTATAGGACTATAAACATTAGTGTCCATTTATAGAAATATAAACATGAATGCCTATTTATAGGAATATAAACATGAATGCCCATTTATAGGACTATAAACATTTATAGGAATATAAGCATGAATCCATTTATAGAATATAAATATAAATGCCTATTTATAAATATAAACATGAATCTCCATTTATAGGAATAAAAAACATTTGAATATAAAATGCTCATTTATAGGAATATAAACATGAATGCCCATTCATAGGAATATAAACACAAATGTCCATTTATAGGAAGATAAAAATGAATGCCCATTTATGCATAGCTGAATAATAAAAAAATAAAAACATTTAAAATTGTAAAACGGTCAATTTGAATTCATTTCTGTTATTTTCATGTTTTTCACTGGATTTTAAAGCAATGTTTTCAAACTTCTATTTTCCACAGTGCTCGTAATTAGCATAAGAGTTTCACTAGCCCATTGGTTTCATTGCCTTCTCACTACCCCAACTGAACTGTGCACGCACTAGCCCATGTTATTTGGTTATCTTTACTTGTGACATACACTTGCTGAAATAATTTGAGTTTTGGACTAGTCTGGCAGACTTGAGTGATTGAAATTGTGCTAGCCCGTATGCAAAATTAACTAGCTCTAGGCTAACGGGCTTATGTCAATTTTGAAAGCTGACTTTGTCTATAGCTGTGTAATATCTATTCTTTATCTCTTTCCCTAACCCCTCCTATAACCTCATCACCTTCCTCTGCAATAGCAACTTATTCAACCTGATCTAATTCTTACCCACAATTCCCTTTACAATCCTACCATCCTATCCTTCCTTTTTATTACCTTTATTTGCACCCTTATTATTTATTCTATTTTTTCTCTCCTTCCTTTCCCTCTCCCATTCCTCTCTGTCGTAACTCTTGCATGTTAGATTTTTACACCCTTCTTGGCACATTTGATTGTCGCGGTGCCGTTAAACAGCAAACCAAACCATCTATTCTTTCATTTGTTGTAGGAGACATCTTTCTTCACGGGTGGACGCATCACATGGGTAGACTACCTCGTCTTCAATATACTTGATACAAACGTTGAATTTGGGAAGTACAACTTTGGACAGCCTTTAGTAGATGTCTTAGACAAGTACCCAAAACTTCAGTCATTCTACAACCTCTTTAAGCTCAGGCCTGGAATCGCCAACTACCTTGAAAGCTCAAGAAGAATTGCGTATTCTATTCCTAATGTACCCAAGCCCAAAGAACCAACCCCAGAGAAACAACAGTAACTTATTCACGTTTCATTTTTTATGTCTTTAGCTATGGTTTTAATTCATGTTATGTATGAGGTCATAGGGCAGAATAACTTGTGTTTTTGTTGTTGTGAATTTAATGTCTTTCAAAGAAATTTTAATTGTTTTGAATATTTTGCCATTGAAGGTTGCAAGGATTCTATTTCCTTGGAAATTAGTAACCTTTCTTTTCAGTTGTCATCATAGGTTAAATAAGGTTTTTTGTTGGTTTCAAGGTAAAAACAACAACAAATAATTAGATATCTGTTTTAGAGGTTTGAGGGTGATGTGCTGGTAAACAATATAAGTCTCACTATGAGGAAGTAGATTGTCCAGAAGCAACCTTATCTGGGTTATAATATGATCTGTTTGTAGATGAAAATTGCAAGAAATCACATCAAAATTGGTTCAAATTTGACCAATTTGAATGGTTAATTTCATAGAACAAATTTTATAGAATGACATAAAGATCTTAGGTAACCTTGGTAACAGAAATTGTACACATGTGAGAACAACAAAATACTTCTTTCTGCTTCAAAAGTGACGTGCTGGTGAACTTGTAACTCTCACTATAAGGAACTAGTGATGTCCAGAAGCAACCTTATTGGGTTTATAATATGATCTGTTTGTAGATGAAAATTGCAAGAAATCACATCAAAATTGGTTCAAATTTGACCATTTAGATGGTTGATTTCGTAGAACAAATTTTATAGAATGACATAAAGATCTTGGGTAATCTTGGTAGTAGAAATTGTTCACATGTGAGAACAACAAAAGAAGTGATTCTTCTGCTTCAAAGGTTTCAAAGGTGACATACTGCTGAACATGTACAGTAACTGTCACTATGAAGAACTAGTGACATCCAGAAGCAAGTGCAGCTAGTTCGTAGAAATGATCTGTTTTAAGATGAAAATTGCACAGATATCACACCAAAATTGGTTTAAATTTGACCTTTTGAAAACTTTTTGCATTTTACTTGGGGCTTCTGTGAGATAGAAGTGACAAACTATTTAATCATGAAAAGAAAGTGCATGAACAATTAATATCAAGAAATACCGTGTTTTCGAATATCCATATTTGTTTATTAAATTGATATTTGGTTCCGATGCGATAGCATCCGGAACCTATGCGGTCATGATGGTGTGTGTGTGTATATATGGGTGTATGTTTGTGACGGCCAGCTCGTAAAATGCAATATTTCAAGAACGATATACAGGATTTATATCATATGTGGTACACAGATAGCCCATGGTTTGTAGATGTGTCCTTTTTTTTTTGAAAGTGATATCATGCATATTAATCAGTAGGCGGGGCAAAATGTAAAAATCTTCAAATGTTCATATTTTAATCGTGTCTTTTTTGTTTCATATTTGGTGTAATTAAAATGTTAGCTAGTGTGTACATGTTCATGATGTAAAAACATTGACTTTCATTAATATGCATAGTGGGCGGGGGCCTATCATGATTTTGCTGAAATAATTATGTAAACACAGTATCTCAAGAACGGTAAACTGGATTCATGTTATATTTGGTACACAGATAGCCCATGATATGTAGATGTTCCCTATTGTTTTGGTAGTGATTTCATGTATATTAATTAGTAGGTGGGGCTTAATATAAAAATCTTGAAATTTCATATTTTAACAACTGCAGGTCTGTTTTGTTTCATATTTGGGATCTTTATCATGTTAGCTGGTGTATTCATGCTCATGATGTAAAAACATTGAATTTCATTAATATGCATGGTGGGCGGGGCTTAATATGATTTTACTGAAAAGAGCTTGTAAACACGGTATCTCAAGAACGGTAATTTGGATTTATGTCATATGTGGTACACAGACAGCTTATGGTCTGTAGATGTTCCCCAACGTTTTTGGTGGGGATATCATGCATATTAATAAGTGGGAGGGGCTTAAAGTGAATTTTTTGAAAAAGTGATAAATGAGCAACTGTACATGTATGTTCGTTTTGCGTCATATTGGGCATGATAACTTTGTTGGTTGTTGTGTACATGCTTATGTTATCAGCAGATGTCATTAATGTGCATGGTGGGCATGGCTTAATGTGGTTTACACAGATGAATTTTATTCTAAGGAAAATATTTTCTACCAAGTATTCTAGAAATGGAAGAAAATGTATATAGCTATATTACATGGATTTCAACATTATAGGCTATTCAGCATGCCTAATGTTAGTGCTAAAAATTCATTGCTGTAGTTCTGAGTTTAATTTAGATTTGTCATGAAGAATGTATTTCAGTTTTTCAACTATTATGCTGATCAGAGAATGTCTTTTTAGATGAACGATATTTCATTGTACTGTAACTGACCCCATTGGATGGAAGCTTGTCTGCTCCAACTATCTGAAAAAGAGACTACATGTATTTTATGTTGCATTATATGATTAGTTCAGATGTTTAGCAATATATTAAAGGGGGAGATTACACACAGATGAAAATGATGAAGAAAAGACACCTGCAAAAGGGGTAAAGTATAGAGGCAATGATAAGATTAGGGAATATCTACAGTTAAATTTGACTACCCAAATTTGTCACAGGCCCCTATAGTTTCCTTTTTTTTCAGAGGGGTGTTCCACCGTGCCCCTTATTGCCTCCACCCTGCCCCTTTCACTAAGAGCCCTACATTTTATTCACAAAAACCAACTTCTGATAACTATTTTGCCTTCTTTTCATGCTGATTATAGTTTCCCTGACATTATAATAAGATGCAGGGACACTACTTGTTGCATTGATTATTCCCTTATTTACATTTCAATTTCCTTCACACCTGCCATCAAAGTGCCCTCACACCAGCCATCAAAGTGCCCGCAAACCTGCCATCAAAGTGTCCTTGATGCCTCGTAAATAGCTGCTTTTGAGCAGTGACATGCCTACCCCTTTCAGGATCAAGCTAGGGGTTTGTATTACACTGATAGAAACTGCCAGAAATGTTTCCACTTTATACTAACTGTTTGTTGTCATGGTTGAAAAAGCTTCAGTTCACAACAATAGTTGTGTCAGTTTGGTCGTACAGTACATTCTTGGTTTGGTTGATTTATCTAATGGTAGCTCGAACTATTCAGAATATTAAATAAAAAATCATGTTAAACTGTACCTTTCTTTACTTTGATAGACTTTATTAATTTTAAGAGAGATGTTACTTAAATTTAAACTATTACCAACATCTTCTTAAAAAATAAATGGGACATATGGTGGAATTCCATGTGGGATATATGGTGGAATGCCATGTAGGAGATATGGTGGATTGCCATGCGGGACAAGGGATGGGATGGGATGTCTTGCGGGATATGGGGTGGGATGCCATGTGAAACATGGGATGCCATGTGGGACTTAGTGTGGGATGCCAGTTTTATAATTGGCCTGGTCATATAATATGGGTGTCAATTTGCATGGGCATGCGAACCATGACGGTATTTACCATTCTAGTTAACAAATATCCTGGAACATATATTTCATAATTTACAATGACATTACAGTAAGTACAAATTTTTCAAATCAATCAGCTTATAAAAAAGAAGCATCGGAACCACAAAACCATTTGGTTCTGCTTGTTCTTTAAATTGTAATCAATCCCAACACAAAGTTGATCATGAAAAGTTCAAAACATAGTTTCTACATATGTACCCACTATTTTGTGCACCCCCCCCTCCTTTTTTTATATTTTAATTTTATTTCTATATTTTTATGGAAACTCTTATTTTATAGACATCAAAAGCATCTAACCTTTGTTTAATGTGTTTATATCACTACACCTTTCAAGGGGAAGTTGTGCTTGCATAAATTATTAATTAGATCAAAATAATATATCTTGGACTACGAACCATGAAAAACAGCAAAAATGTCCTTGGAAATTAATTAAGAACTAATCATGACTCAAGAAAATAGGTTTTTTTATCAGTTGTGTATTTGATATGTGCTTTGTGTTTTGTAAAACCTCTGATCTTTTTGTCCTCCAACCGGCAAGGGTCAGGTAAAGTTGTGCTAGCTTAGAAAAAAATTGAGTCAAAATACTTAGATTTCCCTTCGAGTGCAGCTGAAACGTCTCTGACAACATCCTGCCAGGTGCCTCCTCTGTCTCACATAGCTATGCATAAATCTTGGAATTAGAGTCTTGTGTCTCTAGCAATCACATCCAAGAAAGTCATAGGTCGTCTACCTCTGCGTGTGATATGAGTCATATTAGAACAAATATTGGGACTAATGATCGATCAAAATTATAAACAAATTGGGCCATGTATGTGATTGGTGTCCAGAGGGAGGTAGGTATGCTTCTTGTGTGTTATAGTGTAGGAAAATTTCATTTGACCTGCAATTACCCCTCCCTAGTAAATACGATATGAGATGCTGGAGGTCTCGGGTTCAAGCCTCGGTCAGGTCTAACTCTATTTTTCCACAGCTATGCAGACAGATTCGCCGAACATCAAAGCGGAAGCATTTCATCTGCAGCTCCTACTCCTATTTCAACCGTTGAGAGAAGTGGCAATGGTTGAATGGACAGTTCCTGCTTCTCTGAACACTATTCGAGAAGAGAAGCATGAAAACTAGTGTTCATTTACTTCCCTTCCTGACCAAGTCAAGTCCAAGTTCATGTGCGCCGATTCGTTGGCAGCCGGAGAACTTGACTAGTATATAGACAGCGCTTTGAGGCCCTGGCATAAGGTGCTATACAAATCGAATGAATGAATATGGGCATTACTATTATTATTAAAAACATTTATATAGCGCAAATACTGTAAAATGATACATTTAAATGCGCTTTACAAATACATGAATTAAATGATCACAATACGCTAGTACAGGAGAGTAGAACAATGAGACGTACAATGGTGAGAAACCATTTCATTCATACCTTATGCCATTAAGGAGCTGAAAGATGTCACTAATGTTTTTCAAAAAGACTTGATGTTCACAGTTTACTGTACTAAAAAATGTGATGTCATACACTCACTTATCTGTATGTTACATTTGTTTATAAATTCTTAATTAAAAATAAACTCCTTTTACTAATTGAAATTTATTTAATTGTTAGACTTGTTTTAGTACTGTGATGACATACACAAAATAGTTCATTTGAGATTCAAAAAGACTTGAGGATTGTGAGGCTGTGATGTCACTTACATGTAGTCTTATTACAGTAAATTCTACATATCTGATAGAACTTTATGAATATCTGCTACAAGGAGAAAGATTGAGGGATACTACTTTCTTTACCATTCTATTACTTTCATTTATGTCCTCTTTCAAATATGATTAGCATATTTGCCTATGCACTTTGCAAGTGCAAGTTGTAGAATGTGTCTTTGTGTTTATAATTTTTCAGTCAAAACTGCAAGTGGTATTCTGTGTTCTTCAACTCTTACATAATTTTGCCAATAATGTATTCTAAAATTTTACAAATATTATGTGACAATTAAGTATATATGATCAACTTTGCCTTTTTGGAAGTATTATGAAGATTATATCAATAAATAAATATTTGTTTATATTTATGCCTCATGTGTTTCACTTCTTTATGTACAAGTTGATACTTTTTTTTTTCATTTTCAAGTTTTCTTCAAAACTCCTTCAGTTTTTGTCAAATTTCTTTCATTTTCATGGAATTTGCCTAAATTTTTGTGAAATTACCTTCATTTTTGGGAAATTTTCAAGAAGTTTTCTTTAATCTTTGTACAAATTTTCTTCCATTTTTAGGAGGCTTTGTTCAATTTTCGGGGTTTCTGCATTTTTCGGCAATACTCTTCAGTTTTCTAAAAAAATTATTCATTTTCGTGAAATTTGCTCCAATTGTGATTTTTGTTTTTTTTGTTGTCAGAATTTCCAATCATGTTACGAAACCTCCCTTTAGGCCCGGCTACAATGATAGTTTTTAGACAGTGATAAGAGATCCAAACAATTTTTATTTGTTGGGACAAAAATAAAATCTGGTCACCCAATGTCAAATTTCTTCCTATGCCGCTGATGCAATCACATGTATTTTTTCCATGTTTTATAACCAAATAAACAATGTAGCAATATTGTATTTAAACTATATTCTTCTTTTTTGATAGGGGTGGGGGTTAAGTTAGGAACCGAAGACATCAATTATTTACCAATTCACTTATTTTGCATTTTCGTTTAAAAAGTGCGTGCCCCCCACTTGAAATACTGCTCTGCTGCTCGTGTAAAAATGCATAATGTAGAACTATGTTTTATAGTTCACGTTTCTGGGCATGGATATACTGTAGGTGTAGGTCACTCTTTAAAAAATATGTGTCGTATAAAAGAAAAATTGTTTGAAAAGCTTTAAATGCTCCCTACACTTGGTCATTAATCCTATGTTTTCACCCGTCAATAGTGTCCCGTCAACTCTTTGGATTGGCTTAAATCATACATGAGTGACAGGGTACAATGTATTAATATAAATGAAGTAAAATCTGAGGGGAAGCCTTTAAAGTGTGGGGTTCCTCAAGGATCTGTTTTAGGTCCAGTGGTTTATTGCATGTGCACACGCCCCATTGGTGAATTGTTGAGACGGCATAAAATAGATTTTCATTGTTATGCTGACGACACCCAGCTTTATATTACTTTTCGGAGGTCTGATAATTGGGAAAGTATTAAGATGAAGTTAGAAGCTTGCCTTGATGACTTGCGCATTTGGATGGTAAACAATAAATTGAAACTTAATGATGATAAAAGTGAATTAATTGTTTTCTCTTCCAAATCCCATCTATTCTCCACCTGCTCTAACAATTTTGACATTCAACTTGGTAATTGTTCTTTGCATCCAGTGTCTTCAGTTAAGAATCTGGGTGTACTTTTGGATAACAATTTAACAATGCACCAGCACGTGCAATCAGTGATCAAGACATGCTATTTTCATATACGTTCTATTAGTAAGATAAGAAATTGTATAACTGATGATGCTTGCCGTATTTTAGTTCATGCTTTTATAACTTCTAGATTAGATTATTGTAATTCTCTTTTGTATGGTGTAAATATTACCACATTACAGAAACTCCAACGGGTTCAAAATTGTCCAGCCCGTTTAATTACTAGAACTCCCCGGCATGACCACATTACACCCATTCTTAGACAACTCCACTGGCTCCCTGTATGTTACAGACCTACTTTCAAAATACTGCTCTTTGCTTATAAATCTCTAAATGGTCTTGCCCCTGCCTACCTGGCTGATGAACTTACCCTTTATAACCCACCTCGTAATCTTAGATCACAAAATAGATATTTACTTGTTGTTCCCAAAACCAACACTGCCCGTTACTCAGATAAAATTTTTTAGTCACTCTGCTGCTACTCTCTGGAACAATTTGCCCGTTTTCATAAAATGTGCCCCTGATGTCAAAACTTTCAAGAAATTTCTCAAAACTCACTTGTTTGTGGCTGCTTTTGACTCATAGCTATTTTCAGTACTTTTGATTGTTTTTTACTTGTAAGTTCTACTTTTTGTACATTACCAGTTTTATACCTTTCTACCTCGCTTTTTACTGCTTTTGTAGTTTGTATATACCTTTTTATACTGTTTAGGCCCTTGTATCGGTTATTAAGGTTTTTATACTGTTTAGGCCCTTGTATCGTTTTACTGTATTTAAGCTTTTATTGTGTCTTTCATATTTTGTCTTTTGTAAAGCGCCAAGAGCCTTTTTTGGATTTGGCGCTGTAGAAGTTGTGAATAATAATAATAATAATAATAATAATAGTGCCAACATCTAATAAAGCCCGCTTATAACGTGTTATGAGTCAGGCCAGGGAGGCGAGTTGTCATTGCTCAGACGTAATGCAAGTAATCATGACCATCTTTTTAAGTATACAGTAAGAAGATACGTTTTTCCAGCTTTCCTCATAATTGCCAATAAAAGATCTAGCTTGATATTTTCTAAGGTGCATAAATGAAGATGATAACAAATTGATGTGTTGTATGTGAGACAGATGGTCTGATAAATGAGAGGATTTATTATTAATAGAAAAAAGGGAAAGGGGGACATTGGGTACGGTATAGTTAGAGATTTCATTACCCATTCACCAGAAATATAACAATATTGGGCAAAATCAGCTGGAACACATTGCTTCTCTCATCAATGCTGGTGAAAAGACATTTGGTTTGTAGCTTTGATGCTATCCTCATGGTATTTATTTCCAAAAGGTAAGCAAAGAAATGGTGCAGGGTGAAGATGTGTTTGAGGATACATTCAAGGATTACTTCATTGGTCAGGCATGGCTATTGGTATGATAATAGGGCAAAAGGCAAACAACAGAAACTATACTTCAGTGACTTAGCATCTTCTTTTTTTTTTTTCATTTATTGATGTAGTAACTGTTTGGAAAATATTGAAGTTGTAACTAATTTGTATTAAAATGATTGATGTAGAAATTTTACTGTGAATTAGTAACATTTCTTCATGTTGTTGATGTATTTGTGTGGTTGTGAGACATTGAGAGTTAATGTAGCAGGTAAGAAAAAGCAGGATACATTTATTTTCAAATGCTACAGGAGAATTTTGAAGATCAGATGGCCATATGTTATATCTAACGATGAAGTACTGAGAATCACTAAACATGACAAAATCAGCACAAGTAAAAAGAAGAACGTGGAGGTGGATTGATCATGTGATGCGCACGAGCACTATTAACAGCTATGAGTGGAAACCAGAGGGGGGAAAGAAAGTTGGTTGTCCTAGAACGACCTGGGATGGACAGTCGAGAAGGAGAGGACAGTGATGGGATGAAGCTCATGGACAGAAGCCAGACAAGTTGCAAATAACAGAGTCCAGTGGAGAGAGTGCACTGCAGCCTTATGGGCCAGGAGGCCTGAAGACACTAGGTGTGAGGTGAGGTTGATGTATTTACTTCAAGTTATACCTTACCTTCCATGCTATTAATATGCAATCTGGTCACATGACCTGATTCTAACGCACTTCTAACCGACCCTAAAAAACGTAGTAACCAGCCAAGCCCTGACCTTCATAATACCTCTGTACTACCTCACTCCTTTTCAGCGCGTTGTTGGCACTAACATCGCTGAGACTGGTCATTTTTATTTTTATCAAAATTAACCTTTCTAACTCTTTTCTCTTTGGCAGCATCTACCTGGAGGGTTTTTACGCTGCCCTTTTTGATCTGGCTCGCCTTTTCAAGTCTTTCGAGGTAAGAACGAGGTAACCATGGGTCCGAGATTTCTTCAGCCGACCTACACGACTTTACCCGTGTAGCCTACACTTAGGATAGCGGGTTTTTGTCTCCATTCATACAAAGCGAGTGGCTAGTTCGAGAGCGTCCTACTCTCGTGGCAGGTGCTTTAGGTCCTAGAGCACCAGGTGTGCTTGTCTAGGGGACCTCTTGCCCCGGGGTTTAGGTGTTTCCACCCTTGGCCCCGCCCTACCACGAGGAGCTCCTAGCGTTATACTATGACATGTATTAGCACGTTAGGATATCTCAGTATAAGTTCTCGTATGCATTAGGCCAATTTCTTTTTCCCATTTTGGCGCATGCGCATTGGGTCGACGTCCCCGTCGGGTGTTCGGGGAGTCGGCTCCTAGCTTCTCCAAGGAGCTACAGTTGTTACAAGAGAGCTTATTTTTGTGTTAACGTTACCAGCGTATGAATATTTTCATTTTTCTTACATAAATCAAAGACAAAGTTTTTAATTTTCAAGCTTCATTTTTGGGGCTTGGGAGAGACCGGAGGGGGGTCTCTTTGATGAACTGTTTAAAGGATATCTAATCTCTTCTTTTTATCTTTACAGACTTTGAGTACTCAGTGGTTTGTGTTTTCCACGCTACCCCGGCGCTTGTAAAGTCTACGTTGGATGCGTTTTCTCAGGTTTATAAAAAAAATTGAGATAGAAAAATTTCCTGTTAATTTTTTTTTGATGTACTGTTTTGCTATGCCTCGTCTCTCTTTTAACGTGATCGTAGGATCATAGGTACTTCCCCCAGTAGGGGCGCTATTGCTGTATTTGTTGTATGTACGCATTGATATATGTTCTTCTCCTTTCAGAAATTATGTTGAGAATGATTAACTCAGTGACGCTGCGCCTTAGGTGACGTTCCAAGTGAACGCCACCTAGAGTTAAAAGAGTTCAGAGAGAGAAGATAAGATCTTAGTCCTCTTCGTGGCGCTGCACCACCTAGAGTTGAATAGCTAAGAGAGAGAGAGATAAGATAACCTCTTAGGGGCGTTGCGCCGCCTAAAGTTGAAAGGATAAGAGAGAGAGAGACAAGTTATCCTCTTCGTGGCGCTGCGCCACCTAGAGTTGAAAAGGTAAGAGAGAGATAAGCTCTGATTAAATCAGTGGCGCTGCACCTTAGGTCGGGTTCCAAGTGAACGCCACCTAGAGTTAAGATAGTTTATAGAGAGAGAAGATAACCTCTTAGGGGCGCTGCGCTTCTAAGTTGTAAAGAGAAAAATTAAGATCCATACAGTTCCGCGGCCCGTTGTTACGCGCGGACGGTTCCATTGGACGGTTCCATATGGTTCCGCGGCCCGTGTTTACGGGTGGACGGTTCCATTGGACGGTTCCGCAACCCGTGTTTACGGGTCCGTATATAACAGGATAACGTACACCGTACGGCTAGTCCGGTTATACACCCACTAGCTACCTAGCTACGTGGTCAGGTGACAGGTGACATTCTTGGCAAGAAGTATAGCATCGAGACAGCTATTTTTCTTCTTGGTCCCGTAGCCATTAGCTACGCAGTTCCACGGCTCGTGTGAACGCAACTAAGATTGTCTACGTTGAACGTTACAGTTCCGTATTTATTTTCACCAGTTTCATAGACATGGAGGACAGGTCCCCGAGTGTCGATGTTTTACACACCCAGGATGTCCCGCGATGCGTAGCATGCAAACGCTTCTTTAAATTACGCTCAAGTGACATCCATCTCACGTGTTACACGTGTAGATTATGCTGCGAGTCAAATCCTTGTACTCTTTGCAGCGATTGGGACCTAGCGGCGTGGTCGGAGCACAGACTCCACCGCGACCGGTATTTTCAAAAAGCGGCGGAGAAAGTGGAGAAGCGATGGTCTGATAGGCCCTCTTCGTCTTCCCCCCGCCGCCACCCAGGCCCAAAGCGCACCCACTTCCCGTCAGGGAGGCGGGGCCGCCGCCCACTCTCAGCCGAGCGCCTCTTGTCGGGCCCCCTCAGCTGAGTAGGCGTACGCTAACACGTACTCCAGTGGTGCCTAGCACGGTGGCGGAGCCTTCCCCTCCCGTCTCCCCGTTAGGGTCTCCCCAATGAGGCAGACCCCGGAGGAGGGACAGGGATCAGGACAGTGCACACAAGGAGAGACAGAGTCGACGTCATAGGTCCTCTCCCTCATCCTTCTCTTCCTCATCCTCCCCTGAACATAGGAGGAGACATGGGAAGCGACATCGGGGCCACCCCCTAGAGGATCCCGCTTTTCAGGACACACTCAAGAAAACACTTGAGACTTTGGTGTCACAGGCACTAGAGCGGAGGCTTTCGCCTCCTACTCCTCTCTCCACGGCAGCTACCACTGCCGCGGCTTGGCATCCCCCTGACCCTGAGGTCTTGGAGGAGGATGCCCTCGACATCTATCCCTCGGGAGAGGAGGTCGATTTGATTTTCTGGATACGGCACGAGACAGCCCCCCCGGTACGGGGGACTTCTCCTGCCGCCCCGGCTCCAGCCACCCTCAGTGCCGCTTTTATGATGCTGAATGCACCGGATATGGCCCCCGTATCCTACCGGATATCGGACAAATCCTCTTTCCACCACCTCCCCCTGTGGACCCCTTTTACAGGGGAAGCGGGCTGCCCAGCTTTTGGATTTCCTTGAACGGGAAATCAAGCTGGAGGTCACAGAGGCACCCATAGCCGAAGCGGTCTCAGCGTAAACTGCTCAGCTCAGCCACAAGGGATGCTACGCCAACGGCTAAGCATTTCCCCATTGATGCCTCGCTGGTGTACAGGATTAGGCATTGGGCTAGGATCCCGGACAGAGACTGGACGGCCTACAACCGGGACGTTGATCAGGTCACATGTCCAGCCAACTGACTATCAGGCGCTTCTAAAGACCCCCGGAATCCCGGAGGGAGTGTGGGAACTCCTCAGTCAACCGGCGAGCGGCACCGCAGCTGTGGGCAGGGCTCCGAATTTCGTGGCCCTGAGGTCCAGCGGAGGAACGATTTCCTAATAGCTGTCGACCGGGCCGTACGACGGGGTTATAAATACCAGGCCCTTGGCGTATGGGTAACAGAGGGCTTAGACTCGGTCTTGTGCAGGCATTTCCCAACCGACGTCCTTACACAGACCCTGCCTCTGTTGACTGGACTCTTGGATTTGCTCGACGCGACTGTCGACCAACTTGCCCGAGTCTCCACTGAGACGATCCGGGAGAGACGCGAGAATATTCTCCCTCTCCTTGGACGCTCTGCCGTCACTCAGGCGGATCTTCGGCGGTTGCCTACCGATGGTCCGGACCTATTTGCTGGTCACTTTCGAGATATTCTGTTGCGCCAGGCTGGCCGCCAGGACGATCTTCGGAAGACTCAGAAGCTGTTAGCAAAAGGAAGTCCTTCTCTTCTCTTCCCGCTCGCCGCCACGGTCGTATACGGAGGAACGGATCCTTGCCGTGCGGGCGGGAGCCGACGTCCTTCTCATTACCGGCGAGAGCCTGGCTGGTATTCTTGGGGTACCTAGCCAGCCTCGTAGATGTAGTCCCCATGTGCAGGTTTTACATGCAGGTTCTACAATTTCATCTACTGGGTCATTTCATACCATCCCGGAGAGACCTCAGCGTCCTTGTTCCCCGTACGCAGGCGGTGGTTCCCCACATTTGGTGGTGGTGCGTCCACTCTCACCTGTCACAGGGAGCGATTTTTCTGCCCGTCAGACCCTCGGTATCGGTGGTGACCGATGCGTCTTTGACGGGGTGGGGAGCGCATTTAGCGTGGTCCCAAGTCGCGGGATTTTGGACGGACACTTGGTGCGGTCAGCACATCAATCTATTGAAACTGGAGGCGGTCCGCCGGGCTCTTGTTCACTTCCTACAACAGGTTCGAAACAAGTCCGTTCTATTACGCACCGACAACACCACGGTAGTGGCGTTTATCAACAGACAGGGAGGCACGAGATCCAGGAGTCTCTGGATCTTAGCCAGGTCCAATTCTGTCTTGGTGCATGTTAAACAAGGTCACGCTCCAGGCGGTCCACCTGCCAGGCAAGGAGAACACGATCCGGATCTGTTATCCCGCCTCCAAGGAGCCCCCACAGAGTGGGCCCTTCTCCCGCGGGTGGCCGAGGCGATCTGGTTAACCTTCGGTCTCCCGGACGTCGATCTGTTCGCGTCCGTGGACAACCACAAGCTACCAATTTTTTGCGCTCACCCCGATTGAGAATCTGGGTGGTCGACACGTTCACGATCAGGTGGGCTCACTTCGTGGGCTACGCCTTCCCGCCGTTCGCTCTAGTACCGAGAGTACTGAACAAGGTGGTGTCCGATCAGTGTTCCATGTTTCTTCTGGTAGCTCCCAATTGGCCCGGCCAGCTGTGGTTCCCTCAGCTGCTCAATCTTGTCGCAGGTTTCCCGTACGAGCTTCCGGTCACGGACGAGTTAGTCTCCATCCCGGGCTCCGGCAAACTGCACCACAACCCAAGAGCACTCCATTTGACTGTGTGGCCTCTATCCGCGAATCCCTTGTGTTGCAAGGTCTTTCGCAGGCAGCTGCCCAAATGGCGGCCTCTAGCTGGAGATCTTTCGCTTTGGGCATGTATGCTTCCAGGCTCGGAATGTTCCGAGACTGGTCAGTTTTTCCGCATACAGCGCCTCTTGGTGACGTAGCAGATTTTTGTTGGTCCAGTTTAATCTGAATAAATCCATCAAGGGGTTCAGGACGGCCATAGCGGCTATCCACCAGGGCTTCCTCGACGGCTCGACTGTCACCGACGCGCAGCCTCTGGAAAGATTGATTAAAGGCATGTTCTTACAAAGGCCTCCAGTTCAGAACCTTGCTCCCCCTTGGGATATGCAGGTGGTCCTCGAGAGTTTGGCACGGGCTCTGTTTGAGCCTTTGCCAGTTTGTCCTATCAAGGAACCGACTTTAAAAATGGTGTTTTTACTTTCTGCAGCCTCGGCTAGGCGGAGGGGCGCTCTTCACGCACTTTCCCACAAAGAGGGTCATTTCGCTTTGAATCGGGGGGCGTTCATCTCGTGCCCGACCCGGCCTTCTTAGCGAAGAATCAGACGGTCAAGTTTTTACCTGAACCTCTTTTCCTCTCGTCGCTCGCTACGTTTTCTGACACGACAGAGGACAAGGTCTGGTGTCCCGTTCGATGTCTCAAACACTATATCAAACGTACGCAATCCTTTCGGAACGACGTCACCGCTCTTTTTGTGTCCTTCCAACAGCCGCATCGAGCTGTCTCGTGTGATACGATTTCACGCTGGATTGTCCAAGCGATCACATACAATAGGTCCGCATTGTTCGCGGAACGTTCGCTTCAGGTACACCAGGTACGAGGCATAGCGGCGTCAATTGCGCTTTTCGGGGGGGTTCCCCTTCACGAGATCCTTCGTGCTGCAGTATGGAAAACGCCAGCCACGTTCGTCTCAGCTTATCTGGTGGATATTCAGGACTATCAGGGCAGAGTTGCACGGGCCGTTCTTTCTGGAAGAGGACCACCCCCTTCTTGAGGTGAATATTCTTCACTTATTCCCGTTCTTTTGTTCCTTTCAAGTGGTTTACGTTATTTTCTTAACGTTTTCTCGTTCCTTCATTTTCACTAACGTATAATTTCGGCCATTGTTCGGGCTCTGGTTATTTTGTTTGTTTATTCTAGCGAAACTTTGCCGTTGTTTTGGCGATTGTTCTTTCCCAACGAATTTTTTGTCAATTCTTGACGCATTTCATTTCGTTTCCGTTTTACTAACGCGGTTTTTGGTGTTTCCTGCTTAGTTTACCTTTACAGACAGTTTGTTCACTTTATGCTTTTCTGACCCGCTCTGGTTCTCTGACGAACTTGGCGAGTTTTCGTCGTGCCGTTTTGAGCGTAGTTTGCAGTTTGTTTCTGTTCAAGGTTGGTTTTGCGTTGCGTGTCTTCACGTATGGTTCACTTTTGTTCTGTAGGCGTTTTACCTCTAGTTTTGATAGTTCAGAAGAAGCTATCCGGAGGTCTTTCGTACTTAAGAGGAGAAGCTTTTTCGTCCCTTACAGGGGATTTGACTATTGCGAGTTTAGTACCAGCCATTAAAAAAAAAATATGCTGCGGTCTGAACTCCCTTCCTTCCTCTCCTCGGTTGCAATCTGATCGCATATTAATAGTATGGGGTATAACTTGAAGTAAATTTACCCCGCTAAGCGTAGCGGGGATATTTACGAGAGTTATACTTACCTTCCATGCATCCCGCCCGCCTCCCCTCTCGTTCAGGCCTCGGTGGAATGTTGAGTGAGGTAGTACAGAGGTATTATAGAGGTCAGGGCTTGGCTGGTTACTACGTTTTTTAGGGTCGGTTAGAAGTGCGTTAGAATCAGGTCATGTGACCAGATTGCATATTAATAGCATGGAAGGTAAGTATAACTCTCGTAAATATTCCCGCTACGCTTAGCGGGGTTATTTTGTATCAAAAATTATTTCTTTAAAAAAATTATTTGTTCTTTATTTATCCAAGATCTTATTATTAACATACTTAGCTCGAATGGAATTAACCAAAATAGTAGAAGGAAGGAAGATATTTCCAACGTGTTTAGTCAGTAAGATAGAAGCTTTTCAATAAAACATGGTGGTAAAAAGGATTTCTGGGATGGATTCTGATGGTGGAATTTCAGATTGGTATTTAAGGTAAGGTCTCTTGTAATGGTGGAATTTCTCATTGGTATATAAGATAAGGTCTCTTGTAATGGTGGAATTTCTCATTGGTATCTAAGGTAAGATCTCTTGTACTGGTGGAATTTCTCATTGGTATATAAGATAAGGTCTCTTGTAATGGTGGAATTTCTCATTGGTATCTAAGGTAAGATCTCTTGTAATGGTGGAATTTCTCATTGGTATATAAGATAAGGTCTCTTGTAATGGTGGAATTTCTCATTGGTATCTAAGGTAAGATCTCTTGTAATGGTGGAATTTCTCATTGGTATCTAAGGTAAGATCTCTTGTAATGGTGTAATTTCTTATTGGTATATAAGATAAGGTCTCTTGTAATGGTGGAATTTCTCATTGGTATATAAGATAAGGTCTCTTGTAATGGTGGAATTTCTCATTGGTATCTAAGGTAAGATCTCTTGTAATGGTGTAATTTCTTATTGGTATCTAAGGTAAGGTCTCTTGTAATGGTAGAATTTGTGATTGGTATCCAAGATAAGGTCTCTTGTAATGGTGGAATTTCTCATTGGTATCTAAGGTAAGATCTCTTGTAATGGTGGAATTTCTCATTGATTTCCAAGGTAAGATCTCTTGTAATGGTAGAATTTCTCATTTGTATCTAAGGTAAGGTCTGTTGTTATGGTGGAATTTCTCATTGGTATGTAAGGTAAGGTCTCTTCTGATGGTGGAATTTCTCATTGGTATCTAAGGTAAGATCTCTTGTAATGGTGGAATTTCTCATTGGTATCTATCAGGTAAGATCTCTTGTAATGGTAGAATTTCTCATTAGTATCTAAGGTAAGGTCTCTTGTAATGGTGGAATTTCTTATTGGTATCTAAGGTAAGATTGTAATGGTGGAATTTCTCATTTGTGTATATTAGGTAAGATCTCTTGTAATGGTGGAATTTCTTATTGGTATCAAAGATAAGATCTCTTGTAATGGTGGAATTTCTCATTAGTATCCAAGGTACAGTCTCTTGTAATGGTGGAATTTCTTATTAGTATCCAAGGTACGGTCTCTTGTAATGGTGGAATTGTATCTAAGGTAAGGTCTCTTGTAATGGTAGAATGTCATTGGTATCTAAGGTAAGGTCTCTTGTAATGGTAGAATTTGTGATTGGTATCCAAGATAAGGTCTCTTGTAATGGTGGAATTTCTCATTGGTATCTAAGGTAAGATCTCTTGTAATGGTAGAATTTCTCATTGGTATCCAAGGTAAGATCTCTTGTAATGGTGGAATTTCTCATTGTTATCTATCAGAAAAGATCTCTTGTAATGGTAGAATTTCTCATTTGTATCCAAGGTAAGATCTCTTGTAATGGTAGAATTTCTCATTTGTATCTAAGGTAAGGTCTCTTGTAATGGTGGAATTTCTTATTGGTATCTAAGGTAAGATTGTAATGGTGGAATTTCTCATTTGTATATATTAGGTAAGATCTCTTGTAATGGTAAAATTTCTCAATGGTATCTAAGGTAAGATCTCTTGTAATGGTAGAATTTCTTATTGGTATCTAAGGTAAGGTCTCTTGTAATGGTGGAATTTCTCATTTGTATCCAAGGTAAGATCTCTTGTAATGGTAGAATTTCTCATTTGTATCTAAGGTAAGGTCTCTTGTAATGGTGGAATTTCTCATTAGTATCTAAGGTAAGGTCTCTTGTAATGGTGGAATTTCTCATTGGTATCCAAGGTAAGATCTCTTGTAATGGTAGAATTTCTCATTTGTATCTAAGGTAAGGTCTCTTGTAATGGTAGAATTTCTCATTTGTATCCAAGGTAAGGTCTCTTGTAATGGTGGAATTTCTTATTGGTATCTAAGGTAAGATTGTAATGGTGGAATTTCTCATTTGTATATATTAGGTAAGATCTCTTGTAATGGTAAAATTTCTCAATGGTATCATTAGTATCTAAGGTAAGATCTCTTGTAATGGTAGAATTTCTCATTGGTATCTAAGGTAAGGTCTCTTGTAATGGTGGAATTTTCTGTATTTAAGATCTCTTGTAATATCATTTGTATCTAAGGTAAGATCTCTTGTAATGGTGGAATTTTCTCATTAGTATCTAAGGTAAGGTCTCTTGTAATGGTGGAATTTCTCATTGGTATCTAAGGTAAGGTCTCTTGTAATGGTGGAATTTCTCATTGGTATCCAAGGTAAGATCTCTTGTAATGGTAGAATTTCTCATTTGTATCTAAGGTAAGGTCTCTTGTAATGGTGGAATTTCTCATTTGTATCTAAGGTAAGGTCTCTTGTAATGGTAGAATTTCTCATTAGTATCTAAGGTAAGGTGTCTTGTAATGGTAGAAGGTAAGATCTCTTGTAATGGTCATTTGTATCTAAGGTAAGCTCTCTTGTAATGGTGGAATTTCTCATTTGTATCCAAGGTAAGATCTCTTGTAATGGTGGAATTTCTCATTTGTATCTAAGGTAAGGTCTCTTGTAAAGGTGGAATTTCTCATTTGTATCCAAGGTAAGATCTCTTGTAATGGTAGAATTTCTTATTGGTATCTAAGGTAAGATCTCTTGTAACGGTGGAATTTCTTATTTGTATCCAAGGTAAGATCTCTTGTAATGGTAGAATTTCTCATTTGTATCCAAGGTAAGATCTCTTGTAATGGTAGAATTTCTCATTTGTATCAAGGTAAGATCTCTTGTAATGGTAGAATTTCTCATTTGTATCTAAGGTAAGATCTCTTGTAATGGTGGAATTTCTCATTGGTATCTATCAGGTAAGATCTCTTGTAATGGTAGAATTTCTCATTAGTATCTAAGGTAAGGTCTCTTGTAATGGTGGAATTTCTCATTAGTATCTAAGGTAAGGTCTCTTGTAATGGTGGAATTTCTCATTGGTATCTAAGGTAAGATCTCTTGTAATGGTGGAATTTCTTATTGGTATTAAGTGTTTCTGATTTTTCCATGTTACATAATGAGTAATTGTTTCTCACAGACAAGTTATGTCACATGTAATGGAATGACCAATCAGTGTTCAAAACACATTACAGAGACAAACTCAAAAGAAAGAAAAAAAGACATATCTAATGAAATAATTTATTATAAAACTGAAAAAGACGAGTTTTTCTTATTTCAAAATTTCTCCAATCTCTCCCCAATTCAATCAATTAAAGATTTTGACTTTTTTAATCTTTTATCACAAACACTTTTAAATCACAAACTCATAAACCAACAAAAATGTATTTCAATTTTTTCCTCTTTTAACAACGAAGATAAACATCTATTACATTCAAAGTGTATACACAATAAATCAATTAAGAACATGTAATAAACCCTGAGCACTATACTGACTAGTACGTAAAGAGATAAGAATTTATCTCCTGACCATTTTTTCTACAAATTCCTACTTTTTACATCAGAATTAATTCCTGATGCAAAAAAAAAAAACACATTTTGAAAATTCTCATATAAATATCTGATAAACAAAGGAATAAAAATTAAATTGATGAATTTTCACACAAAAATTTGTAGGAAAGAAAAGATTTTAACAGTAAGAATTGTTTGTTATAAATGGAACCACTGATTGAAACAAAACAATACCCCAAAACCTGTTGGTTCTTGTATATACTTCACATTTGCAATACACAAGTTGAATGCATGCATGTAGCTTTTCTATGTTCCCATAGTTTGCCATGTTCACATAATTTCCTATATTAACATAACTTGCTATAATATCATCATCCACTACATTCACTGTGCAAATTTAAAAATTAACAATAACAACAAAATTACCCCCCCCCCAAAAAAAAAAAAAAAAAAACAGGTTTCTTGGCACTTTCAATGACTTGATGTTGTCAATGATTTGATGTTGAAAATGATCATCAGGGAAAACAAATCTCCCTCGTCAAAACATTTTGACAAAAATTTCTAAGCATCTTCTAATCGTAAAACTTTCTCCTCCCTAATCTTTAACTTGGGCAATAAAGCTTACGTTTAATGTCACATTATTTCCAAAGGCCAACTACTCTTATATCTACCACTTGCAAATGCTACAATACCTACATGTACATCATATCTATTGCCTTGGTACCAGGGCATTCGTGGCTACTGAACACCGTAATACTTATCAGGCACTTGACCAAAATGCCAAGTCATTTTGTTTTTGCAAATTCATGTTGATTTTCAACAAACAGAAGTACCATCTTAAGCTACAATTTTCAGTTGTTGGTTGCAAATATATTCACTCATCGTGTACACATAATTACATATACAAATGCAGGTAACAACCAATAAAAATAATGTATGCATTTTGCATACTTGAAGTGGGAGTTAGTAAGATTATTTTATTTCTTCAACTAAAGCAAAGCATTCAGGTGTGTTGGTTTGACGTAAGTTGCAAACATCTTTTTCAAATAAATTTCACACTATGCTGGGTCATGAGTTTGTTTATCTGCTTTGTACTCGAGGAGTAATAGGCTAAGGTCCCTACAATAATCAAATCACTTTCTTCTATGCAATGGTACTGAATATCATGAATTATGTCATTATTCTCTTCCATGAAATTGAAGAAAAAACAACAATTTGAGCTAAAAGAAAATGAGGTATATTTCATTTCAAGAAAAGAATTATATTCTTATTAAAAGTAAACTGAATTTTGCCAGATAGTTTGAAATGATGCCGAGTACATGCCAAGTACATGCTTCGTATTCCAAAAAGAATGAACACATTTTTTCCTCAGTTTGAAAGAATTACTGTGGTAACTAATCAGTAACTTGAGTAAAAAGTTCGGATAAGTTAAAAGCTTGCCCTTACTAAAAAAACGACAAGAGAAATGGTGGTCCTCTACTTTACCTGGTTGTTTTTTTAATCAATAAAATACATAAGGATTTTCCACCTTTTCCATAATTGTCTGGCAAGAGTGCATCTGGAAATATTTCTCTGTTTTCCCATGTTTGACAACCATTGGCTGGTTGGACTACAATAACCATCTTTCCCAAGATTTATTTGACACACATTTCCCCTATATTTTCCATACAAAAACCAACACTTTTACCACCATGTGGGAAAAGGTAGTTTTCTAGGGAAATCTGATAAAGGTAGGAAAGAAGGAAAACTATAGTCTACCCACCACATAAAATATTGGAAATGGTTGTCAAAAATGAAAGTGTTGTTAATGTATGCTAACGTTTGTCATAAAATGGTAAAGTATGGGTTAAAAAGGTAGAAAAGCAAGGGTGATTTTCATTGTTTTATGAAGGTTTGGGTGGAGAAAAGTGGAAATTCTATCAAATCTGTGTTTTTTTTTGTAAGGGTGCTTATTAAAATATTTAGTTCCTTTCTTCACTGTTTTGTTCCTCTTTCATCTAAAAAAAGAACATGCCTGATTACTTCTATAAAATCTCTTTGAGGTAGTTTTTTTAAGTCTTATTTCGATAACTTTATCCTTTAACCTTTATATCAAATACTCTATTAAGTTCCAAAATTTGTGTCTTGATTTGATTTAAAAAAAAAAAAAAGGACTTATTACTAAAACTGATGTTGATGAAATTTCCTCAAAACTGATTACAAAATTCATTGCATACAAAAATCTCAGAAACATACTAAACTTGTTGTCTTTAATTAGAATATGCTTGGAACGAGAAAATATACAATTAAACAGGTCTACTTTGCTTGCAACATTAATCAGGACTAATTTTTGAATTTTTAAAAGAAATGGCTGTAAACAGTCTACAAATGTTTAACTTAAGGAAAATGATATTACTTAGAGGTTTAACTTTGGCTTAAACATATTTATAAGATTCTTCTTACCTCTTACAATCTCCTCAATTCACTGCTACAGGTATACAACTTCCATAGCATGATGCAATATTTATCCAAACTGATTTTCATGTCTGATAAACTATATCATTAAAACTATGTCATTAAAACTTTACAACAAACAATTCCTCATACTTTCAACACAATGTAATTGCAAACTTTTCACAGGTAATACGACTAATGGAAAAGCTGTATTTTCCTTCGCCTTTCAATGTAATATTTAAACAAAGTTATTAGCACACTTGGTAGATGAAATTTATCTTAACGTTCTGTATGGAATTCTTTTTCATAACCATCTTTAGAGAAATGATTTAACAGCTTTCTTTTAACCAACCGATGTAAGAACTATTCTTCAATAAATAAAATACACCATGCAGCTGCTATACGATAACTTGTTAATTAAGATGAATCAGAATGTGCAAAAAAGAAAAAAAATGGGAAGCGATAATTTCTCAATTTCATAGTTGATTCTAATATGTTGCCTTGCTGTGTTGTTGCTTTGTGTCCTTTCTTACATTCATTTTATTTATCAGATTTTTTCACATAAATTTGCAGCATAAACTTACAAATCTGAGACCCTTAGGTGTAAATGGCACAATGTAATATGTGATCACAATACAAACTTAGTTAGCAGTGGAAGATCGAAAGTTCAAACCTTCCAAGCCTTTAAAGATTTATTTGGGCCAGGGACGTATGAAATGTCATCTCTAGGAGAAAAAAAAGGAGGGGGTAAAACAAATTTGTGTAAATTATCTTTCCATCAAGTTTCTGCTAATTGGGAAATCCCCTTTAAATTCCAGGGGATTTCCTTCATTTTCTGGAGATTTCCTTCATTTTCTTTTTAATGATTTGATATTGAAAATGATTTGATATTGAAAATGATCATCGGAGAAAGTAAATCTCCCTCGTCAAAACATTTTGACAAATGTTTAAAACCATCTTCCAATCGTGAAACTTTCTCCTCCCTAATCTTTAACTTAGGCAATAAAGCTTATGCTTAATGTCACACTACTTCCAAAGGCCAACTACTCTTATATCTACCACTTGCAAATGCTACAATACTTACATGTACATCATATCTATTGCCTTGGTACCAGGGCATTCGTGGCTACTGAACACTGTAATACTTATCAGGCACTTGACCAAAATGCCAAGTCATTTTGTTTTTGCAAATTCATGTTGATTTTCAACAAACAGAAGTACCATCTTAAGCTACAATTTTCAGTTGTTGGTTGCAAATATATTCACTCAATCGTGTACACATAATTACATATACAAATACATGTAACAACCAATGAAAATAATGTATAAATTTTGCATACTTGAAGTGGGATTTAGTAAGATTATTTTATTTCTTCAACTAAAGCAAAGCATTCAGGTGTGTTGGTTTGACGTAAGTTGCAAACATCTTTCTTCAGATAAATTTCACACTATGCTGGGTCATGAGTTTGTTTATCTGCTTTGTACTCGAGGAGTAATAGGCTAAGGTCCCTACAATAATCAAATCACTTCCTTCTATGCAAAGGTACTGAATATCATTAATTATGTCATTATTCTCTTCCATGAAATTGAAGAAAAAACAACAATTTGAGCTAAAAAAAATGAGGTATATTTCATATCAAGAGAAGAATTATGTTCTTATTAAAAGTAAACTGAATTTTGCCAGATAGTTTGAAATAATGCCCAGTACATGCTTCGTATTCCAAAAAAATGAACACATTTTCTCCTCAGTTTGAAAGAATTACCGTGGTAACTAATCAGTCACTTGAGTGAAAAGTTCAAATAAGTGAAAAGCTTGCCCTAAAAAAGAAAACACATTTCATCACTGAGTTGTGTCCAGTTGATGATGACATGGATTTTAATTAATTAAATAGGAAAATGGGTACTACATTTTTACTCAAGTTTTAACAGAACGTAAACCACATGATACATACCCTTTACATTTAATTATGCCTAACCTTCATTCGCCTAACCCTCACTCTACCAGGGCTTTGAAAAATGCAATCCCAATTTTCGTCACTTTTATATTTTTTTATGCATTTTTGACCTTCTTTTCACTACAAGTTTGGTTGGAATGGAAGCTACGATATTTCTCTTTTGAGTAATGAATGCCAAATTAAGAAATATTGGTCAAAAACATGCAAAATTTAGCAATTTTGGTCAACAAATGGCACAAGTTTAACTCCTTGTCAGTATTGAAAAGAGATTTTTTTGTTACATATTTAGATTCTTTATCAAATTTCCTTTCCAATGGGGCTAATCTAGAATTTTTAGAAAGAAAGGAAAGATGAAAAACCACCAAAATTGTTTTTAGTTAAATGACCCCTGAAAACTGCAGCAGAAAAATTATAACTCCTAGTCAAGATGAGACTTGAACCTGGCCAGCGTGTTGGCTGTGTTCATATCCACTACACCACATGATCATTGAAAATGATGTGGTGAAATTTAATTAATATAGGAAAGGCTTCAAATAGAGGGAGTTTTCCTGTATTTAATATATCAAATGAAAGGAAATTGCAAGCATTTTGAACAACGGTTCAATGAAGCATTTGCGATGTACAGTTTTGGTACCAAAAAAATTGGGGAAGAAAACAAAAATAGCAGAAATTCATAAAATTTCTCCAGAACAAAAGATTGCAGATAGGGATAATAAAAATTAGACCAGAAATCAATATCATCATGTCTTAGGATTTGGATGTTTGATTTTGAAGCAAAAATGTGATCTAAAAGGTACTATAAGATTTAGAAAGGAAAAAAAATATATGTATGTTTCTTTTAATATAGCAATTATTGAGCTTTACCCATTTTCAAGCTACTTTTTCTCAAATTCTGTAATATGACCCCTATGAAAAAAAGTTACATTTTGTGAAAGAAATATTTGAGTACTTTAAAATGATACCAAGATTACTGCTTTAGAACTTTGGTAGAGTTCGGATTTTATTTTTAGAAAAAAATGGCTATAATATCGCTGCATGGTAGAGTAAGGGTTAATTAAATTTCCTAGAATGTCCAAATTTATCAAATTCTATTCAAAATGATTCCCAAAACTGCAATTGTTATGAACAATTGGTAAGTGCATACAAATTTCCAACTTTTTCACCACATTGTATTACGTAAGTCCCTAAAACTCCAAGATACCCTTCACCCCCTCACCCTAATTTTTAATCTGAACATGCCAAAAATAATTTTCAAAAAAAAAGAAAATAATATAGAAAAATTGATGGAAATGGTGATTTTTTACCAGGTACAGGCAGTTCCAGATGCAATATGAATTGAACTGGTATTAAAGGCCGTTACACACCGAACGCGACGCAGTGAGCTATTTTTCAAACGTCATCGCATGGATATTCTAATGATGACTGAAATTTGATTAAAAGGGCCTTTCTACGCCCATTAAAGCAAAATTCGAGTCGCGACAGAAAATCGCACCCCACTAAAGTTATTTCTCCACAGTTTGAGCAAAAAAGTATTTCTAACAAATTTTCCATTATCATCAGAAAGCCTCAATTGTAAACTTCATCGTGTGTAAGTAAAAATGTATTTTGTTTCCTGTATGATTATCTAAAAAATCGCTCACTGCGTCCGGTGTGTAACGGCCTTTATATTCGAAATTGACTACAAAACTCATCTTCTACATAAGCTGCAACATGTCAAACTTAAAACAAATTTGTAACAGTATAATTGCTGTATTATTTCTTGAGTTCTAAGCTGCTAGTATATTTCAAATTTTCTTAAACCGAAAACAAATCGTTCTTGATAAACTTCTGAAAAAAAAAAAAAAAGGTTTACAGTTCTCTATAATACAGTCACACTACACATAACCTTACACCTCAGCTACTTAAACCTAATGTGTTTAAGATACCTAACTACTTACACAGTAATACGAATGCCTGACAATGGCGAAGGAAATAACTATAAACTATACAATAGTATAATCTCTAACTATATCAAGAATGTGGAACGGAGAAACAAAATAATTTTCACATAAAGATAAATAGAATATACAGACAAGTCTTTTTCTGGACAAAACATGAAATTTGAAGGAAAAAAAACAAAACAAGTATTTACAGAAAGCAACAACGGAGCACCATCTGAGACAAAAATGACATAAATTTTCCGATGTCACTTTTTCCTGTTAAAAGTATTTTCTTTGAATTCTAACCTTGCCTCCTCCTCCGACCAACCTACCCAATCTAAATCTGACAAAATGTAGGAACTCCAGTTATGGTCACTTTTAAGTGGTAAAAACACTCTTTCTAATGAAGAAGAAATATTTAAGACTGATGACGTTACAATCTACATTTCACTTTTACTTCAACACAGATGAAGTTTTTTTCACTTTGAATACCAAAACTTAAAAGGATTAAGTGGTCAGGAAGTGTATATGATATGAAAGAGGACTTTCAGAAAGAGGAACAAAATGGTGAAGAAACTACTTGAATATCTTATTAAGTTACAAAGTTATTCAAGTTTAAAGCTCTGTCTTATCTATGTAGAAACAACTGGTGTAATAAGTCTACTATGGAAGGTTGGCACCATCCTCACATTCTTAACAATTACTAATGTATTTAAAAAAAACATAATTAATGTTTTTACTATTTAAATTACATTTTCTCAAACTTTCTTCAGGTGGTAAATTATAAATACCCCAACAAGATTTTTATTTTACTACTTTCCTGACATATCCAATGGTTTTTAAGCCACACAATTGCAGGACGAAATATGACAGATTACATAACGACTGAGGAATCTGAGGCTGTGATGTCACAGCTAGTCTGATTTCAGTCCTTTCTACACAAATGAAACCAACCTTTAAACTTGAATATCTCAAAAAAATATTTTTAAATGCTTTCTTCACCATTTTGTGTCATTTCAAGTCCTCTGTTTTATATAAGATGGACATGCTTGACCACTGAACTAATCCTTTAATGGAGTAAGAAAGATTATTTTGCAATGCTTTCTTCACCATTTTGTTTCTTTTAAAGTCACTCTTTTATATAAGATGGACATGCTTGACCACTGAACTAATCCTTTAATGGAATAAGATTATTTTGCAATGCTTTCTTCACCATTTTGTTTCTTTTGAAGTCCTCTTTCATTTAAAAAGGACTTGCTTGACCACTGAACTAATCCTTTGCCTTCTTTTTAAGATCTATGAACAAGTATAGATTTTTATATCCACCAGAAAGTGATTTTATATTTTAAAATAGTGTCTTGAAATTACAACAACAGCACCTGAAGTTTCTGAGTTACGGTTAATCAAAGTTAGAAGAATTGTTCATGTAAATTTGATTTAATCACTTTTTCTGCTAAATTGCAATTAACCTATCTGGTTTAATGATTGACAGCTTGTTTTAACCAATCACCGCACAAATTTACCTAGCAACAAAATCTGCGTAACTAAGTGAGGGGGGGAAAACATCCTACGCAGTACTGGTACAGTATAACTAGCTACCGGTGTAGCTCATGTAGTCAATGCAATTTACTGTACAAAACAAATTTCTGCACACACAGACCGAGTGACGGCAAAATGGTGAACAAAAATTGTGCTTACGGGCACAACATTTAGCAAACTGAATTTTGTTTGTCCCTTTTGCTAAAAACTCTAAAGATCCAGAGTGCAATAAATTGACCAAAGGTTGCGGCAGGCCTTGCAAACATCTAAATGCCAATGCATTAGTAATGCACCATTGATGATTGTTTTCCCCCACCCAGTTACCACGTTGCTATGGTGGGTGTGGCTTATTTCGTATCTCAGAGACGTTAATTGAAATTGAGAGTATGATGGTGATTCACAACCTCCTTGTCATATTCCACTGCTCCTAATTAATAGAATGTTGGAGAGGGATTGAAAAATAGTCATTTAACATAAGGAAATTCAGGGGTTCCCTCTTTCTGATGTCACAAATTTACAAGATCTTTCAAGTCCCCCCCCCTCTCCCTTTTCCCACCTAACATTCACACCCTCATGGGACTCTCAAGTTATATAAAAAAAAAAAATCCGTTTCTGGAATTGTTTTACAATGACATTACGAAAATTCAAAGCAACATTCTTGGGAGTTCACAATCACACATAAAATGTGGAAATAAAGTCTGGAAATGGATTAATACAATTTTTTTTGACACAGAAAGTTACAGGTATTATGAGAATAACATATATTTTGAAACATTTAAAAGTACAAATCTGTACAACCTATTTACTCACACACATCTGTAAAAATTAGGTACCATGAACATGAACGTCTCTCAGCACAGCTTTGAAACAAAATGTTCACAACCTCTTAATTGAAAGCTACATTTTGCTCTAAATGCATAAAATATATGCCCACATGTATAGAGAAAACACGGCATTAATCAAGTAAGGCAATGTTTAATGTAAAAAAATAAATGGTCAATCGGGAAACAGCCCTTGAAAATATTGTTGACCAAAAGGGATATGAAGGAACACAAACATTAAACCTTCAGTTGCTTTTATATAAGGATGTTTCAGCTGACGTCATGAGGTCACATGACTTTGTTTACATCGCCATTTTGTAGGGCAGACTGTCATCTGCTGTACACTTGCATACGTTTGCATGTTGTTATATAAGATTACTTTGTAAGTAGTACGCCGAAATCTTGCTGTGCCGTTGGTTGCACTAACTAATAGATGTGTTTAGAATCCATGATTAAGAAGATTATTACTTGGAGGGAAATTTTTTCTGTAAAATAACATTTTATATTAAAAAATTAATTTATCTGGCCAGCTCATTTAACCAGCACGTGTTTATATGCCCAGCACGTGTTTATATACCCAGCACGTGTTTTAAATTCCCAGCGTGTGTTTTCATCACCAGCGTGTTGCGTGCTAGGTATGTTTTAGACTTTAGTTTAGTTTGTTTTCGTGATGTGACTGAGCTGGGTAAAATCAGATGTGTGAAATACTCAACATGCAAAGCTCTGCCCTGCAAAATGGCTCCCAGTTGAGTTATGAGTCACATAATGAAATCCCTCTATAGAAGCTTTACATATACTAATCTTGCCTAATGTCATGATCAATACGACTTTACATTGAAAAATCATCTTAGTTTAGGGATTGGCTTGTTTAATTTTGTAAAAGTTCAATTTTGTCTTGTCCAACTCTCAGCATAACCACAATTTCACATGAGGCACAATGAATTGAAGTGCATGAATGTAGATTGTGACGCAATTCCATCTGTTGCGAATGAGGTGAACGCTGATTACTTGAATTACCATTGAATTAAAATGACAAGTATGAAGAATAAATACAACTGCCATTTTGTCTTGTCTCAATAGTTTGAGTATCTCAGTTTAATAGGTGCTGTGGCTCAGTTGTTAAGGAGTCATGCTTGTATTCGAAAGGTACCAAGTTTGATTCCCGTTGTGAGGGCTGCATTGTGTCCTTGAGCAAGACACTTTACTCTACTTGCTTCAGTCCACTCAGTTGTAAAATGAGTACCAGCACTGCACTGCTCGGGAGTTATTTGCGATGGATTGGCGTCCCGTCCAGGGAGTCATGTACTCTCATCCGCTTGCGCCATGGAAACCAGGATAAGCACCGGCTCAATGAGCCTAATGGCTCGATGGATTCAGCTAGTTTAATGATCACCTAAATGAATGGCAGCAGAAACAATTTTAAAATGTTTCATTTTCCCATTATGAGAAACAGATGAAAAATTTGTATGAAATTTCTACGTGTACCAATTCCTTGTTCTAAGTTATTTCAAAATTTTGCAGTGGCAAAAAATGCAGTATATATGCATGTGACAAGGGTATGGGACAAACCTTTCCCCTTTTATAAAGAGGGGGATGTCACACCTGTCCTCCCCCTCCCCTCCTTCCTCCCAACAAAAAGATATATCATTAAACATTACCTGGAACCATCCCATTCTTACTTTTTAACGGCCCAATGTCAGGCCAGAATAAACACTAGTGCCTCAACAACCTGTAGAATGTGACAATATTAAGTACTGGTAGAGATTAAAACAGTTTAATATGAAAAGGACTAAAGAGAATATTTGTTTTCAAGTATATGGCGGTGGTAGCATGTCACTGAGTTTAACCTTTGGATCTGAAATTCCGGTTAAAGAAATTAAATGACAGACACCCCAAGACATTACAAACAAACAGTAAAGGTATTGTCCTTTTGCCTGGGGGTATCAGTCTGTCGAATTCTTTGTTTTCAGGAAGGAATGGCTTGTCTTTATGAGAATTACTAGTCTTCAGGAAACACTGGTTTACCTTCAAGAATAACCAGACAGTCTTCACAAAGACCAGCTAGACTTCACAAAGACCAGCCAGTCTTCACAAACACCAGCCAGTCTTCACAAAGACCAGCCAGTCTTCACAAAGACCACCTAGTTTTCACAAAGACCGGCCAGTCTTCACAAAGACTAGCCAGTCTTCACAAAGACCAGCTAGTCTTCACAAAGACCAGCCAGTCTTCACAAAGACCAGCCAGTCTTCACAAAGACCAGCCAGTCTTCACAAAGACCAGCCAGTCTTTACAAAGACCACCTAGTTTTCGCAAAGACCAGCCAGTCTTCACAAAGACTAACCAGTCTTCACAAAGATCAGCCAGTCTTCACAAAGACCAGCCAGTCTTTACAAAGACCACCTAGTTTTCGCAAAGACCAGCCAGTCTTTACAAAGACTAACCAGTCTTCCACAAAGACCAGCTAGTCTTCACAAAGACCAGCTAGTCTTCACAAAGCCCAGCTAATCTTCACAAAGACCAGCCAGCCTTCATGATAAACTTCATTGGCCTCCATAAAAGACCTGTTGGCACTTTGACGAAACATTAAAAATATTTTAAGCAATATTGTGAAAAGGAATATTAAATGAGGTTTGGAAGTGTGTTGCATTACAAATAGTAGAAGTGGGTTTGTATTCATTGGTCTTACAAAAAAAAAATATATATATATAATTTCTTTTAGTGAAAATGTTAACAAAACCCAGAAAGTTATTTCCCTTCAAGAAAAATAGGTTTCCTATCTAATAATGCAGATACTATCTGATAATGCAGATACTATCTGATAATGCAGATACTATCTGATAATGCAGATACTATCTGATAATGCTAAGATACTATCTAAAAAATGCAGATACTAATCTGATAATGCAGATACTATCTGATAATGCAGATACTATCTGATAATGCAGATACTATCTGATAATGCAGATACTATCTGATAATGCAGATACTATCTGATAAAGCAGATACTATCTGATAAAGCAGATACTATCTGATAATGCAGATACCATCTGATAATGCAGATACCATCTGATAATGCAGATACCATCTGATAATGCAGATACTATCTGATAATGCAGATACTATCTGATAATGCAGATACTATCTGATAATGCAGACACTATCTGATAAAGCAGATAAACAAAAGTAAAAGGAATGCTAGATATCTTCTAAGATACATAAAATCACATGTTTACACATATTTCCTCACGGCCAACCAAGAAAAGTATCTTCAGTAAGTTCTTCAAGGCAATTTCATAACAGATATACAGATTCTCATGCCAGATCAAAGCTGTACTAATTCCTGGATGAACCGGTTTTCTGATTTTCCGGTCCTAACTCTCAACCTTCAAGAAATTCAGCTTTCTTAATATCCTTTTTTTTTCTCTCCTCAAATCAATCATATGAAATTAAGACCATAAAAGGACATCCACCACTTTCATCCAAACCGCTCACGGACAAGATGCATAAGCTTCTTTTTGCCACGATACATGACTTTCAAGTCTTCAATAAGCTTGGCAAATCGTAGATGACCGTCTGGGGCAAGAAGGAACGTCTCGCGAGCTTTCCCTAAAAATTCTATGAAATCTCCGTAATGACGCGGGCTGATGTGGGTCAGTCGTGAATGGGCAGTATTGATGTAGGCAGCAATGGCAGCATCCAGAAGTTGACGTAGAGGATCTTTGTCATAGGGGAGGAGCTTGATGCACCGTCTTTTGCCATCTGGAAGGACGCCAATGCCTGGGGCAGTCAGAGTACATCTAGAAAGAAGAATGACATTATTTTAACTAAACAACGAATGAATTGTACAGGATAACTCTAGTGGTGAAGAAAGTATTCAAGAATGTATTGGGTTAACCCTTAAACACCTGAGCCTTCTATTTAGAATCTATATTTTGGGGAAACCTTTTAGATAATGCTTTTTTCTCTCCACATTTTCCTTTCTTTTGCTATCATTACAAGTATGTGTTAACTGAATGGTAATACTTTGATCTTCAAAATGGCCCACATAATTTTACACACTGGATTATGCAAATTAGCTCATTTAATATGCATGCCCAAAGAACAAAACTGCCTAACTTTGTGTTTATGTACTCTCTTGTGGCATTTTTGATAGATGTGGCATTTTTGATAGAATTTATTAAATGATGATGAAAAGTTTTTTCAATACCACTAATGATTTCTTTTGAAAGTAGGAACAATTGGAATATGCAAATTAGTTCATGTCACATTTTGACCTATATTATGACCCATTATTATCGAAGTTTACAATATTGTGGGAAAGCTATAAGCTGAAAATGAAGTTTTCTTGTTTGTAGGCTTTTGATAAATGTTGAAAGTCAATTGTATAAGATCATAAGATTGTTTATTATATTTTGCACACTAATTATCATGCAAAATACCTCAAAATTAGGAATGAAATCAGATATGAGAATGATCTCATGGTTGGGAAAATGCAAATAACATCCCGACTTTTACTATTTTCTGATAAAAAGGAGTTTCATAACCCAGATCAACTTTTTATTTATTTCATAGTCGATTAATTTGTAAAATATACTCTATTATTTACTGTAGAAATATATGAAATGCTGTGTATGGTCATAATTTCGCACAAGAGGTATAGGGGATTTACACATACAGTCAACAGGCATGAAAAGAATAAAAACGCACTGATTTACCTTTACTTGAGATTGCCTCCTTCAGTGTTCACCTCTTTCAAACTATTTTATCATAAATCCTATATGTAGATCTTTAATTACATTTTATACAGGATTTTATTTAGTAAAAAAAATTGACTTTATGGTAAAATCTTTCTGTCAACCAAAATATTTGCAAAGTTGCATATCTCCAGAAAGTTGCAATGGTATTTTCTATTTTTGTGAGGGGGCTGGCATTTGAAAGCTGGCTTGAAGGTCTATCAGATGGCAGAAAAAACATTACATTCTCATTTTCCATTCAAGAGCTAGATGTTTTTAAAAAATTTGCTTTAAAATGAACCAAAAATGGTCAAAAACAGTGTAAAATGTCCAAAAATTTCAAATCTGAGATAGGTTTTGGTGAAATTTGATTAGAATTACAGTATTTGATATTCATTAATGACTTTCATCCCCAAAAAAAGTAACACTTTTTTTTTTTTTTTTCAAGTTCATCCTGAATAATTATTAATTTTGTGGGAAATTTGGGTGAAAATATGAAAATTACTCATGTTTGGCTCTTATTTTACTCTAAAAATCTCAATATGAACCCATCAAAAATGGTTAGATATAAAAGAATCAAAGGAGTTCTTTCAAATTACTTCCGTATCAGTTTGGTATGGTCCTAAAATTATTTACTGAAAATTGCACTTCCAAATCAACAAAATTCATGTTGGTATGGCATTTAATGGTTAAAGAGTTTTACAAGTTCTATAGTATAAAAGTTTGTGGAGGATTATGACTAATGGGAACAAACAAAATGAGCAGGAGATTTTAAAGAAATACTCCCAGAGGTCAGGCGTTTGCATTCCATATGATTCAAGGACAATTTATGAAACATTGATACTTAGATATCATGTATCATTTAGATATTAAATTTCAAAGATTTCAAGAGAGTTTTTGAAGTGACTGGTGGTGTTTCCATGATAATTTTTATGAATTACTCTTTCAAAACTCATTTTATACAAAAGGATTGAAAACAATTGTTTAAACATTAGGATGGGATTTAATATATGTTATTTTGAGCATCTGGAGCATGTACCCAATAAGTACTTCAAAAAGTAGCAATAGCTTTTTTTTTTTTATAGATTACACAAAGAATTTTGATGGTGTCACATTACAATTAACCTTTCCAGGTTCCAAATAGGCCACGCCCACTATAGCAACGCGGTAAATATGTGAGGCAAACAAACCTCAAATCCAAAATTGTGCATTACCATGTCAACTCTTTCAAACTATTTTATCATAAATCCTACATGTAGATCTTCAATTACGTTTTTTACACGATTTTATTTAGTTAAAAAAATTGACTTTTAGATGTTTATTGACATTTAGATGTTGACATTTAGATGGCCGAGGCCGCAAGCTTTGATTCATTTATGCCACTTCTCCTGAATTTTTAGAGTTTTTATCAAAAAGAATAAACAAAATTCAGTTTGCTAACTGTTCTGGGTAAGTGCAATTTTTGTTCACCATTTTGCTGTCACTCGGTCTGTGTGTGCAGAAATTTGTTTTGTACAGTAAATTGCATTGATCACATGAGTACGCGCCGCTAGCTAGCTCTACTGTACCAGTACAGCGTAGGATGTTTGCCCCCCACTTAGTTATGCAGATTTTGTTGTTTGGCAAATTTGTGCTGTCAATCATTAAACCCAGAAAGGATAATTAGTGGGTGGGTCACCAGTCATTTGTACACAATTATCTCAAGAACCAACAGGAATTTCTTACTGTAGGATTAAAACATGAATAATTTCTTTATAATTGTCCTTTTGCATGTGAAATGAAAATGTGTTTGACCACAGGAATATTGCTCGACCTGATTATGAAATTCTCTAGACATAGAAACATCCAAGGAAAGAAAGAAGCCTTTTAAAACAGACCTCCTGTGCATCAAAGAACAATGAGTCAGTTATCAAAGGCTTAACTGTTACTCTTACAGGGCTTTGAAAAATGCAAGCCCAATTTTCTTAACTTTTTTCATATGCATTTTTGACAACATTCCTTTCATTACAAGTTTGGTTGGAATGTAAGCTAAGATATTCAAATTAGGAATTATTGGACAAAAATAAGCAATTTCTACAATTTTTGACTAAATTTGGTCAACAAATGGCCAATATTTGCACAAGTATAACTTCTTGTTTGTATTGAAAACAGACATTTGAGTTACATATTTAAATTCTTTATCAAAATTTCCTTTTTATTGATGCTAATCTATAATTTTTAGAAAGAAAGGAAACATAAAAAACACCAAAAATGGTTTTAGTCAAATGACCCCTGAAAACTGCAGCAGAAAAATTATAATGCCTAGTCACTGTGGGACTCGAACCTGGTGTGCTCATGTGCTGGCAGCATTCATATCCACTACACCACAAAATAATTGAAAATGATGTGGTGAAATTAAACTATTATAGGAAAGGTTTCAAATTGAGGGGGTATTCCTGTATTTATATATCAAATGGAAGGAAATTGCCAACATTTTTGAACGGTGGTTAACGAAGCATGCGCGATGTACGGTTTTGGTACACAATTTTCTGAAGGAAAAAACGGGTCAAAAATGGCTAAAATTTTGAAGAAATTTCTCCAAAACAAAACATTGCAGGTAGGGATTATAAAAATTAGACCAGAAATCAATAATATTATGTCTTAGGATTTGCATGTTTGATTTTGAAGCAAAAGTGTGATCTTGAACTTATTGTAAGATTTAAAAGAAAAAACAAACATTTTTTGCCAATTTTTAAGCATTTTTTTTTATTTGACCCTTTTTCAAGCAAATTTTTCTTAAAATTCTGTAATATGACCCCCTATAAAAAAAAGTTACATTTTGTGAAAGAAATATCCGAGTACTTTAAAATAATACCAAGATTACTCCGTAGGACTGTGGTAAAGTTCCATTAATTTTTTTTTGTTTAATGGTGGTTTGAAAATGGCAATAATACTGCCGCGTGGTAGAGTAAGGGTTAATGCCTTATTTGTGATGAAACATCTCATTTAATCCTGTTTAATGTTGTTTCAAAAAGCCTTTTACATGATACTTTTAATGGACCAATGTAGATGATTAAAGGCATGAAAGGGTCTTCAGCATACATGTGCATCACATACATGTGATGCACATTATACATACATGTGATGAACATGATACATACATGTGACACTTGTGATACATACATGTGACACACGTGAAACATACATGTGACGCACGTGATACAAACGATGCATGTGCTATAAACATGCTAGCACCAAGAATTTACTCATTTTTGAACAAATATGCAAATTTCGTTGATGTATGACCCAGACATAAGCTTTTATTTGTTTATGTAAATCCATTGTTTTTTAACCCTTTTAATTTCTTTTTGCAAATGGCAAGATAATTCTCATGAAGAGGAATTGATCTTTACCATACCCCCAACCAACCTCAAGTTGGAGAAGGCATTGTGAACATTTTCAAGGTTCGAAGTTCAGTGAGGAAATATAAAGAAAAAACAAAAGCATTTGGAGGGGTTTTCCTGTTCATACATCACATTTTATCAATATATTTAAAAAAAATCAAACTTTGATTACTCATAATTTGAAAATTACATACACATGCTATTTTTAAAATTCCGAATTTAATGCCCTTTCCAGTCAGTATGTGGTAGTAAAGAGCAAGTTGTTGGCAATGTGGGCTAATTGGTTTATTAGGGTATTGCATGTAGAAAATTTGAGTATTTAAACTTTATTGAATTGCGAATGGAAGCCATCAATAGAGACATTTACTGTGGTTATTAAGACCTACCATAAAAGGAGATGTATCCAGCAAATACTGGAAACAGTGAAATCAAATGTGGAATTAAACAACAATTTTCAATGATTATGAGTCAGATACAAAAAGTCCATTACAAGTATAAAACTTGCTACTATACATCTTTTTAACAATAATACAAAAAATACACACATTTAAAAGTTTTAATAGAAATAAACAAAATGAACAATTTGATTTGTCTGAAAGACTGCCTAAAAATGAAATTCATTTTTCATTGTTCCAATTTGAACAGTAAGTTAACATAGGGGTAATTCATATGATTTCTTTTTTGTGATGTCACAAAATTTCAACAAAAAGATATTCATAAATTATTTTAGTAAGGTCTGAAAATTAAAAATACTCATAAAACGATCAAATTTTGACCAATTTTTATAAAACATTTTCAGGACATTTTCTTCAGATAAAGCACAAGTTGTTGTTATTTGTCCACAGATCTTTAAAGTTAAAAACAAAATTAAATACCAACCTGTGAAGAACATCTGCCAGGACGGAGGCACACTTGACGCTTTTCACCACCAGGGGTATCATGTTACTAAGCTGTTCTTTTCCTAACGAATGACTGAGGGCACATGCCCAAAACACATCATTTATGGCAGGGTGTGTATCCTGGTTATACCCCAATGAAAGATTCCTCATGGCTAGCACCGCCAGATCGTATGCCTGAGGGGCGTGTCTTCTGTGTTCCATATATCTAGCTATAGTAAAGAGTTGTTGCGAGTTCATGGCACCAGCGGCAGCATCAACAACAATTTGATAGGCAGCTTCAAAAGCAGCTGGGTCTTTCTCACAAAGAGTCAATGCGCACAGTGCACAAGAAGGGGGATCTTTGGCAGCACACTGAAGAGCAACGCTACGGGCACAACGAGCCAACTCCTCCTGTTGCCGATAGTTCAGATTTAACCTGACTACTGTATTTGGAGCCATTACTGTGCTGGCCACGACAGCTGTGGCTTCTGTGGGACTAAAGAGTTTGTACCACGACTGCATAATGGTGATAAGACCTCGGACACCTATCTCAGTGGCGCACGTCACCATCCACCGAACCATGTCCGGTCGACCCCAGCTCATATTGGCAAGAGTCATCTGCATGATATGGAGTCCTAACTCAAACGTAGCCTTTAGGAGGGTGTCGTGAGTTGGGCCCTCCACTGGGGTGGCAACTTTGTATGCTTCTTGGGCTAATTTAAAGAGCTGTGAGGCACTGTGGATATGATGCTGAGCAGCTTCCAGAACTGTCTGCAATCTTCTTCTATTATCTACAAAAGAAAGTTGAAAAAATTCCCATCAAAGTGATTGATTTATTGATTCATGATATTTGTCAGCTTCAAAGGTCATATTGTGACAGTATTGTGTAAAATGCAATAATGGTAGGTTTTGATTCTTTATTCTAAACAAGAAAAATATGCATGATCTACATGAACAAGGTTAATATTCAGATTTCCCTCACATCCTTTTGCCGGGGATTAACGGACATTGCTCTCCACCACAGACTTTGAAAGTGTGAGAGGGGAGGGGGGAAGGGGGATTCTAACATTTATACCAACTATTATATCTTAATATTTAATCTATAACAGATAATGGAAAATAAACAGCAATAAGAAATGTACTTACCTTTCGCAGCAGACATCATACAACTGGCAAGTTCACATTGCTGCGATTCTATGTGACCAATCACAAACCACCGTGGATATCTCCCTAACAACACTGCATTGACACTGCTGGAACAAGACATTCCCGGGATTGATGAAGAATCTTCTAAAATTGGTAATCTGATTAATCACAAAATGACAAAAAAAAAGTTATTCCCTAAAATCAAAAATAAATTTATTTTTTCAGTTTTGAATTATATCAGGCAAAAATCATTCAACAGAAATATGTTTCCAGGATAAGTCTAGCTATTAAGCATGTTCAGCTTATCTAAAAAAGGACAACTAATGATCCTCGTGAATAAACGACTGAAATAAGGCTAAAAGTTACTGCATGAATTGTTGAAATCTTGGGTATGTTAATCAAAAGCGAGCTAGTTGTTGTCATTACTAGTAATCTGAAGCCTTCTAAACAGTGTGCTTTAGCAGCTGCAAGGGCAAATAGGATGATTGGTTTGATTAGAAGAAATTGTTCTTTTCTTTGTAGAGAGGTTGTCCTTAATTTGTATAAGCAGTTAGTCAGGCCCACCTTGAGTATGCTATTCAGGCTTGAAGTCCCTTTTATGAGAAAGATTAGTTAATTTTGGAGCAGGTTCAGCGAAGAGCCACTAGACTTAGTCCCGAAGTAAGGGCTCTCTTATCAATCTAGGTTGTGAATTCTTGGTTTGACCATGCTTGAGTCGGGAAGAGTACGTAGCGATATGATTCAGGTTCTTAAATTCCTATTTGGTAGTGATGCTTTGACTTCCTGTAATTTCTTGCATGTTTCAGCTAATGACATGTGACACGTGGTAACAGTTTGAAGTTGACTAAAGAGTTCTTTTCGCAAAGAGTTGTTAATGAGTAGATGGTTTGCCTGAGTAAATTTAGCTCCAATTCTGTTCACAATTTCAAAGTCAGTTGATAAGTTGAGTGGAATGGACAATATTCTTTGGCCTAGTTTATATTACAAGTTATCATTGGGTAGTTAGCAGGAGAAAAAAAATCACCAAATTGCATTTGCACAATTTCAATTTAATCAGCTTATTTGCATATTTAATTAAGTTACTCTCTCTTGGATAATGGTACTTAGGTAAATAATATATCAAATCAAAGCTCTTGTCATGCTCTATAGACTGCTCAGATTGGAATTTCAAAATAATTGATTGTTTAGTAATTAATCTATCAACAAAAGACATCTTCTTAATTATGCAAGTTTTTAATTATTTCTTGCTTGGATTTTAAGTTACGAGAACAAATTTTGAAAAGTGAGTTGAACAGTCCCTGATGCAGACCAATAGCATTATGCATGCTGAAAATGAGACATATAGGACATTCCAAAGCTGAGATATTTGCACCCCAATTTGGAAAGAATTGATTTTAAGAAAAACCCGTTTAAAAAAGTTTTTTTGAGTAGCTTAACTAACTCTGGGCATCTTTGATTATTTTGATTATTATTATTATTATTTTATTTGTTTTGGGGCAGTGGTGGCTTTTTATGGGGTTATTCACCCTTCTTAGCCCGTCATCTTGTTATGATAAGTGACATCACAGCCTTATGTTTGTGAGTCGTTTTGCAAATCTTATAGAGAATTTGAACCTAATAACAGTTGGTTATGTCAGCAGAGTGAAAAAAGATGTGTAGTAGTGAACTTGTTTCATCTCATTTGCTTTAATTGTGAAAGATGATTTATATATTGATAGATACATTCCTACAAAACATTTCTACTAACTTTAAAGACACTTCATGGATTTACATCCAAATACATAAAGGAAATGATCTACCTAACCAAATCATGGAGAACCCAACAAACCCTGACTCTAGACTGTTCCACAAATAAATACAACATAGTGAAAAATGCTTCTCCTGGAACAATCTCACTACATTCATCAGTACTCACTGGTTTCAAATGTTCTCCAAAAACACATTTATTTATTCAACATTTTGACATCTGAATTTATTGTTACATCACTATCTTCTTGATTTCTGTACTTTTTATCTTATTTTTTTATTTTTATTTATTTTTTGTATTTTTCTGTTTAATTCTAATTGTAAAGTACTTGTGAGCAGACCTGGTCTGACCTGAGCACTTAAAATATGTGGTATAATAATAATAATAGATTGAATCAAGAGTATACATTAACATGTCTCAAGAAAGTACCCATTATTCTTCTATACTAAAGTTTCTAGACAAGCTTTTTCAAGAAAACTTGAAAGCTCATATAAAAGTAGGCTTTTTCATCAGGTATTAACTGTGGAAAAGAAAAAAATCATACCAACCCATAGAAAGTAGGCTCGGGTTCAATCCTGGGGTGGGTAGACACGCCAGTGCACCACAACTGGTTATCAAAGGCCGTGGACATTGACTTGGTTGTTGATGCTATGTCTGTCCGTACGTCGTACCTGTGTTCTCGTCTGGGTCATATTAAGCGTTTCCTGATAGAATTTGTACTATCATAACCAAATACGCAGGCGACGACCCCGTCATTGTAATATGTGTGTTCAACTCTCTTTCTCTCTCAAAGTTGTGTTTGTCTTTTGCCCTCTACCATATTAATTGACATGACTCATCACTAAAACTATCTTTTTAAATGTATGAACTCCTTACCTTAGTGCCCTCAGGCCGACCCTGTATGCGAGATCTTCGTTGTGGGGTAGGAGTGCTTGGAATAAATACCGACCAAAGGTGTGAAGAGGAACACTTTCAGGGGGAATATTCAAACCAAGGCCACTCATTGGTCCACCTGAAAATAAAATATGAATATTCAAACCAAGGTCACTCATTGGTCACCTGAAAAAAAAATATGAACATACAAACCAAGGACACTCATTAGACCACCTGAAAATAAAATATGAATATTTAAACAAAGACCACTCATTGGTCCACCTGAAAATAAAATATGAATATTCAAACAAAGGCCACTCATTGGTCCACCTGAAAATAAAATATGAATATTCAAACCAAGGTCACTCAGTGGTCCACCTGAAAATAAAATATGATTTTTAAATCAATGATAATGCAACAGATACACAATACTGAAAGAGACTACCTAGGCAAGGAGGTCATTTTAGCGATAAAAAATGAAAGTTGATAAGTACAACAGCCAATTATTTATTTCTTGCACACAATGTCTCTACATAAACCTGACATGCTTGTTTATTTGATGAGGGCTTAACGGCACCACGACAGCGAGGGTCAAATTGTGCCTGATAGGTTAGATCAGACCTGCCAACCTTTAGGATCACCAAACTGTATTCTGGAACTACAAAAGTTGTATTTTTGATAAAAAAGCTGTACTCTTCAAATAAAATGTACAAAACAAAGGTTTACTGTGGCTGAAAAAAAATTACCACTGTACTTTCAGTTTCTCTTATTGTACGATTCTGAATCTGAATCGGTTAAGTCGACAAAATCAATCCTTCAAGAGGACATGAACGCCAACAGAGCGTAAAAAGTATGAGTACAAAAAAAAAAAAAATCTTATTCTGGTGCCAAAAAACCGTACAATCGTATTCTCAACACTTTCCCGTATTAAATACGGCAAAATCGTACTAGTTGACAGGTCTGTTAGATCATTACAGCGGTAGGAAGGAAAGAAAATGGGGAGATTGAGAGAATCACAAGAACTAAATGCCAGAAAGCTGGGAATGAGAGAATGAAGGTGCATGGATAAAAACAAAGTAGAAAGGGGAAATGAGGGGGAAGAGGAGGACTAAATATGGTTATAGAAGGAAGCATAATGAAGGAAGGGATAATTTTATCTGAAGGGTTTTTCTGGAAGAGCTCGGCTATTGAGTTGTGTGGAGTGAGGGAAGCTCTGGAAAGGTTGTACAGGGGGCAAGCAAGGAGAATGTGATGGACTGTTAAGGTGCAATGGCAATTGTTGCAGAGGGGTTGGGGGAAGCCAATAAGGGGTGGGAAGCATATTTAATGGAAAAGTTTAGTTTTGTTCAAAATATGTAATTTTCTGAATATACATAAGACATTTATGCTGAAGTTTATACCTAAACCTGCAGTTTCAAGATGCCATCATCAAAAATTTCAAAATGAAATTGTCCATTGAGGCAAAAATGCTCTTGCAGTGGCAGCAGCAAAAAGAGCATTTTGTTTGTCCACTACAATATACTGCACTAAACAAATTTCTGCACACACAGATGAGTGACAACACTATGGTGAACACAAATTCTGCTGCAGGCTTTGTAAATCTGATTCCCCATTACCCAGAACGGTTAGCAAACAGAATTTTGTTTATTCCTTTTGCTAAAATCTTAAAAGATCTGGAGAAATACCATTAATGGATCAAAACTTGCAGCAGGCCACATGAACATCTAAATGTCAATGCATTATTTGCGGATTTGAGGTTGGTCTACCCCACCTAGTTACCGCGTTGCTATGGTGGGCGTGGCCTATTTCCATATTAAGACAGGTTAATTGCTACATGTCCATAAAGCTTTTATATCAATATTATAATTCTTTCTCTCTTTATAGATAGGCCACGGTCCTTTACGTAAACACATATGTAGAAACAAATGCAACAACATCTGATATCATGCAATAAACAAAATCTAAATGTTTGTTTGTGTGATGAGGGCTCAACGGCACACCACAACAGCAAGGGTCAAATTGTGCCTGGGAGGTTAAATTATTCCAGAGGTAGAAAGAAAAGAAAATAGGAGTCTGAGAGAAGTACCGGGACTAAGAGCCAAGAAGATGAGATCGATATGATTGCCATTGAGCACGAGGTTCGGGTTGGGGTGGAGGTTGTTGAATGGTTGTTGAAAAGTGCATGCAGACTGTCTTGTCTTTGGAGAATTTAACTGTTATTGTTGCACCAGTCCTGATGACATCCCACCACATGCCATTCCGCCCTGTCCCACATGTCAACCCATCCTGTTCCACAGGCCAACCCACCCTGTTCCACATGCCAACCCACTCTGTTCCACATGCCAACCCACCCTGTTCTACATGCCAATCCACCCTGTCTAACATGCCAACACATCCTGACCAACATCCCACCACACCCTGCCCTACATACAATTCCACCCTGTCCCATATGACCTCATCCTAATTCCTTCAGCTACTTTATCATTGTGTCATCTTCTACCCCACATTCTGCTTATTGTTTATATTCCTCAAACCCCTAATTTAACATTCTTTAGAAGCGAGAAAACTTTTATTTGCTTCTTTATTCATGGCAGGACAAACATTTTGATTGCTATTCATGTCAGGAATATCAATATCATAACAAAACTAGAAATGAAATTAGTAAGTCATCATCCATATATCTTTTATCTCAGATCAAACATATTGCAGCAAATGCACACTATACCTCACCATTAAGTGTGGAAAATGCTCTTCACATATACTGTATGATCATTTGTTTAAGCAAAATCATCATACCCACTTTAATTCAAGAGATACCACATATACAAATATTTTCATTGCTATGCAAATAGGCTAATTATTATGCACACACAATCCCCCAATCATGCTTAACTGAACAGTACCAATGCCCTACCACTGAACCAAATAGCAAGTTATTATCTCAGTTTTTTTATGCAAAAGTCTATTGTTATGCAAATAACCTAAATAATATGTACATTACACCTCACCATTAAGTGTAGACAATGGTCTTCATATATATGATCATTTGTTTACAAAATACTCACTCCCACTTTAATTTTAGAGATATCATAGATACAAATATAATTAGTTTGCACACACAACCCTCAATCATGCTTATTTGAATAGTATTTGAACAGTATCCATGTCCTCTATCCCTGTGCCAAGTTACATCAGTCATATATTCAGTTATGCGCTCATGAACTTTAAACATTTTGTAGAAAAGTCTATTGTTATGCAAATAACCTAATTAATATGCACACTTCACCACAACATTAAGTGTAGACAATGCTCTTAACATAAATTATCATTTGTGCAAACAAAATCCCCACATCCACTTTAATTTTAGAGAAATCATAGATACATATTTGTATTGTTATGCAAATAAGCTAATTAGTATGCATACACAACCCCTAATCATGCTCACTTAAAGAGTACCCTATGCCAATTACATGAATGTAGTTATGAACACGTTAACCTGACAAATATTTTCATTGTTATGCAAACAAGCTAATTACCATGCACACACAACCCTTCAATCATGCTCATTTAATCAGAACCCATGTCCTCTACCCCTATGCCAAGTCACATGAATTACACCATTCATAAGTTATGAAACTTTTACCAAAATTTACCGGACTCCAAGCCAGGGGTAGTAGAATAATAGCTCTACTATTCTTCGAATAGTGGAACTAAAAAAAGTGTAAAATGATCAATTTGTAATCGAGTTTGACAAATTATTTTGCTATTTTAATGGTTTTTAATATATTTGTTAACTTTAAGCATATGTTGCTCCCATTGATAAACCATGAAGCTCAACTTCATACCGAGGGAACTTTCTCGAACAAACACCACTGGCAACACAGCTCCATTCAGGTGACCAGAATTCATAAACATATTTTGTAAGGATTGTTTTTTTTCCCTTCGCATTTTTACTTATGTTTTGCAAAAGAAGTCTTTAAAGAATAATTAAGCCTTAAATGCAATTAATCGTCACATATAAGACATCAACACTATGCCAACAAAGATTAGTACGTACAAGAAATCCTACACTGACATGAGAGGTTTCTTTACGTCAATATGTTATACCACCAAACCTACAAATCAGCTAATGAATAGAGTTGTCTACATTACAGAAGAAATTGCTGTGCTATCTTGCTACCTTCATTCAGACGATATCAGGTTTTGAAGTCAAATGTTTGTTTCATAATGAAAGCCTGATATAGATGATCGTTACCCTCTCTTTTTTGACAATTGTTAATGTAGCGTAATAAAATTTTTTTTTTTTTTTTTTTTTTTTTAAATTGAATATGATTATTTCAACATTTCTTCAAATGGTTAACTATCTTCACTCACATGCTTACATATCCAGTGTTTGTAAGCCACAAAATCTCAGGTTTGTTTGTTGATGTTTAACGACACTGTAACAGTCACAGTCAAATGTGCCAAGAAAGTGTTAATCAATAATGGTGTAAGAGTAAGGATAATGAGGAGATGGAAGGTTTGTAAGGGAGATAAAGGGGAAAAGCTGAATGTGGGAGAAAAGGTTAGGTGAAAAAAAGGTGTGTAAGTTAGGTGTAGAAGGGGAGGAGATTGTATGTGGTGGAAAGTGTTGTTGTTGCAGAGGAAGTTGATGATGTCTGAGGAAGAACTGTTTTCTCAATTCTCAAAAACAAGATCTCACCTTCCATCAATGTAAGAACCTGTTTCTGTAATACTGCCACCAGCCTACTGTCCAAAAGGATCTCTCTGTGTCGTTTAATCAGTTCCTCTTCAGCTCGGCAGGCTTTGTCCTGAGCATAGAGACCTACTGGCATATTGCGCTGCTGTCCCAGCCCCAGTAATACTGCTTCGTATGCCATGGTGAGGTACGAGTCCTTGTCGTCATGGGCACCAGGTACGGGTATGTGTTTGTAAACTGATTCCGAGGAGCGACTTGTACCAGAGTCTTGGCTATGGCTGGAGGTGGAATTGTTTAGGGCACTGTTTTCTGAATGACTGTTGGCCTGCGAATATTGTAATGCTGTTAAAGATAAGGAAAGCAATCAGAATGTATTAGTCAACATTCATCCACTTACGTAAATCCAAAATAAATATTGTAGAATCAGTACTACTGACACAAGATCATGCTGTGAGTAGATAAATGATGGAAAACCTTGCGAACTTCCCAAAGCTGATTCAGGAAAATTTCATAAGGTGATAATTCAGGACGACTATTCAAAAGGGAAAACAAATGTCCTTTTCCAACAAACTATTAATGTTCAAGGCTCTTTTACTCTCAAGTAAACTTGGCACCCCCTTGATAGGGTTTTTTTCTAATGGTTCAAGGTTTACAAGCTTAACAAACAACAGAGGGAAGAAAAGCATTTGCCCACTGAGAGTAGGGTAGGGGAGCAAAATCATAAAATGACCCTAAGATAAAAGAAATCAGCATAAAAAGATAGATATCTGAAGAAGAAAAAATGAGGGGGGGGGGGGGGATTACCCTTGCATTTCCAAATCCTGGCTATAAATGCTATAAATGTTTTCATGTTTGTAGAAAGAACTGCAAGATGTTTCAAGCATGGTCTACCTTCCACACAGGAGAGGTTTTCACCAAAATCTAACAAATTTGAAGATGTGCATTGACAGACAGGTGAGAGTGAAAAATATCAAAATGGTGAAATGTGATAGAAAACTACACTGACCTGTACTTTGATATCTGTTGTGATCGCTGCTAGTAGTAGATGCTTCTAATAATGTGTCCATTAGGCAGCCAATAGGATTGAGGGGATGGCCCACCCATGCTTCTGGCTCATCCCTACTTGACGTTGAAGATGGACCAAAAATTCCATTTGAAAGCTCGCTGAGAACTGACGTACTTTGAGATACTTTTCGATGTTTAGACTTCCTTGCACCTGTTGTACAATTTATAAGATTTGAGAAATTCTAACATTTTTAAATTTTGATTTTTGAATAAATCTAATATACCAAATAATATTAACTTATGTTTTCCTAATTTACTAAAGTATAAGTACCGAAAAGGGCTTTAACCCTTACTCTACCACGCGGCGATAGTATCGCCGTTTTCAAACCAACTTTTTCTAAAAATAAAATCGGAACTTTAGCACAATCCTATAGGAGTAATCTTGGTATCATTTTAAAGTACTCGGATAATTCTTTCACAAAATGAAACTTTTTCATAGGGGTCATATTACATAATTTTTTTAATAAGTACATCGAAAAAGGGTAAAACTTAAAAATTGCTAAAAAATTTACATTTTTCTTATTTTTATTTTTTAAATCTTACGATAACTTCAAGATCACTTTTTTGCTTCAAAATCAAACACGCAAGTCCTAAACATGATAGTATTGGTTTCTGGTATAATTTTTATAATATTACGTGCAATCTTTTGTTCTGGAGAAATTTCTTTAAAATTTTGAATTTCTGCCATTTTTGTTTCTATTTCTTTCTACATCACACATGCTTTGTTGACTCAAAGCTTGAAATTCCTTTCAAGTATCCTATAAGAAATATATTACAAAAATTGCTTAATTTGCATAATTTTGTCTAATATAAATTGGCCAAATGATAAATATCTTAGTCAAACTTGTAACGAAAGAAAATGAAAGGAAAGTTGTCAAAATGCATATGAAAAAAAATACAAATTGGGGGCTTTTTTCAAACAATCATTGGTAGGGCAAAAATACAAAGGAACAATCTTACCGAAAGCAGTCACCCATCCACAAAGACAAAATCCCGGAAAATGAAAAAGGTGCAAAAGTTTAGGTGGAAAATGCATGTGGTAGAGTATAATCAGAATAGAAAGTTTTGAGAGTACAGAAAGAAAGTCACATTGCTCTCAACACTAGTAATTCCATAGGCAATCCTTCATATATGATTATTTTTGAAGCCAAACAGAAAGTCTGTGGAAATATGTTTAATCAAATCTTACCTTGTTTAAGTTGTTTGAGGTAGTCCTGTTGTACTTTTTTCAAATGCCTGATAATAGATACAGCCAATCGTAAGGCTTCTTTGGTATAACCATGGGAACGGAGCGCATCCACCCTCGCACATCCAGTGGGTAAGTGTTCTGCAAATGAAACATTTTCAAACTTGTTCAAAGTCATTTATCCTTAACGGAAGTATCTTTACATAAAATAGGTGCTCTAGAGTCCAAAAAAAAATGGTAAATGAAAATAAATTATCTTGTTTGATGCAGAAAAACAGTGGAATCAGAGATCAGAGAATGAAACTCAGTTTTCTTGGCACGAGTCCTGCAATGTGTCCTTGAGCAAGGGGCTATATCCATTTTAAGCTAATCTAATCAAGTTGTTAATGGGTACCAGCACAACAGTAACCTCCAATGGACTTGTGTCAGGTCTAGAGAGAGTCCGTGTCCACCATATTTAACAGGGATAGGCACCAGACATATGGGCATTTGTGGCTTGGAATGTGATCGATAATTTTCAATTTCATTTAGTTTGATGTGCAGTGTATTTGAATCATAGAATGGTATTTAAATCAAATCATCAAATAATTTACTGTCCTATTTAAGATGTGAAGAATTCACACCTTCAATAAAATAGTAGGATAAATAGGGAGGAAATTTCATTTGAATCATTTATGGTTTTAATTACTTGTTTAATTACCGTCACAGCCATCATCTCAGGGCAGTCATCAGGACCAAACAAAAGCGGGATTGATGAAAGCACATTGAATATAAGAACATTAACTTTATAGAGGGATTTCATCATGTGACTCTAACTCAACTGGACTCCATTTTGCAGGGGGCAGCAGCGTCGTTGCGTTTCACACGTCTCCACACGGCCGTCACATCACAGGTACAACAAACATACTAAATGCTAAGCTACCATTTTACTACTTGCAATTTTTTTTATCGCTTCTGATTTTACTTCATATTTTCCTAAAGTTTGATACTTTCACCGGGTGTATGATAACATTAATGCCAGCTGATTGTTCGTTATACTCAGACAAAGCCTACATAACTAACATAAAGTGCTCACTGCAAATCCTAGTGTAAAGCGTAGGTTAAAGCTGTCACGTCGTACAGCAGAAACCTACTTCAAACGTCGATCAAGATCAGCTGGAAATCGAGAAAATGTCCTTTTTATTCCGCCGCACACATCTATTAGTGCAACCAGAGGCACAGCAAGATTCCGGCATAATCATCTTACAAAAATAACAACATGCAAACGTATCAATGTCTAATTAAGTGTACAGCAGACGACAGTGGTATTGTCCGACAAAATGGCAATGTAAACAAAGTCATGTGACCTCATGACATCAGCTGAAACACCCTTATACAGGTGTGATTAGACTTTATGCTCTAATCAAACTAATGTGTTAAAAAATGTACTACAATTCTTTGAAGTTTGTTATCAAATGTCAATTCTGCAGGTCATTGGACTAACATGATAAGAGGTAGAAAGCACTACCGCTAGAAAGTGAAAAATCTAATTTACCCATATCCTGACAGCCCTGCACAATATTGCCAATTTTCATTTTGTCATCTTGAACAACTTGGGACAGCTTCAACTTGAGCACAGAAAGCAGATTATATATTTACAGCTATGGTCTACCAAACTATATAATGCACTTGTTAAGTACAGTGACCTTTGAGTTTTACTCTCAAATTGTTGCCATCTCATTGCAGAAGATCTATGTCACTTTTTTTTTCTTCTTTTTCAAACTTAAGGCACCACAGTTAGAAGAGAGTTTCTCATCTATTAAGGTGCCCTCACACCGTGGGGATCTGCGTCACCCACAGAAAAGCCAGCTGGGACAAATTGTGACCAGCTGAACATGGTCATTAGAACAAGCTCATTATCATTATAATGAGAACATAACAGTGTAATGGTTTTATAATGATTATTGTACAGCAAATATGAACTTCATGTATGTCACTGTACACCTCTATGTAAGAACCAGAAAACCAAAATGATTAGAGGCTCTGATGCAATCTTTCACAGTTGGTTGATTTTTAAGTTTTAACTGGCATTGCATACCATGATAAATGCTAAATAACATATTCATAAGCCATGCCCACCATGCATATCAATCAAATAGAACCTGCTGACATTTGTATGATGCAAACCAATGAAACCATGTAAACGGTTGCACATTTATCACTGTTTTAAGAATTGTACATAAAGCCCCACCTACATGGACATCACTACCAAACCAACAGGTCACACATGTAGACCATAACTCGTCACCACATATAACATGTGTTTGATGTGTTTACAATATTTTTGTGAGATAGAACCTGTTCACAACATAGGCATGTACACAATAAAGACAAATAACATGCAAGTATGATGCAAACACAACTATGGTTGCTATAAATTTATCACTTTTTCACTTAGCAATATGCATATGACAATATTTCAATACAGATTTGAACAAAATGGCAGTCCCCATGTGTCGATTTCAAACATGAATAACTTAAGATAGGAATAAGATTTTGACTTGCTGAAGTTGGTTGGTTTTGTTTTGTTTCTTGATGTTTAACGGCACCGCGACAGTCAGCGTCAAATGTGCCAAGAGGGTGTTAATAAATAGTGGTGTAAGAGTTAGGACAGTGAGGAAATGGAAGGTGTGTAAGGGAGGTAGAGGGGAAAAGCTGAATGTGGGAGAAAAATTTAGGTGAAAAGAAAGGGGTGTGTAATGTTAGGTGAAGAAAGGGGTGTGTAATGTTAGGTGAAGAAAGGTGTGTAAGTTTAGGTGTAGAAAGGGAGGGGAGGAGATTATATGTGGTGGAAGAGGCTGTTGTTGCAGAAGAAGTTGATGATGTTTGAAGGAGAATTGATTTCGAATAGGTCTGAGATTGAGAAGAAAAGGAAGTTGGTTGAGATTTTTATCCTCTATCATATAAAATAATGATTGTATCAGACTTTATTTCTCCTTTAAAAGACAAGAATAAAAGCGATTAAAACTTAAAGTACTAGTCCTTTAATATTTGTGTAGTAGTAAGCTTCTTATGTTTCGGATAAATGGCCCCTAAAAATATTACCATTTTTGAATACCTGCAAAGTATGTGAAATTGTAGGAACCTTAAATCCTGTGTGGTTTTTAAAGGGGAACTGAAATTCTATAATTGAAATTCAACATCGTCAAACTCAGAGTTAAAAGATCCTCAATACACCCTTCATCTGTAGGCATTCAGTGACTTCAAGTTAAATCAATCTTTTTCATCAACATATCTTCAGTGGCCAACATAATACTACAAGACAGGTTCCCCTTCAGTTTCTTGTTAAGTCCTGCAGAATTTTTCTTCAAAGTATGTCATGTATCAGCGCCTAAATTGTACTAATGGTTAGTAAGTAGCCTACAAACCATGTTGTTGAGTAAATCCTGACAACATCTGATAAACGATCAAATGTTGTATGCAAGGTGGACTTTTCTTGTCAAAATTACTTCAAGAAATTGTGAAATCTCGTCAACAATTTTTGACACTTTCATAACATACAATTGACAATGCATTGCAATTCAAATAAAACAGAAGTGCCAAACTGTCAACATTTTAATTAAGCAAACTGGTAAGCTACATCAGATTCATTTTGTCCCTTATAGGAATAAACACTTACCACTCCATAGAGGATAGCCCTGGGAGTCGAACTTCCCAGGCTCTGTGTCGGGGCTTCTTATAGTGTTATAACAATCATTCATGATCCCTTGTAAATGGACGTTGGACCACTGCAGTTCGCAGGCGTCGATGGCACGGTCAAATACTGTGCGTTGTCTGTCACCTCCTAAGAAATAAATGTTTAAAATTCAATACAAAACACCAGCTGCCTTCTTTGATATTACAAAAAACTACATTATTAAAATGAGCCTCTAAGGTTTGACCTTTGTGAATTTGATAGCCTTAGAGGAGGATTATCTTGTCATCAAAATGTTTTTCTTTTCTTTTCACATGCTAATTTTTTTGGTTCTTTGGCATAACTGGAATAACCAGGATACCAGTTTTGGTTGTCCCAGTCTCTTGAGGGATTTATCAAACACTGATATTAAAATTAGATATATAGGGTCCATTGTGACAAACTTGGAGAAAAGTTTTCAATGGTTTACTAAATACTTTGTTTTATTTTCATTACATATCAGCTTGTAAGAAAGCAGCATTCAGCTAAAACATTGTGTGAATTATTCTTTTCACCCTTCATAGGGTTCTTTACTATTTACCCATAGGTGAGGCTCAGGGTAAGTTACCTATTCCCCTATAGGTGAGGCTCAGGATAACTTGCATATTCCCTATAGGTGAGGCTCAACGTAACTTACCTATTTCCCTATAGGTGAGGCTCAGGGTAACTTACCTATTCCCCTATAGGTGAGGCTCAGGGTAACTTACCTATTCCCCTATAGGTGAGGCTCAGGGTAACTTACCTATTCCCCTATAGGTGAGGCTCAGGGTAACTTACCTATTCCCCTATAGGTGAGGCTCAGGATAACTTGCATATTCCCTAAAGGTAAGGCTCCGGGTAACTTACCGATTCCCTAAAGGGTGAGGCTCAGGGTAACTTACCAATTCCCTATAGGTGAGGCTCAGGGTAACTTACCAATTCCCTATAGGTGAGGCTCAGGGTAACTTACCTATTCCCCTATAGGTGAGGCTCAGGGTAACTTACCTATTCCCCTATAGGTGAGGCTCAGGGTAACTTACCAATTCCCTAAAGGGTGAGGCTCAGGGTAACTTACCAATTCCCTATAGGAGAGGCTCAGGGTAACTTTCCCTTCCCCCTCCCTCCTTCTTAGCACACTGACAAATAAAAAGGCAAAACACTTACCAGATGCATTATGTATTGCACTACTCCCTTGATTGGACAATGTATTCCTAGCATCTGCATCTTCCAGAGGACAAAGGTCGTGGTTGCTCCACTGTCGTAATTGATCTTTCCATGTATCTTTCTCTTTTTCTCCATACCCTGGGTTCATAACCACCACCATCCATAAAAGACCTGGAAAAACATAAATACATTTGAATGTCATCATTGTTTTGCAAACTAATCTCCTGCAGTATAATGGTAGTTCATATCCAACTACAGTGAATTTGTCATCTGCAAAGTTAATGAACCAGAGACACACGCCAAATTTGCGTTGTAAATTATCATGTGACAAATGGACATTGCGAACAATAATACGTCATATCTCTTTCTGCTTCTCCTGGGAGGTTACTTAGCACTTAAGGCCTACCTGTGTAAAATGAATTGTACATATCTTGGTTTGGCAAAGATTTGGAATACATTGGAAAGTATTTTTCACAAGTTCAAAAGTCAGGTTCATGTTGCTTAGTGGCATATCAATGAATTAGTGCCAGAGAGATTTCACTAAACTTAACCTGGAGGTGTAAACAGAATATGAAAGACGTGTAAAACAGCTAAAATAGTGTTGTGCAGTAGTCACATTTTTGTACTACCCGTAGTGCTGCTTACTCGTTACTGGTAGTGGTGTCACTACCAGGATTCCCTTAATGTATATTCTTTACAGCACTGTCATTACCTTATGTTAGTACACAAGGTCAAATTCACATCTAAATATGTATTTAAATACCTCAATAACACCCTGATAAATAACACAGTTCTTACACAGAGCATTAAAATGTCTATAAGAAACTAAATTCTTTTCCAAAAACCCCATAACTTTCAAAAATTTCCCAAGTAATGCTCCCTAGAATCACAACCCACAGAAGAATATAGGCTGTCACTTAACCTTGAAGATATTTGTAATTATTTCAAAATGTCGCCCCTAATATAGTAATTAATCTTCCCTTTTGAATGTGAATTCTCTATTTTGATTTTTATCGCATATGTATTTATGGTTGAACTTGTGAATTTAGACAAACCTTTTTATCCTTTTGAAGCAAATGTTTTGTGAAAAAATAATGATGGAACCCCACTGTTCCCATTTTTTATTGACCTGAGGTATTTTAAAAACATTTTGAAATGATTTCATACCATGTGATTTTTTTTTTTTTTTTTGGAGGAAGGGGGCCTAATGTTATGTTACTGTAGTGGTCTAGTGTGTTATGAGTGTGTTGCTTGCTGACATGTGAATTTGCTTGTGGCATCAAAAAGCCAATATGACACTTTTATTCGAAGGTTTTGATACAGGTGGAAAAGAATGTACCTTCTGTACATGAGAACTTACTCAGATATAAGAAAAATCCGTAATTTGGTATCCAAAACCTTCGCAAAACTTGGGTCTTTTTTACCATTGGGAGTTAAAAGTTTGTCATAACTGACTTGGGTGGTTGTCAAATGTCAAAATTAACTAGAATTTTGTAAGAATAAGTTGGTTTCTTACATAAAGATATAAAAAAATAAGACCCAAAACAGAATATTTTGACATAATTATTTAATATTTCTTTTAAAAAACCAGGAAGATGTTTTTTTCAACAGTTTTTATCACTCCTGGAATTCCCCGTTGTAGTTGCGAATCCTCATGTGGTTGGGATTGCGCAATACAGGGATCGGAATACCGGGACTTGCGTGACTACCGGGATCCCCCACAACGCTAAGCTCAAATCAAATTGTGAAATGCAATAATAAAAATTATGAGAAAGGGTTTGTGCAAGACAAAACAACAAGAGCTAAGAGACAAAGGGGAATTTTTCTAAAATATCTTTGCTACAATGTTAAAGGATTAGTGAAATGGTCAAGTAAGTTCATCTTGTATGTTAGGACGGTAAACAAAATTGTGAAGAAACTAATCAATTGATACTGTATCTTATTCTGATGTTTTGCATAATCATTTCCTTGCTCCTTAAAAACCGTGGCACACCCAATGCAACGCGGCGAGCGATTTTTTAAACAAAATTGAATAAAACAAAGGAAAAGAAACATTTTACCCTCCTGTTTTCATAGATAGATCGTCATCGCATGGCTATTTAGATGATAACTGAAAATTGATTGAAAGGGCCTTTCTACGCCCATTAAAGCAAAATTCGTGTCGCAACAGAAAATCGCACCCCACTAAAGCAAATTTAACCACAGTTTGAACAAAAAAGCATTTCTAGCAAATTTTCCAGTATCACCAGAAAGCCTCAATTATAAACTTTATCATGTGTAAGCAAAAAGTTAAAGCATCTTATAGTATTTGTTTCCTGTATGATTATCCAAAGTATTGCTCACCACGTCGCGTTCGATGTGTTACAGCCTTTAGTCTGCCAACCAGACCCATCTTACATGAAATATATTGTAAATAATACGAAAAACTTCAATATTCAAAACAAAACTGCAAATACACATCCAAAATAAGGGTAACATTTTTCCATTTATAAAATGACTAAAATTGTGAATTAGAATTTTAAATGACAAAATTTAAAGATTTACACTAACATTGTTACATGACTGTTACACCATCAAAACCTAACGCCATGAAGGGCATTCATTCAAGACCATTAATTATACATATTTTATTGTGAGTAGAGGCTTCACACTATATTGCCCATCCTTGAATTCAATAAAGATTAAGAGCTACTCCATGAACAAAGTACTCAACATTTATTGCATAAACAGAATAGAAGAAAAACATGAATTGCAAAAAGATTTTATTTCATTGAGAGAGTCGAGTTCCATGCATATTACCTTAGCTAAACATTTTGTTCATAACTTTAATACAAAGTGAGAAAAATAATCATGCAAAGATGCAAGATTCTGATAACTACATCTCTTTCCATAATTACTTTTCATTGCTTTGTTTATATCTTAATGAGCAAATTTCCATTCGTTTATGACTCAAGCTGAAAAAGACCTTAGCAACTGGCAGCATTGGCATAATTCATAACGTTGACAGCTACATTCTTATTCTCGCAATCTTTAGTTGCTAAATCTTCTCCTGAAAACCTTATCTCTCACTCTTATCACCGAACCAATTTGGTTTTCTTCAAATCAAGCATAAATCACAAACATTGGGAGTCTTATTCCAGCCTCATCTCCTTACTCTCATTACTATTCTCCTCTTGAAAATTCCCATCTTCATCTTCTCCCGCTTCCAGTCGACAATAAACCCTTGTATATCCCTCACTCCTCTCAACTTCAATCAGCAAAATCTTAATGTCTGTTTGCCGAGCGCTCTAAAACCCTCCAGATATCCCTGCGCATCACACCACGATGAGCAAACAATGAATAGAACCTTCAAGAAACTTAAACCTGACTATGCATACGGACTCCTACACAGCCTCTTCCTCATCAACACGTTTGAAATTTCCACCGTGACAAGCAATGCCCATCCGGCTGCCAATTGAACGATCACAACGCAAAGAAGAGGGAGAACAAAGATTCCTTCCTCATGACTTCCCGCTGCATCGCTTTATTACTATCTCTTCCTCTTGCCAGAGCCTTGATGAGTTACTGTTAATTACGTCGGCTTCAAAGTCCGACTGCAGCCAACCTTATTACTTTGGGGGCATTAGAGCTGTTGGTCGAGGGTATACTAAAAGCAAACTCACGATATTGCCTATCTGTATGCATGATAATGATGAAAAATTTGCTAAAAAAAAAGAATGGCAAACCTGACTTACTGGAAATATTTGCACTTAATGCAAAGGGGAAATTATGGGGTAATCATGCTGAATTTATTATCAAGTGTGGGAAATTAAGAAGTGATATCCAACAAAGACTTCATCAAAAGGAGCATAAAACCGTGACAAAAAGTAGAGGAAAATGGTGAAAATTTGTGCAGAATGAAGTTCTATGTTTGCAAGCGAGGATTTTTGTATCATATATTGCAAATTTGATACTCACAACTTCAAGGCGTTTTGTTTGCACTTGATAACAAAGATGTGTTGAATGGAACATCTATTTGCCTGTTTGCTCAAGCTTTAGATGAAAATTTGTCATGGTTTAAATGATGCATATTGGAAGTTTTAATGAATACTTTATGTAGATATTGATTCAAATTTGTCATAACATAACACAACATATGAACATTTTATGGGGAATGCTTCTTTTCTTTGACAGATAGCATATTATTAGAACAAATTTATCAACATTTTTACAATATTTCTTCTTCGTTTTGGATTTTCAAATGTTGACTAGATGTTTTGGTTAATTGAGATGACTCTCAACAAATCCTCTTGCCTGCCAGGCCATAATATATTGAAGATAATTCAGCTTTTTTTTTTTTTGCCATATAGAAGATAGTGTTGAAATAGGCATATATACTTATTCCGGGGCTTTTTTAAACTCTATGGATTGTAGGTCAATTTCACCAGTGTCTCACAATTTCCCAACCTTAAAGTACTTTTGAAAGGGATAGCATTCTTTTAGTCATTCAATTTGGCATTCACTCTGATGAGAATTCTAACATACTCTAATGAGCGGTGCAGTGGCTCAGTGGTTATGGAGTCATGCTTATATTTGAAAGGTGACGGGGTTGGATTCCTGTCGTGAGTGCTGCATTGTGTCCTTGAGCAAGACACTTCACTCTGCATGCTTCAGTCCACTCAGCTGTAAAATGAGTGCCAGCACTGCTGGAGAGATAACCTGTGATGGAATAGCATCCCATCTAGGGGAAATCATGTACGCTCTCCCATATGCGTCATTGAAACCGGGAATAAGCACCAGCTTTAAGAGACTAATGGCTCGGATGGATTTAGCTTAGCCAGCTTAATGAGCCTGCGAATGTTGCCCTTTATAGAAAAAATTCACTAGAAAACACCCTCCCCAATTCAGAGTAACTTCTGCATAAATCTGTTTAAACTTTAAACATGTTTATCTCTTTCACAGCTAAAGACTTGCATTCATTGTAATTGCTTTAATCAAAGCTGAATACGCTTGAGATTGGCACTTTTATAAGTCACAAAAACACAAAAAACTAAATACTTAAGTTTAATTTGTCCATATGCCTGTTTTGAAATTTTACTCCTCTGACCCTCCAACCAAATACAGAAAGAAAAGAAACTGTGGTGTTATCATATCTTCTATGCACAAGCTAGCCAATCACGTAAGTGACAATGACACACGGCAGTGTAAACATAGCTCAAGAAGACTGGTCAAGTTATCTGATACCTCTCATGCAAGAAAGAACGAAAATTACAACAAGAGGTGATAACAGGACATTTTTCATCACTGCTTAATTTATCCCAAAGACAAGAAAAATAACATTTGATCAGCTACAGTCATCCCGTTTGCACCACATTGATTAGAATGACTAATTAAAATTGGCACCAAATATGGACAGGATTTAAGTTAGGTGCAAAAACACACACTAAGGTAATTATGTGAAGAATGCGTGATTGCAGGAAAAGTTAAATTTGTATAATAAAACAAATATAATACTGAAAATGTAAAATGCACTAACCCAGAGATCTTGTTATTATATTTTCATCATGCTTAAAGGACCACTCGGTCAAAATATAAAGGCTTTATAATTCTGGAGTCTCAAGGATAGTTGAACATAATTTTGTGCATGAAATGGTATTGATAACCATGGATATGAATGTTTCAACAATGCATAATTATTTCTAATAAAACATCAGTTTTCAGCAACAAGTATCACAAATTAGACATGCATGTGATATATCAAAATTTCCATTGCACCTTTACGAGTACCAACAAATTACCATGCAAGTGATTGTATGACATCACACTAGTGAAGTAGACTGAAAAGTCACTTTGGAACACAGTCACTTTGAAACACTTGGAATGTTTGAAACCTTTATTCTAAATAGAATATGATATAAAAGTACTTTTTCCATTGTCTCTTTTTTCCCTCTATGGAATGCACACACTTCACCACAGAAATAGTCCTTTGTGATTTCTATTTACAGTTGGTTGTATTGATTCATTCTCCCCATTGTTTGTCAAAAGTGTTTTATTATTTCACTATTGTTCTGAAGTTTTGGCAAAAGGCAATGAACTGTGGTTAGAAGGAAATTACATATGTAAATACAATTGCTGTTTACATTTAGTGTCTCCATCAACAGTTCGTTCAGCTGGATTTGACTTACAAAAAGCTAAACACATTCGAAACTGCATATCTCATTTTTTTTTTTTATCACAATCATTTGAAACATAAGATATTTGTCCCTCAAAGAGAGCCTGTGCCCACCCTAAAATTGCTGTTCCTGCTATGACACAGCGATAGGAGAAATACACTACGTAGTAAGTCTTTTTGAAAAAGAAAACAAAAAGCAGTAACTCAAATTATTAAAGACGAAAAACAGATTTCTTCCTTTCACCATTTCAAACATAAAACACATCAAGCCTATCCTGAAAAAAATTATTGATAAATTTTCCTAATTTTTCATATAAATTTTCAAAGTGCGAAAAAACTCGCCCATTCCTCCCTGCAAAACTCCGCTTACAATGCTTTCTGCAACTGCAGAATAGCCTGCAACTACTCTACTTCATGAATAATTCATGCATTGGAAGAAGAGGACTCTTTTTTTCCATCTAGATGCAGGCGAAACCCTCATCTCTAACACTTTCCCTCATCAGAAACTTTCTAGTCCTCACAAAGATTACACATTCGCTGACCACCTACAGAGATCCGCTTACATACATTACAGCAGCCAGCAGGCATTTATGCATGCCTTAATGCGCTGAGGCACAACCAAGGCTTAAAATGTAGTAATTTCACGACGTCGGAAAGATTTCTAACAAATTTGCACCGAAGACAGAATTTTCTTTAATGACACTCACATAATTTTGTTAGGCTGCTTTTCATGAAATGGTATGAAATTGTGAGTAGCAGAGTCTTCCAAAGTTCAAGTATTTTCGGACGTTTTTGTCAATCCCCAAGGTATGGCTGATCAAAGTTTTAAGTTTGTATTCTTAGATATACGTAAAACTTGCGATATGCTTGCAGAGATCTTTTCCCATTTTTTTCAGTTCAAGAACTTGATCTCAGCCAAAAAATTTAAACATAAATAACTACACATAAAAAAAATGAAATACAAGTTGGACAATACAAAGGTAAAGTACTATGTTTATATATTTCTGTCAAATGATTTCATCAAGGTGAGGGTTCTCCTTTCAGAAAAATCCTGGGTAATTGCTGGGACATTACTTCTCAGTTATGGTCAAACAGTGATCCAGTTTGAAAAAAACCAACCTATTTATATCATTCTTTTGTTCCCCACCCCCTTCCTCTTTTCCCTTTCTTTTCTGTTTCATTTTTTTTGCTTTTTTTTCTCATATACAATTAACCTTTCTGGCTTAATGATTGACAGCTTGTTTTAACCAATCACCACACGAATTTGCCTAGCAACAAAATCTGCGTAACTAAGTGGGGGCAAACATCCTACGCAGGTACAGTACAGTTAGCTAAAGGCGCGCTTATATAGTCAATGCAACTTACTGTACAAAACAAATTTCTGCACACAGACTGACTGAAGGCAAAATGGTGAACAAAAATTGCACTTACGGGCTTTGTAAATCTGATTGCTGTTACCCAGAACAGTTAGCAAACTGAATTTTCTTTACCATATTTGCTAAAAACTCTAAAAATCAGGAGAAGTGCCATAATAGAATCAAAGCTTGCGGCAGGCCTCGCGAACATCTTAATGTCAACGCATTCGTAATGCACGATTTGATGTTTGTTTGCTACACATAAGTTACCACGTTGCTATGGTGGGCGTAGCCTATTTGGAAACCTGGAAAGGTCAATTGTACTACTGTTAAAATATGTTCAACACTTAACTTATTATATTTTTGTGATAGCCTCTTTTCTCATACCTGATTATTTCTGTTACTTTCTAAAATAATAAGTCCCTGCTCATTTCTATTTGTCTGTTTTACATACGTTTAAATTTGAACAGATGTAATAATAATCTAATCATTTCATTAATATAATCCACCTCCCCAAAATCAATCACAACCAAAAGGTTTTGTGGTTCCAATACTTCTTTTTCATAAGCTGATTAATTTGCAAAATTTGTACCTACTGTAATGTCATTGCATATCATGAAATATTTGTTCCAGGGTATCTATTCATAAAGCACACCCAACATGCAGATCAATACAAATGTTGACATTAGCAATTTGTACAATAATTAACAACATTATCATAGCAAGTATGATGTAAGAACCGTTGCTCATTTATCTTATTTCAAGAATTTGTCAGTAGGCCCAGCCTACTCATTTATATTCACTATTGCAACATTAGAACATATGTACAGACCATGACCCATCTGTGTACCTGATATAGCATAAATCTGATGTATCGTTCATGAGACCATGACCCATCTGTGTACCTGATATAGCATAAATCTGATGTATCGTTCATGAGACCATGACCCATCTGTGTACCTGATATAGCATAAATCTGATGTATCGTTCATGAGACAATGACCCATCTGTGTACCTGATATAACATAAATCTGATGTATCGTTCATGAGACCATGACCCATCTGTGTACCTGATATAGCATAAATCTGATGTATCGTTCATGAGACCATGACCCATCTGTGTACCTGATATAGCATAAATCTGATGTATCGTTCATGAGACCATGACCCATCTGTGTACCTGATATAGCATAAATCTGATGTATCGTTCATGAGACCATGACCCATCTGTGTACCTGATATAGCATAAATCTGATGTATCATTCATGAGACCATGACCCATCTGTGTACCTGATATAGCATAAATCTGATGTATCGTTCATGAGACCATGACCCATCTGTGTACCTGATATAGCATAAATCTGATGTTATTGTTCATGAGACCATGACCCATCTGTGTACCTGATATAGCATAAATCTGATGTATCGTTCAAGGGGTACTATATGGTGTTTACATCATTTAGCAATTTTGCATTTAAGCCATGCCCACCATGCATATTAATGACATCTGGTGATAACATAATCTTGTACACGTACAAGAATCAACACATTTATCATGCCCAATATGGTGCAAAACGGACACAGTTGCCTATTTATCACTTTTTTCACTTTAAGCCCCTCCCACTTATCAATATACATGATATCACCACCAAAAACAATAGGGCACATCTACAGACCATGGGCTATCTGTGTACCAAATATGACATGAATCCAGTTCACCGTTCTTGAGATACCGAGTTTACAAGCACTTTTCAGCAAAATCATATTAAGCCCCGCCCACTAAGCATATTAGTCAAATTCAACATTTTTACATCATGAACATGTACACACTATCTAACCTAATAATGATCCCAAATATGAAACAAAACAGACATGTGGTTGTTAAAATATGAAAATTTCAAGATTTTTACATTAAGCCTGCCTATTCATCAATATGCAAGATACCACTACCAAAAACAATAGGGTACATCTACGGGTCATGGGCTATCTGAGTACCAAATATGACACAAATCCAGGTTACCATTCTTGAGATACCGTGTTTACAAGCTTTTTTTAGCAAAATCATATTAAGCCCTGCCCACTATGCATATTGATGAAATTCAACGTTTTTACATCATGAACATGTACACACTAGCTAACATCATAATTACACCAAATATGAAACAAAACAGACATGTGGTTGTTAAAATATAAACATTTAAAGATTTTTACATTAAGCCCCGCCTAATCGTTAATATGCATGACATGACCATAATAATACAATAAGACAAAAACAATCTACAGACCGTGGTCTATCTGTGTATAACATATGACATGAATCCATTGTATTGTTCATCAGATATAGCATTTACAAGCTGGCCATCACAAACACACAGCCATACACATATATAGACACAAACACACACCCATACACACGCCATCATGACTGCATAGGTTCCTGATGCTGTCACATCGGAACCAATAATTTAAATAAATTAAACCCCTACCCCAATATTAATAACTCTAACAATTTAATCCCTCTTCCAATATTAAAAATTCTACCAATTTATTCCCCTACCCAAATTAATATTTTCAACAATTTAATCCCTCCCCCAATATCAATAATTCTACCAATTTAATCCCCTCCCCAATATTAATAATTCTATCAATTTAATCCCCTCCCCAATATCAATATTTTCAACAATTTAATCCCTCCCCAATATTAAAAATTTCAACAATTTAATCCCCTTCCCCAATATTACTCATTTGAACAATTTTAATCCACTCCCCAATATCAATCATTTGAACAATTTAATTCCCTTCCACAATATTACTCATTTCAACAATTTCATTCCCCTCCCCAATAATAATAATTTCAACAATTTATTCCCCTCCCCTAATATGAATGATTTTAACAATCTAATCCCCTCCCATAATACTAATTATTTCAACATTTCAATCCCCCTCCCCGATATGAACAATTTCAACAATTAATTTACTATTATTATTCCACCTTAACCAATATTAATAATTCTAACAATTATTTCCCTCGTGATATAAGCTACACTGCAATAAACAATATGTTGTGTTGCCCATATGGGTAAAAGGCTACTTCAATTCGCCACCTTGCAATGAATATGTTAATGAGTGCATACAATGAAAAATGTATGTACATATGAAGCATGAAATTATTTCATCAATACCATAAGGTTTAGTGGCTTAAACAACATCCATTGAGTATTAGTAACTAAGCCAACGGCAGCTTTCTTAGAAAACAATTATCTGCATTATTAATAAAAGAAATTTTCTCAGAATATAGACCAAAACCTATTCCGATGTATTTTGTCCTGCATTTTACATAGTTCTGCATTACTTATGTATGTGTTATTTTAAACCTATGAATTTCATTATGTTAGCTTTTTGTTTCACAATCCTTCACCAAAATTCTTTGAATGGGGGTAGTCACACCCCTAGCTTTGCTGTTTTACAGGGGTGACCCGCCCCACCCCTCTGTGGGCCTGCCCTTCCCCACTGGGAGTCCGTCCTGCCCCCTGGGTCCACCCAGCCCCTCATTATAATTTTGTTTTCTTTTTTTTAAACTTAATAATCTTAATTAACTTCTTAATTGAAATACCTTACATGGATACAGAACACAGAATGATAGCATAGTAAGCAATTGTCCTGTTTGGCTCATGAATGGTCCTTATCAATATCAGTCAGAATAGTTTCATTCGAGGTATGATTATAGCTAAAATCCCAGGGCTTCTTCACCATGGGATTGAGCTTTAAGGAGGACTCCACGCCGAAAAGACCCAGCGTTTTGCTCACGCATTAATGTGCCCCTCAACAAGTCTAGCACCCTGCCCCTTTTTAAATCAACTAGGGATCTGGTAGTTGAATATAACCAAGAGATTTTGAATCACAATCATACACTCATTCAAAAATGTAGCATAGAAACATATATAGTTGCATTAAATATTTTAAAATGTCTTCTCTTTTATACCTTCCGCATACATTATAAATTCTTCAAACTTTAAACCAGAACTTATTCTGTTTAGAATTAAGCTCTTTCTGGTAAATATCCAATCTTCACCTATCCATATACCTTTCAATTTTTTTTTGAAATCCTAATTTTAAAGTTTCTCAAGCAAAAAATAAAGCAAAGCCTCCATTTGTCTTCATATTTGAATGAAGCATATCCTACTGTTGACCATATTACATGATCTAATGCATCCATTTTTCTGCCCCATAATAGCTTTTACACCTTCCACTTTTCAAGGAAGATACTAGAATTGTATCATTATGAAGACTCCCTGAACTTGCCATGCCAGGACTCATTATTCAAAATCTATTGACAGTAAATGACAGTATCACTGAAAGTGATCTCTCCACTGCCCATTCAAACTTGACCACAAATTACTTCCCGGCTGATGACCAGCCTTTGTTTGGAGAAATGGAAAGTTCTTTCACAGTTGCATAGGCAAGAACCATCTGCTTGATGCACCACAGAGCCTCATAAGGCAGAAGGAGAAATGAACTCTGACAGAACCTTCAATTATGGAAAGAAGCAACACTTACTGACACACAGGATCTGTTTTAAATTCCCTGTTGAGATGCCCAACCCAAAGTTGTCAATTAAATTTTGAATATGGGATCTCTGATGTCCTTGTTAAAGGAATGTTCCCATGAATTTTCATTTTCATATGAAATATATGAAACAGGACTGATAGAGGACAATTTGGTTTTAAAAAATTACTGCATTTCAAAGATTGTGTGAGTGTGTTAAAAAATAACCTCGCACTATAAAATGAGATGTGAACCAACACAAGTCTCAAGTATTTCAATCTATAAAACAACATTTTTTTCCCCTTCCTATTACTTAAGAGTGTAAGGTACATGAACAGATGGGCAACGCATATTCTTAAAAGTTATACCTGATCTCAATAAAAAAAATATATATATATAAAAAATGCTTCCAGTAATTTAGGAAGAGGTTATTAATTTTCAAAGAAATACACAAAACTTAAGTCTTGGATTTGCCTTTTAAGGAATCAATGGTCTCTACTGCTTATTCAAAACCAGGTGTGATGTCACCGATGGGCTGAGCGACCCTGAGCGTTAGCCGAGGGCCTGTGCCCTGCTGTGGATGTCAAAATTATATATTTTACCTTACGGGAAGTACAAGAAGTTATACTAAATGGCATTGTGAGATATGTGATTTGAATGTAATTCCAATAACTTATGTGGACATTAGTCAGACAGACAGAGAGGACAGTGGTGATTTTGTGTTGATCTTTATGTAGAATTCTGCCAAAATCTAGTTTTGAGGACGGGAGCTATGTCTCGATGCTTCATTCAAACATAGGCAAATAATGCTAAACAACCAATCAGAAGCAAGAATTTTCCAAACGTATTTATGAATATGACATCACACTGTACACTGTGAGGTCACTTTTCAACACACTCGCGCAATCTTTGAAATGCGATAACTCTTAAAAAGAGGTTATCAACACAATTTCTACACCAAATTGTTCTTTCATAGTCCTCTACCATATGAAAATGAGGTGTATGGATGCTGATTATTCACTTTTTTTTCTGTATGAAGTTTTGTTAAGATTTTTCAAATAAAATGTTTGATTTATAAAAAAATGAGAAAAAGACAAGAAGAATAGTCTACAACCACTAAAAATAGTAGTTTTGGAGTTAGTTAGAATTTTTCAACATGGAAAATGTTTGATTTATGAATGTGAATATTTGAAAATATTTTTAATTACTTTATAATACTCTTTTTGTTTTCAATTGAAAATGTGTGAAATAACGATTCTGACAATATTTTTTGCGATTAGCAACTATGATTATTGTCAAAAATTGGTCTCAAAAAGGCTAAAAATCATGCAATTTTGCACAACTTTTGCCAAAGAAAGATATTGATGATAGGGGCAGTCAAAAATTTGACCAGAATTGGATGCACTGATGTCTTGGACAGTTCCTCATGGGTTTTCAGGCAAAAGCAAGGTCTGGAAGTATGGCAAGTAAGTTTTTGAGCAGGAGAAAAAAAAATGTTTTTTTCATTAAAATTTGTGCATTTTTTTAATTTTCTCTATTTTAACCCATTTTTCTCAAAAAATCTTCAACATAACTCCAATCAAAAAATTACATTCTCTGAAAGAACTATTCAAGTTCTTTCAAATGATACCAGGATCACTGCTATTTGATGAAGCAAAATAATTTAAAAAAAAGTGCATGTCCAAATCGGTCGTGCCATGACCGATTGGGATTCGAAGCGCTTGGTTAATAACTATGGCAGACGATTACATAATAATGTAGATTATCTGATAAATTATCTGAAAAGAGAACTCTGCCTTGCCAGAAATCACAAATTTGTATATCAAGATCCTAATGATCTACATACATGTTTGCTGTCCATACGCTGTTGGTAGGTAGGGTTTAAACAGCACCAGACTGGATTCAAGTTTGTCTTTGCAAAGAGGTTGATTGAGGTTGTGTTTGACGTTCCTTAACATTCGTTTAACAATAACACAGTGATCAGTAGCAACAATTGGTACATCTAAAGAATAGCAAATTCTTACCAAGTTGGTCCCAAAGTTGCCTGTGTTTATCCGTCATCGGAGTACCCTGTTGCCTCCATAGCTGCAACCTGGGGTCTACCATGAACTGCTCGGTGATTAATGTCAGCATACGTGGACCGTTTGAATCCCTCACCTGCAGCATTTCCCGTACCTGTACAAGAAAACAATTTTTTTGCTTAACACTTCTTACGGCGGACATCTTAGTAATCTGAAGTAGCTAGAAACATAATTTTAAACTAAATACACATTTGTCCAGTTATGAAATTTTCAATTTTTACAATGATTTATCACCCATTTTGTATCAACAGTAAATGTCTGGAATTAAAGGATTAGTTCAGTGGCCAAAAAGTGTGTCTTATGTCAAAGAGGACTTTTAAAATGAGCCATATCAGAGGGATTTCATCTTGTGACTCTAACTCAACTGGACTCCATTTTGCAGGAGAGCAGCTTCGTTGTTCCACTCGTCTTCACACAGCTCAGAATGCTCAGTCACATCACACGTACAACAAACATACTACATGTTATCCTACCAGTACCAGTTCAGCGAATTTTACTGATTGCATTTTTTTGCTCGCTTCTGATTTTTCTTCATATTTTCCTTAAGTTATATTTTTACCGGGTATACGAAGACTAACTTTAACGTTAACGCCATCTGATTGTTCGTTACTCAGACAAAGCCTACATACCCGATATAAAGTGCTCGCTGCAAATCCTAGTGTGTAAGGCCTACCGTAGGTAGAAAGCCGTTGCGTCATACAGCAGAAACCCACTTCGAACGTCAAAGAGGATCAGATGGGAAATATCCCTTTTTATTCCCCACAGACATCTATTAGTGCAACCAACGGCACAGCAAGATTCCAGCATAACTATCTTACAAAACAAATCTTAGTTAACAACATGCAACCATAGGTAAGTCTAATTAAGTGTACAGCAGACAACTGTGGTTTTGACCGACAAAATGGCAAAGGAAACAAAGTCACGTGACCTCGTGACATCAGCTGAAAAACCCTTATAGTGAAGAAAATATCCAAACTGATCTTATTTTGTTGAGGAGGTATTCAAGTTTAATTTACTGTCATATTTATAAAGAAACAACTGAAATCTGAATGGTTGTGACAAAACAGTCACATTATTCAACAGCAATTGTGTGTGTTTTAATGTATCTAATAGAACTTACAAGCAAGAAGTGGATAGCACAACTTTCATAAATAATTGCTACCAGAGCTGCTTACACCAATATCTGCTTAAAATATGATACAATTAACAAGGTCTGTATCCCGGGAGGGGAGAGGGGGGAGGGGGGCACTTCCATATGTAATATATATATACATGTGACGTCCGAGCAGTGCCTTTTTTCAGAATTTCCGTAATGTAGGTATCAAAATTTCAATCTCTAATACTGCTGGTCTAAAATTTTTTGCATATTGCATATTTTTATACTGCAGGTATCAAAAAGCACTTATTTTCATACTGCAGGTATCAAAAATCACCTATTTTCTTACTGCAGGTACCAACATTCACTTATTTTCATACTGCAGGTATTAAAATAATAAAGTGTCACACTGCAGTTACCAAACAATTATCTCATACTGCAGTCCACTTTTGAAATTCTGGGAGGCACACACCTTCCACTTTGGTATGGAAGATTCCCAGGTCTGTATGCATAATTTATCCTTACAAATAAATATTGGTATTCATTTTACCAATGTTACCTTAAGTTTTTTGTTTGCTTGTTTGATGAGGGCTTAAAGGCACCACGACAGTGAGGGTCAAATTGTGCCTGAGAGGTTAGATCATTCCAGGGTAGAAGGGAAAGAAAACAGGGGAGATTAAGAGAAACACAAGAACTAAAAGCCACAAAGCTGGGATTGAGAGAGGAGAAGAAGAGAATTAAGGTTTAGAGTAAGGGTACCTTAGCAAATAAAGAGTTGAGTTGTTTCCCTGAGTCGTAATAGCTACCCTGCTGCAGATAAAGCTTCACTTGCTCCAATACTTGATCTTCGTCTAGATGCCAACAATTGTCATCCCCGATGCTTGCCCCTGCCGTAGGATCGGGAGCACCTGCGCAGAAAAAGGTACATAAAATAAGAGAGAACTCTAAAGGAAATAAAATTTAAAACCAAAAAGTACACAGAAAAATAAATGGCACTATTAAGAGTACCAAACATATTGGAAGCATTTGATGAAGCTTATAAAATTCGGCAAATTACACGCCTGTCAGGACAACAATTTAAAACAGTTACTTCTCCACTAGCCATTAAAGAAAGCATAATTCTAAGCATTGTAGCTTAATTTTTGACTTGACTTGCCTCTGAATGGATAATTGGTCAGTTTCTTTTACTTACTTACACTGCACAGAATTCATTCTTATTTGTCTGAAAGAATATGGGCCCCATACATCAGATGTTTTCCTTACATCACATGCTTTTGTTTATTCATTTTGCAGAATTTGCTCTCCTAAATGATGCATCTTAATGTTGATACTATCAATCAGATACTTAAGGTATTCAGAAAATGAGGGTTGAAAATAAAAACAAAGTAATTTAATGTCCCCTGAAGATTCAACGTCTACAATTTCATTGTTTTCCTAAAAGACTGAAAAGCTAAAACAAGCCCCAAATACAATTTTAACAAAACATGACCACTTAATTGAATTAACAGTTTAAAAAAGAAAAACATTGAAATACAATCAAACTTCATAACAAATATTATATTAATTAAAAAAGCTCATCTATGAGCTAAAAGCCTTTCATTTTTACATCAAAAGCCCTGAGGAACACGATGCTCTTAGCTACATCAAATTAATTGTATTAGAAATTGAATTACATTAAAAATATTGATCTTCAAGTACTCGAGTTGTATCTTACTATTAAGGTTACATTTGATATCGAAAACACATCCACAGTAGGAAAGAATGATGTACCTTACATGAATTTTTTAAATATTCATTGACCTGTTTTGTCTCAAAATGATCGATGATTTTGTTTATGATTCTCAGATGACTACTGGGTATATTCATGGGTCTCTGGGTTTCTTGCGCCTTCACTTTCGGTCTAGTGCCTCTTAGAAAATAATCTGATTCACACAATACAAATATTTCATTAATTTTTAACAGTTTATATCTATTTTAAAGTCTTTTTATCTTCATTTCTATAAAAAAAAAATTTTTTTGTTGTGTACACATGGGCAGACCTATATTTATAACACATTTATATTTTTAAAATTTGTTCAGCCACATTCCAGGACTAAATGTTTTTCTTTGATAATTTAACATGGAGTTGAAATTGATTATAAAATTTCCCACAGTTTTGATGTAGGTATCGAACATCTTCCCTCAAAAATTTGTGACAGAAATAATATTACTGTAGTTAATACATTTGTACTTCCCTCTTGCGCAATTTAATGTACTTTTCATCACACAATTACATGGGGGATGCTTTTAGAGCACATACTGTATTTATAGTGCTATTATTCAATTTAATTAATTTGTGTTCTTTCCGCAATTTTCCTGCGGTTATAAGAGCCGGACCAATAGACTTCTTCCAGCTCCGATCTAAAGATGGTTTTTCTTTAATGCAATTTTTTGATACTGTAAGTAATACAAAACCAAGAAAATATGTCAAATGCTATCAAAAATACATTTTTGATATTGTTTACTTGCAGGCCTTAATATGAAAATTTGTGTTGTACAGTATAAATGGAAAGATACTTCTAGTTTGCTTCAATTAAGTTTTGCTCAAATTGAAGAAGGAATGGAAAGATACTTGTAGTTTGCTTCAATTAACCTTTGCTCAAATTAAACAATCAGCCAAATTTCATGAACTTTTTTGTGAGAATTGAACCATGCGCACCCTTATTTATTAACTGTTATTACTTATTAAACATGTTCATATTTATTTTTTGAAGATTAATGCTCTTCACTGATTGGTTGCAAAGCAGCTTTTTGTCCCCAATCCTCATCCAACTTTTAACAATTCAGTACTTTCTGTCATTTTTCATCAGCAATGGACATCTTCTATAAGCTACTGTAGGAATGAGATGCACTGAACCCTGTCAGTCATTATTATCACACACATTGACAACACAAGATGCAGGACCACACTCTTGTCACGCTGTCATTCAGCACCAAGACAGCCTCCACTCTTGACTGACTTCTGACAGCTATGGATCTACCATAACATCATATCTCCTGACATGTGCTAGGTATAATTTGACATGAACCAGAGCCATTTCAGTGACCTTGCAAGCAGAACAAATTAAGATAGTAAATTTCACAGAGCTTTTTATTTTTAACTATAAATGTCCATGGGTGATAAACAGCGGCATATCCTATTAAAGTGTTATGAACATGGGCTGACAGGTTTAATATTGAGGAATAAAATTCAAATGCAGCAACAACATTTTAATGAAAAACTTGCTTAGTGTTCAAATGACACACAGGCTAATGCATTGTGCAGAAGTAACAGTGGGAGTGGATGGCACATGGCAGCAAAATTATGGCTGCAAATCCATGCCCATCTAATGTCTTGTTAAAGGTTCACAAGCATGGAGATTGTAATCTCTTAAAAATCTGTCATAATAGCAAATTTTGTCACAAAAATTGACACCAACACATATCGCAGAACATAATTCATTATGTATTATTCTACATGTGAACTGCAAATTTCTGCAGTTTATAAAAGAAATATATAGTATATTTAAAGGATTAGTTCAGGTCAAGCATGTCCATCTTATATGAAAGAGGACTTCAAAAGAAACAAAATAGTGAAAAAAGCGTTCAAAAATCTTATTCCGTAAAAGAATTCGTTCAGTGGTCCAGCATGTCCATCTTCAAAAGAAGCAAAATGGTGAAGAAAGCATTGCAAAATCTTATTCCGTTAAGGAGATATTCAAGTTTAAAATTTGTCATTTCTGTAAAAACGACTGAAATCAGACTAGTTGTGATGCCACAGCCTCAGAATTCTCAAAATATTTATGTATTTTAAAAAAAGTTTATTTAATTCTTTCACTATTTACATTACATTTCCTCAAACTTTCGTCAGGTGGTATATTTTAAATATTCTTCCTAGATTCAATTTTACTACTCTTTTGACATATCCGCTGGATTTTGGGCCACAAAATCGCAGGATAAAATATGATAGAATACTTTGTGGAATCTGAGGCTATGACATCACAACTAGTTTGATTTCAGTCGTTTCTACACAAATGATACCAAACTTTAAACTTAATTTTCTCCTTAACAGACGAAATAAGATTTTTGAATGCTTTCTTCACCATTTTGTTTCTTTTAAAGGGCCTCTTTCATATAAGATAGACCTTAAATTTCTCCTTAACGGAATAAGATTTTTGAATGCTTTCTTCACCATTTTGTTTCTTTTGAAGGACCTCTTTCATATAAAATAGACATGCTTGACCACTGAACTTATTCTTTAAGACTGATACAGAATTTTGTTAAAATCCTCTTTAAAAAAAGCTTTGGGGGACTGCTTCATTATGCAGCAATTCAGATAGGCATGTTTACACATTTAAACTTCTGGTCAAGGAAGGGTTGCATCCTCACATTTCAGAGAGAAAGGTATTTAAGAGTTTTTTCAGGAAAATTAAAAACATCCCCTTTGTAATACAAGGACATTTTTATCCTGTCTTTCAATGAATGAAATAGTTCAGTGCTACCTTTAAAATTTCCCTTCCCCTCTTACCTGCTACTTGGTTAATCTTGGACTTGGACTGAAGTATTTCATCAGCGAGTTTTTGAGCGGTTGGCAAGACATTGGTATGGTGAGCTGATATGAGGTACTGTGCAAATTTCTGCAGCTGTTCGCGATCCATCTGCTGGAGCGTCTCCGAGATGGGTAAACGAAGCTGGACATCTTTGGCTCTGATGACCAAACAAAACACAGATTTAGTAAATAAATTAAACAAATAATAATCAGGTATAAAATGTAAGATAATATTCTACATGTCAATAACACTAGTTCACCATGGATTCAGTCCATGTATTCTTATAAACACAATACAAAAAAATAAAATCATAAAACACCTGTTGATCACCCCTCATTTCCTCTAAATTGATCAGAGAACTCTTCCATTCATCATGTCAACTTACAGTCATTTGATCAAAAATAATACAAGGTATTCTTTCTTTTTTTAAATCCTGTCACCCCATTCATCATACACATGCAAAAGTGAAAGATTAGAAAGTTTCAAACTTTGGTGACAAGTACTTCACTTTAATGTGACCTTTCAAATCTTTAATACATACCAAAGTGTAATCAAGAAACCAGTTTAATCGACCAATGAGCTTTGTTTATATGTGATGACGATTGTAAGCTATTCCTGTATTACCGTGCGACCTTAGCAATAGTGCAAAATCTGGAGTACAGTTATAGATCTATGGTGACTACAAGGAAACATTTAGGTATAACTAAAAATTATAACAATGGCCCAAAATTTTGTTTGCTCGATCCAAAGCAATTGCACTTAGTTTTACATTATTCTCTTGGGGTAAGAATGATTATAATTAAAAGGCTTTTCATGACGATGAACCCTCATGCAGATTCAATTTGTTCATTTTACAACATATTCATTGTATCAACTTGGCTAGAGATACACTGTAAATCCATCATATGATTCTTAGGGTACTAGATAAGCACACTCCCAAGCCCCAACTCTTTCAGCTTTGTGAGCATGCAAAAAATAACAAATGGACATTTAACAAAAATAACAAATGGACATTTAACAAAAATAACAAATGGACATGTAACAAAAATAACAAATGGACATTTTAAAATCCCAGATAGTCAAAAGGATACCACTCATCTAAGGGAAGTCAGGAAAAAGGAAGTCAGGAAAAGGTAGGTCAAGTGATGAGTCGCAATAAAAAAAAATTAAGCTGCTAAAAGTTGGGTCAGAATTTTGAAACCGAATTGTCAAATTAAGTCCTGAAGTTTGTGAAACAACAAAGTTTAAAGTCATACTCCGCAAACAGAAAAGTATCCAACAAAAACTTGGGTCAAAATTTACTTGCACACCCTGCTTGGCACCCCCCCACTCCCTCATCTCCCATAATAAATAACCTTAAATTAGCACCATTTTTGTTTACACTCACCTTCTAATTCTGTACAATGAAAGCGCTACAACATGCTGGCACCAGAAGATATCTCGGTTCCCACACGTACATTTGACCGATGTGATCTTGCATCGATCAAAGCTAATTGATACATGGTGAAGATGTTGTTCCTCCCCATAGAGATTTGGACCCGTTTCAGTGACTGTACCACTTAAATGAAAACCTGTTGAGAAAAATAAAAAAGAAGTTACAGGACCTGTTACATACTAGTTGATAACATGTGTTATCACGAATCATGTTTTTAAAGGTATATGGACAGGTAAACTAGTTGATAACATGTGTTATCAAAAATCATGTTTTTAAAGGTATATGGACAGGTAGAGATTTTAAATTCCTCAGAGAGATGAGCTTGCGCAGGCTCCTACTGTAGTAGTCAGTGATCAAAGCGAGGTGTTCAAAAGAAGCTTTAACTGCGTGTACTTCTGCTATGTAGGAACACATAAGCTGTAAATATGTACATACATGTATATATGTATATATATATGTATGTATATATATATGTATGTGTGTATATGTATATATAAATATATATATATATATATATATATATATATATATATATATATATATATATATATATATATATATATATATATATATATATATATATATATATATATATATATATATATATATATATATATATATATATATATATATATATATATATATATATATATATATATATATTTATATAACAAATTGTTAAACCATAACACAGTGAAATTAAGTTACACCTGTATGCCAAATATCCAACGGATCATCTCTACTCACAACAAAACAGTACTTAAGAAAAGTGCAACCAAAGAAACACCACAAAACAATTGTAACTGCAGAAAGGACAAACCATGTCCACTTGAAGGCAAATGCCTCACATCTGGGGTAATCTACCAAGCCACAGTTACACGGCAAGACAACCTTAAAGAAGAGACTTATATAGGACTAACGGAAAATACATTCAAAACAAGGTATAATGGACATACTCATAGTTTCAGAAACGAGGATAAACGGTATGCAACAACATTAAGTGAATACATCTGGAACATAAAAGACGATAATGCGCAGTACTCAATGAAATGGAAGATTATTGATAAAGCTAAGCCATACTCATCATCAAGCAAAATGTGCAACCTATGCTTGAAAGAGAAATTCTTCATAATATACAAGCCACACTTAGCATCACTAAACAAAAGAAACGAGCTGGCCAGTGCATGCAGACACAGACAAAAACAATTATTATGTAACTATAAATAAGAACTATTTTCCCCATTGTTACCACACTTTAAACAGTTGTGCATTGTAATTCACCATCCCTATCACTCTGCATTTTGTTTCTGATGAGTGAGGGTCTAACCCTTACGAAACAGATCTGTCAAATAAAATGTACAAGGTTTAACTTGCGAGTCAGTTTATTATTTATATATATTTATATATATATTATATAAATATATAATATATATATATATATATATATATATATATATATATATATTATATATTTATATATATATATATATATATATATATATATATATATATATATATATATATATATATATATATTATATATATATATATATATATATATATATATATATATATATATATATATATATATATATATATATATATATATATATATATATATATATATATATATATATATATATATATATATATATATATATATATATATATATATATATATATATATATATATATATATATATATATATATACATACATATATATACATATTCGCCAGCAAAAGTTTTCTTTCATTCCTATTTTTCATTTTATAATCAGTTTTTGTTATTTCACTCGTTTTCCATGCATATAAACTTTTATTTAATCAACTGTGTTTGTTATACCTCATACCCCATACCCCAGATGATAAATAAACTTGAAAAACTAAATTTGAGAGAGATTTAACCTGTAGATGAATTTTTTTTTAATGTGTGTAAAATCTGTGATGTATTAAGCTAGAAGGCAGTTTCATTTTTTTTACTCTTGCAATTTTCAAAATTATATTGGTAAGAAAACAGTTGGCTTTAAGGGATTAAAGCCAACTGTTTTCTTGTGTTATCCTGCTAGAGGGTATACTGTAGAGTCAAAATCTCCTGGTCATATTTGTTTGTATGCTTTCATTCAAAGAAAGTTGGAATGAAAAATAGTGTAAATTAAACTAACATTGGAATTTCATTTCATTCAGGTTTTTCTTCTGATATCATAAATAGATATATATAAATATATATATCATAAATATATATATATAAATATATATATATATATATATATATATATATATATATATATATATATATATATATATATAAATATACATATAAATATCTAAATATAAATATATCTAAATATAAATATATCTAAATATAAATATATATATATGTATTTATACACATACATATACTATATATATATATATATATATGTATATATATATATATATATATATGTATATATATATATATATATATATATATATATATATATATATATATATATATATATATATATATATATATATATATATATATATATATATATATATATATATATATATATATATATATATATATATATATATATATATATATATATATATATATATATATATATATATATATATATATATATATATATATATATATATATATATATATATATATATATGATTTCCATAACTGAATATAAAAAGGTATTGAAGTTCAATATGCTGCATAATGTATGGTGTGACATCACAGAATACATTCGCTAAAACATAAATGCTCCCTAAATAAATATATTCGCAAAAATTGCATTCCTAGAAAGGGAATGTATTTTTTGCCAATATAATGTATTTTGATTTAGGAAAACTAAGTTTTGTAGGAAATTTACATATTTTTAGCCAATCTTTTCTAATATTAGGGGACATATTTTTAGCAAATATATTATGTGATTTTGTACCATAGTTGTTGAATTTTCCCGCTCTTTTATGGTTTATAGCATATTTTCTTCCAATTATTCAAGCCTAAGTTATTGCTACCTGTCCAATGTTTATAGATCAGCCAATCAGCACTGGCCCTAGAACTCCTTACAGTGATTGCAGTATCTCATCTGATGAGCTACTTTTGAACTTGAATCCTTGGTAGGGTAAGGTGTTTAATGCCTGTACTACAGAGAATGGAGTGATGATTGATGGCTTGTCACATAAATGTCTCATAATTTTTGGCACCTTTTGCACAGAATGTCACATCAGTTTTGCCTTTTGTCACATTGATTGGCATACACATGACAAGTTGACCGGTGACACTCATAGAAATGATCATTTGGTTATGTCCGTTTAATAAAAAATGGAGTCCACCACCAAAATGCAACGTCAAATTACAATTAAAGAATACTGCACGGTCATAAAAGACATGGCCTAATGCCAATGAGTGTGAGTGAAGGGGTAAAACATGTCACAAAATGTCAGACAAATTTTATTACATGTTTGTTTAGGTTCATTTTGTCACAAAAGTCTCAAAATGTCACAGATTTGGACAATGAAATTTTGCCTCAAAATGTCGCCATGTCACGGACACTCCAATTTCTCTGCTGTACTATCTTTAACCCTTTACTGCAGCCAGCAGGCCAGAGGAGACAAGTAATTTGTATAGCATTGGATGTTTAAACAAGTAGTTTTGGGGTACCAGATCAACACACTCTCACTTTTTGCTTTAGTACTCCTTTAAGCAAGCCAGGTCTATACCTTTACAGTGTATGATAGATAACAAACACCACAGTATATCACTTAAGCTCAGGAACAAACAGATAATATACAGAACCTTGATTTACTGTGTTTAACATAACCTCAATTAACCTGCTGCACTCTTACACAACAAAACCCTTCACTGGTTCACATTGGTGACAAGGCTGCTCAGGTGGAAACAAAATTATCAATTAATCAATCAATCTCTAATTTCTCCCCCAGAGAATTGATCTCAATATTGACCTCACTGTCAAACCAAGATATCAGTTTAAACATCTGGTCACAAAGCCAAATCTTACTTCCCCTCAGAGCAGATCTGCTGGCCAGGCTAATCATCAATAGTAAACCCTGCACTATAGGTAATGGACAGTGCATGTATACAGGATGCTGCTGATAAAAACTTGCTTGCTTCCATTACCACGATGGTGATTTAAATTTGGTGCTGGTCAGTAAGCATTGATTTCCGACAAGGTCAGAATCTATCACCATTAATGTCGTGTTAGCGTGAGCAGTTGATGCATCTTGAATCAGCTGCACTTGAATAATTTCTATGGTTGAATTCGGTTTTAATTAGGTATGTGACAAAGAGCAAAAGGATATGTAGATTGCAGATAAGGTAAATTAGGTATCACCATATTTTGAGGCAGTTGGGGGCAAAAGGAATCTTTAAATAAAATAAAATCAAAGGAAATAATTGGTTTGAATAGCTAATTATCTCTAACATAGAGATTGATAGATTCTATATTTGTGTTTTGATTGGTTGAAATACAATGGTTAAATTTACACTATTACCCATAGGGATAAGCCAATTATTGATAGTTTTAGAATATACATGGTCGAAAAACAATGGCAACAACACTACAAAGTAATTTCCACCTCAATTCACATGTACAACACTGGAAGTAGCAATTATCAAAGTTACTATCAACTTCACTCTTAGTTCCCAAGTATTCCTTGTACAATGGGCCATGTCACTGCCAAGAAACCTAACTATAAATTCTATTGTATCAAAACAATATCCACATTTTACAGCACCAACCAGCTTCAGATCACAAGGAAGAGAAGCATTTTATTCTTGAATACAAGCCTTTCATTGAAACACCCTTTTGCCAATACACTTTCCTAACAACAAACAAACAGCACACCACACCGTAAAATATTTTCACAAATTTCCTTCAGATCATCACCAAAAAAACCCACCACATTTGCCAAATCAATGTCCTGTATAACATTATGTCAGAGTTAGATAAGTGTCTTTTTTTCTCACAATAAACATGGTTCACAATAAACATGGTTCACAATAACCATGGTTCACAATAAACATGGTTCACAATAAACATGGTTCACAATAAACATGGCACATGACACTGCACTCAAAGCTATAATTAGAGCAAAATATGAAAACATATATTTTTGGCCAAGATATTGCATATTCACTGACCCTATCACTCACACACTTGAGACTTATAAACATTGATGACCACATACTAACTAACTTTTACCATACCATATAAAATTTGAAACTAGCCTTCACAAGTTATCAGAACCTGAATTTATGAAGCAGCAGCCTCTCATAAAATGGCAGAACAAATCGCTGGGCAGATAAGCTACATGGGAATCTTATCTTGCCCGCCATACTTTCTACAATATTGCATTACATGTTTGGGTTGGGTCAGGGAGTTGTTGAAATAACAGGAAAGGTGTGCCAGGGGATTATTTCAACATCAGTTATGGTGGGAACTGGTACATATCATTAAATTTTAGAATCTGTGAACCCCATCTGTGTGTTGAAAAATGACTTCACACACAATATCTATTTATGGTGTTCTTAATTGAGGTCAGTTCTGTAGGGCAAAAATGTATAAACAAAGATGGGAAAATTATAGCATTGAAGTGTTAGTGACAGTGTGTATACCATAGTTGAACAAATATTTGGACAGTGTTTTATACTGTACGTTTTTCTTATGGCATGTACAATATGATGTCTTTTTTGCTAAGTAAAGGTAATTTTTGAAATGTCACAAGTGTGATTTTGTATGCTTGTGTCTGTTGAAAAATTACTTAGGTATTCATAATGCACTTGTCAGTTGTATGACTCACCCCTACTACCCCCCCCCCTCCCTCCTCCTGCAATGTCAGTCAAAGGTGAGTCATTGACATATGAAATAGTGACTCACGTGTGGGTCATTGTAGTCTGGGGTGGGTCAATTTACTTCAGACCCATTGACTTTGTACAGAGGTCAGACCACCAACTTGATTTAAAAAGGGGCAGGGTGCTAGACTTGTTGAGGGCACATTAATACGCGTGCAAAGCGCTGCATATTTTGGGTGTGGAGTCACGGGCCCCCTTAAGGCTCAATCCCCTGGTGAAGAAGCTCTGGAATTTTAGCTACAATCATGCATCTCAGAATGAAGCTATTCTGAATGATAAGGACCAGTCATTAGCCAAACAGGACAATTGCTTTTATGCTATTCTGTGTTCTGTATCCATGTAAGGTATTTCATTTATGAGGCTAATTAAGATCATTAAGTTAAACAAATATATATATATATTTTTCTCATGAGGGGTAGGGCAGACCCCCAGGGGACAGGGTGGACCCCAGGGGCAGGGCAGACCAACGGAGGGGCGGAACTGGCCGCCCCTGTGAAACAGCAAAGCTAGGGGTCTGGAAGTGATTGATTTGGGGTAAGTAATTTCACAAAATTATCAGTCACCTAAGTGACTAAGGGGTACCATCAATGTACTGTACATGTTTTGTCCACCCACTTTGGAGCAATGACTCACCTTGTCCAGGGGGGTAGCAGTGAGTCGCACAATTGACAAGTGCATAAGAAATCATCATTATTCATTTGAACATTCGCATCAATGGTTTTCAGTTCCATCACGTCCAGAAAAAAAGTGTTTAAATATTCTTGAGACTCAAGAAAAATAAGCCCTCAGTTTTTGACCACCAGCTCCATTAAATTAGGTCTCGAATCTCATGAAAAACTCACAATATCCAACACATTTTCATTTCTAACATATAATATAGTTTTCAGCATGTAAATTTCATTTTTTTATCAAAATTAGGATCAATGCACTTGTCAGTTGTATAACTCACCCCTACTACCCCTGACAATGTCAATCAAAGGTGAGTCATTGACACAAGAAACAGTGACTCACATGTGCATCATTGTACCAAATTGTCAGTCACCAGAGTGACTCTGGGGTACATGTAAGTCAATTTACTTCAGACCCATTGACTTTGTAGTATAAGTGATTTGGGGTAAGTCATTTCACAAAAAATGTCGGTCACTTCATTGACTGAGGGGTGCCATCAATGTACATGTTTTGGTCATCCACTTTGGTGCAATGACTCACCTTGTCCAGGGGTGTAGCAGTGAGTCACACAATTGACAAGCACATAAAGACAATTTAAAAACAGTCAGTCTATGTTCTTTTTCCAAACATTCCCAATGTTCTAAAACTGTCCTCCACAAACTTTTGTTTTGATACAGTATATGCACTTTACATGTAGTAATGATATAATTATGAAAGATAAAATGTTTGCATTGCACCCAACGTATGCCCATTCATCAACAGGTAAATCACAAATTTGCATAATTGCATATATGAATATTTGGAAAGAAAAAAATTGCAAGAATATTTGAATACTACAGTATATGTCTAGAAAAATATTTATCTCCCTGATATTTTACAATACTATCTAACAGCTTTAATCATCAACTTGAATCCTTCAATGAATTCTTTCAATACAAACTGTTACAACCAGATTTATTACAGAAGCATTTTTTGCCCTCGAAGAAATGAACAATTCAGTTTTAATCTCAAATGATCTCTTCATTACTGCCTAGCGCCAGGGTGTGTGCAAATGTGATATACAGCTTTAAAAAATTGAATTTATAGTAGATCATACAAAATATTTCCTGAATTTAGTCAAACAAAATTTTCCCAATAACTTTTACAAAGATGATTCCTGTTCAAAATTCCTTCCGTCCCTCCAAAAGCCCCGATTTGATTTCAAGTTATGTCAACAAAACCCGTCAGATCCCGCTTGAAATCTTATCCTCTTACTTTTCCCTGAAGAGAACTTCTGATCTTACAAAGCGGTACTGGCATGCTGCTATCACATATTGATCCCCTCAGCCAAATACCGTCTCAGAAGCAACTTGAAGCTTTCCAAAATCTATGAATATTCAGATCTTTCCCCAGGGTACCTCTCAATTGGCGGATTGATGTATTGCAACCTGACATCTGAACCAAGGGAATCGATAACCAGCCTCCGGATAAAAATCTGATCATTTCAAAATAAGTCTCAGTAGACACAAGGATTTTTATCACACTGACATAATACCCAAAGTCTTTTGTACACTCTATAACTCAGAGAGAGAAAGTAAGAATTTGATGAAAGACAATTCACATAAAGTGCTAGGATACTCTACAGAAAGAGCTTTACTGTTTATGTTATAGCATATGTTCAACTGAAGAAACTGAAACCATGCTGTTGGCAAAAGGAGTTATCTCGGTTTAAGAGTGATACTGTCAAGTGAGCATCTGATATGAAATACCTTATTCAGCATAAACACATTAGAGAATTCAAAGTCAGGTTTAGAAGTGACAAGCTGAGCCTGTAAAATGAGAGGTACACAAGACACAACTGCTTGGCAAATATGACGGCAGGCAACGTCAAGTGCTATACCTAGCAGGTCTTACAGTGGCAAAGTTTCAACATAGAAAATTGCAAAACTGATCTGTTATATGAGATAAAACACACCTTCAGCAGTGATCAGTATGCACAAATAATGTATACAATTTAAACTGTGATGGTATCGAATATCAAACTTTCTTGTTTCCATCATTTTTCAGAAAGTTCAAGAAAAACACAAAGATGGGAGGAATGAGTCTCTCAAGCCGGGGTGAAACACTTGATTTTACTCTGACAGACTAAGAGGTATATCAAATGTACATTTGGAAGGAAATGTATTGACAAGACTTGAACTGAGGGATATTTAAGGTACTGTAACACTCTGCTGAAAAGGATGATTCTTCTCTTGTATGCATAAGTGTTACATCCATGAAAACAAATGACAATTAACAGCTGAGCATGAATTGCACATTTGGTGAACTGAAATCAAATAAATTCTCATTCTGTATCATGTATACAATGCAAGATGTCCGCTTTGCATTTAGAAACTTCATCTGTTCTTTTATTTGAAACCATATTAATGCTTTGTATGGGTCTTAAAATCAGGCACCCAGTATATGATGTTGACCCCCTAACTTCAAAAGTCCCACTCTAACTGATTTTAGTGGAACATTTGACTTTTTCATGATATGGATTTTTTTTTTTACAGTATAACATTTTTGATAAAAACCATAAATTGTCTTCAACTTGGAGGTAAATAGATAGGACTTTTCTGTGCTTTGATTTGTAGAAATACAGGTGGCTCAACGTTTTGGAATAAATTGTACACTGCCACATTTTATCAAGAACTGTCGGAAGGACAGTATGCTCGACTATTTAAAGCTAACATAGACAATGGGCTTGTTGATGGACTTATATGCCAGTAATGGGGCTAGTAGGGAAAGTTATTTCAAATTACATGAACTTTTGAATGATGCACTTACTTTTTCCCATTTTTAGACTCACATTTTACTGCAAGCCTCAAAATATCTTGGAGTTGTAAAGTATCAGACATTTTGGGTGAGGTTACTACCTCACAGAGTAACTCAGAAAACATGAAAGAAATCTTTACAAATGAAACACCTCTTTTCTGTATATCCATTGAGTCACAAAGAAAAGAGGGACCCATGACTTACCTATGTCAATGAAATATTAAAATATGAACAATGTATCCTTGTGGCACAATGCAATTATTTGTTATTTCTTTCGTCATTTACTTACCTAACTACCCTCTCTATTCATCTTAAAGGATTAGTTTAGTGGTCAAGTTAATTCACCTTATATGAAAGAGGACTAAGAAAGAAACAGAATTGTGAAGGAAGCATTCCAAAATATTAATCCATTAAGGAGATATGAAAGTTAAACGTTTTGACTAATCTGTTTAGAAACGACTGAAATCTGACTACTATATACAGTAGTTGTGACATCACATCCTGATATCCTTAGTCTTTAGGTATTCTTTCATATCTTTACCTGTGATTTTGGGGAATCAAACTATTGGATACTCCAGGAAAGTACTTGAAAAGAATCTAGTTAAGGGTAATTACAATTTGACAGCCCAAAAAGTTAAAGGAAATTGTAATGCAAATAACCTAATTAATATGCACACTACACCTCACCATTGAGATAAAGATAAAGATAAAATAACTTTATTTTGTCCACAATAAAATATGGAAATTTGTTGCCTTGTAGCAAAACATACAAAGATATTTTAAAAGATATATGAATATAAAAGTTATAAATATGAAAGTTACATCAAAGTTATATAAAAACAGTAAATTAGGAAAAATAAAATTTCAGTAAATATTATTAAATGGTGAAAAGCAATAACATCCAAGAGATGTAAAAATTATATAGGCCCATATATATACTGTATATAAATATATATACAAATTTGACTTTAAATACAAAAACACAAACTATCAGACCGCTTTCAAGTTGAACAGGGAAATAAGAGTTGGGTACAAATGAAACCTGAATCTGTTATGCTTGGACCGTGGCATACAAAGTCTTTCCATGAACAGCAGAAAATATATAGTGGAAAGAGTGGATGTGTGTTGTCATTTATTATTTTAGTTATTTTTCAGTGCATCTTGTCATTGTATAGATCAAGACAAACTTCAGACATCACCAACAACACGGCTGGCTTGCAGCCCTTACGATCTTCTCCAGTTTACTAGTTGAATCTTTTGTAAGCAGCCCAAATATACAAATAATACTGAAAGTCAACATGCTTTGTATTACTGACTAGTAAAAGAGCTTAAGGAATAATATTGTTCAACATCAAAGTATTTCAGTTTTAGGGAAAAAATACAACCTGTGGTACGCATTGGTTCTCGTTGCATCAGCCTGGTCTCGAAACGTAAGTTTACGTCACTGATAGTGCCTAGATATTTGTAATGGCCCACCTGTTCAACAACCTCATTATTGACCCTGATTGGAACATGATCACACAACCGTTTCCTAAAATCAAACACCATCCCTTGTTTTTTTTTACAATTCAATTTCAGATAGTTTTGATTGCATCAATAACAAAATCGCCAATTTCATTCTCATACAGAGCAGTAGTGTTATTATGAAGGTAACCGGTTATCACGGTACCGTCAGCATATTTGATAATCGAGCAAACATCATGTTTACTTCTGCAATCATTAGTGTACAAGCAAAAGACCGATATGAAACAGACAACAACCCTGGGGCGCACCTGTACTAATGGACCAAACGTCATAGCACAAGCCATTCATCTTAACAAACTGTGGTCCTCTCTTGAATAATCTAAGATCCATAATAATAACCTCCAATTGACACCCATACCTAACAGTTTTTTTTTTTATTAGCAAGTGCGGTTGAATGGATTTAAAAGCACTTGAGAAGTCAAGAAATGCAAGCCGAATTTAAGAATTTGGTGTTTCCAAGTGTTCAAGAATCTTATGCAAAAAGATAGTAAAGACTGCATCATCAACACTTCTTTTGTCTCTATAGGCAAATTGCATGACACCCATATCATATGCCCCGGCCAATTATTCAAATGACATCTCACACTAAGTCCTACATGGCATCCCACCCCATGTCCCACTAACATGCCATCACATCCCTTGTACCACATGGCATTCCACCATATCTCTCACATGGCATCCCACTCCATGTCCCAGATGTCATCCTATCCCATTGTCCCACATGGCATTCCACCATATGTCCCACATGGCATCCCATCAATGAACCACATGGCATCCCACCTTATGTCCCACATGGATCCCATCCCATGTGCCAAATGACATCCCACCCCAAGTCCCACAAGACTTCCCATCCAATGCCTTGTCCTACATTGCAATCCACCATATCTCCCACATGGCATCCACCATACAGTGTGTCTCACAAGGCATTCAACCATGTCCTACATGGCATTCTACCATATGTCCCACATGGCATTCCACCATGTCCTACATGGCATCCAACCTTATGACCCACATGGCATTCCATGCCTTGTCCCACATGGCATTCCACCATACAGTATGTTTCACATGGCATTCCACCCTATGACCCACATGGCATCCCACCCTATATCCCACATGGATCCCATCCTACATGTACTGTATGTCCCACATTAATCCAACCATATGTACCACATGACATCGCTCCTCTATGTCGCACATGGCATCCCTCCCTGTGTCCCACATGGAATCTCTTCCTATGTCCCCCATGGCATCCCACCATATGTACCACATCAGTGGCTTCCTACCTGATGTCCCACATGGCATCTAAGCTCGGCGATATGTCTATATTTCGATATTGACCCATATCTATATGGCTGATATTGACTTCAAGGGTCATATCAATATATGGATATTATGTTTTCATTGATAATATACAATACATGAACTATTCAAAAGCTAAACATGACTATCAAACATCCCAGTATTTTTACATAAACAGCCACAAATTTCATTTATATCAAAGTTTCAGGCAGTCAGTTATGATAAAACTTTACTAAAATAACAATATTGTAATAACAATTACCCCCAAATCCTTCCATGAACAAAAAAACAACTTGACTCACAGAGTACAGAGGCATTGCACAATACTTCAACTTTATACTTGATGGCTTACGATGTTTAAACAACAAAAATCATAAGATGTTGTATCCTCAATTGTGTTAAGTTTCTTGGAAAGGAATACTGAATCTGAATTTTTATATCAAACAGTCATTAATTGACAAGTCAGTGACAAACTAGGAGGTTTTTCGCAATATTTTGTTCATACAGAAAATCTAAGTGACAGGACTCGTCTTGCCAGATCGATCAAATACTGTACACTGTATAGTGCAGGTAACTACACACAGTATACAGGCCTTTACTAACGTTATGTACACACATCTAATACTGTTTCTTCTGAGTGACAACACTCGTGCGATGATTGAAGCAGACTAGAAATTGGATATTGTGTGTTATATATGGATTTCTGAATGTCTAGAAGTCCATAAAACTCTACCAAAATAATGCATTTTGAGTAGAACATTCATGAGAAGTGAGATATGAAATTTAAAGAAGAATTGGGTGCCGATTTTTGTAAGGCATACAGTGTAGGCCTCATACCAGTTCCACAACATTTTTTTTTTTGTTAAGAATATGCTGAGGTTAAACTTTTTAATGTTTCTATGCCTGATCTTTTGAGATAGAAACCATGTAAAGAACATTTTTAGGCATAGTGGGTGTTTATTTGAGGATTTATGTTTATATTTTGCAGTAATTTCTGTTAATTTGTACAAAATGTTTTACTTTTGACTTTTTTTTGAGCCAAGACGAGATTAGCTTGCACAGAACAGTAAGTACATACTACTTACGTACAGTATGACATCTTGTAATTTGCATATCGATATTTTGATAATATTGATATTTTTCTGCCAATATATCGATATTGCATAATGCTCAATATCCCCAAGCTTAATGGCATCCCACCTTATATCCCACCATGTGTTCCACATGGTATCCTTCCCAATATCCCAATGACATCCTACCCTATATCCCACATAATCTCCTACCATATGTCACACATAGCATCCCAACTTATGTCACTCTGTGTTACTTGTGGCTTCCTACCCCATGGTATCTCACCCCATGTCCCACATGATATCCCATGTCCCACATGATATCCCATGTCCCACATGATATCCCATGTCCCACATGATATCCCATGTCCCACATGATATCCCATGTCCCACATGATATCCCATGTCCCACATGATATCCCATGTCCCACATGATATCCCATGTCCACATGATATCCCATCCCATGGCATTCCACCCTATGTCCCACATGTCATTCCACCATATATCCTACATGGCATTCCACCCTGTCCAAACATGGTATCCCACCCCATGTCCCACAGTTCAAAAAATTATATGCAAATGACTGTTGAATAAGAAAAATGGCGGAGTCAAATAATTATGCCTGATATAGCCCTTGTTGTATACCACATGGTATATATTATATCATATATCCCGCATGGCCCCCATCCATGTCCTACATGGCATCCCTTCCTATGTCCATATGCAGTCACATCCTGTCACACTCCCTGACTGAGCATACTAAATATAAACAAAAGTCTTGTCAGTTCATCTGTAGCAACTTTATGCAAATAAATACAATAATTAAAGGCAGAGTTTAATAATCATGCCTGATACAACCATTGGTGCCAAAATATTTTGAACAATTTTAAGGATTTTAAATCTCCAGTGCTACGAGAAAACCTTTAGGATCTTTAAAGAATATTGGAAAATTATATCATTTTACAGTTATCTTCTAGGAAATATCAAATTTTAAGGAAATAAATTTTTAATCTGTCTCAAATATCTCTGAATTTTTTTTAACATTTTGTAAGGAAATTTTAACCTTCCATAAAGATATCTGACAAAGCTTACAACTTTTTCTGAGGAACACTGAAGAAACTTTTAACATTTTTTGAGGAATTATAAAAAAACTTACATTTCTGAGGAAATCTCAAGGAAAACTGTGGACGGCCGAAATTGCCATTACATAGGTTTGCATTATGCTTCACATGTGAACCAAAAAATGTGAACCAAAAACCTGCGGATAAGTTTTTTAGGACATTTTAATTAGTCCTCAACAGTTTGGTTTCATGAAAGAGAGATCTACTTATCTACATTTATTAAAAGTTTTACATGATCTGTCCCTAGCATGGGAAATAATGAGAAGGTTACCATTGTATATCTCAGTTTTATAAAAGCTTTTGACAAGGTGCCACATAAACGTCTACTTCACAAATTAAAGTTATATGGTATTGTGGATCCATTGTATAGCAGCTGGATCAGATCCTTTCTTACAAATAGGTCACAGCATGTTTTAGTAAATGGTTGTACTTCTCATTCAGTGACAGTGACCAGTGGTACACCACAAGGTAGTGTTTTGGGTTCGATCCTATTCATTGTATATACTGTATATATACATGTATAAATGATCTCCCTAACACTGTGAGTTCTTCAATTTACCTTTTTGCAGATGACACCAAGATTTATAGGCCCATGAGTTCAGCTCAAGACCATAATATCTTGCAAGCTGACCTAGACTCCTTCGCAAACTGGTCTTCTAAATGGCTATTGAAATTTTACCCAAACAAGTGCAAGGTCCTAGAAATTGCACATCATTCTCCTTCAAGTGATTTATATTACACCATGTTGAATCAATCCTAAATTTGTAATGAATGAGAAGTATCTAGGAGTAACTTTTGACTCCAAGCCAGAGATCGCTTTAACGACAAATTTGTTGTATATTACGCTATGGCTGAAATTTCTTACGACACAAATTGTACCTGCGTCGTAAGATTTAGATACAGCATAAAAAAAATTACGCTAGTTTTTCTTTAACCTAAATGAAATCATGAACATCTTACCTCTCTCATGAAATTGAAAGTTTTATTTCACACAGAAATCATTTTGAACTACTTATAAATAAAAGAAAAATGACACAACTACAAAACTAACGGCCGAATGATTCAACATGCCCATACCAGTACTGTACATAACTAGTACACAGGCCCTATACATGATGTACTGTACATTCACTGTACACTTACTTGAAAGTTTTGATGTTGTTTTGAATGCAGGCTGTCAATTGTCAACGATATTATTAGCTAGAATTATACTTTCCTCCTGTATTGTGTTGATCGTGTATCTGGAAGTGATCATAATCTGCAAGTTAAGTTACTATACTGTACAAAAGTAGGCGTGTTCGAGATCTGAATAGTAGTATATTATTGTTGACAATTGGTCAAAGTTCGCCTCATAAAAGTTTGGATACAATAAACAGCAGTATTTTTCATATTTTATTTTGGATTGTTAACACAACTTTCATGATTCAACAATCAACATTATACAAGCATTGGATTGAACTATTTCTTAATATTTTGTTATAATAATAGTAGTCCGATTTTTAATGTTTTTGGTACTTTAAGCGCAATTTTTATTCACTTTAGTGGGGCAGGCCTGATACAAGTGTGTGTGTTAACAATACTTGCAAGCTTTGCTAGCGCGCAGTGCCATGTACATTATGCAGTAGCCTGTACATACGACAACAAATTTACAAAATACGCCAAAATCAAGGGCTTGTCATAACCAAATACGCCAGACAAAAAAATATAACGCAACCTCTGCTCCAAGCTCACATCAACGAGAAAGTCAACAAGGCAAATATGATACTTGGACTCATCCGTAGATCATTCACATATCTTAATGACAAAACCTCTTTAGTCCAACTCTACAAGGCATTTGTAAGACCTCATCTGGAATTTTTAAAGTGTGTCTGGCACCCATCAAAGAAAAAACACATTGAGTTGATCGAACATGTTCAAAGAAAGCCACCAAACTTATCCCACATTTGCGTAATCTGCCATATCCTGACAGGCTTAATAATCTTAAACTACCAACATTAACTTACAGAAGAGCAAGAGGTGATATGATTTAAGTATATAAAATGGTTTCACATATATATGATACAAGAGTTGCAAATTTATTACCTATTCGTAAAAATACTAGAACAAGAGCTTTTAACAACAGGAAAATTCTTCAATCACATTCGTTCACCACGTTCGTTTGATATAAATTTTTTCCAATCGGATTTGCAAGTTATGAAATAATTTACCTAAGGAGGTTGTGGAAGCATGCAATCTAAATTTGTTTAACAACAGGCTTGATAAGTACTGGTGTAATCGGGCTTTTCGCTTTCACTTCAAGGCCGAGAGTCACGAATTACTTGACACTTTTAGGTCTGAAATCTCAGGCTACTAGCCTTTAGTCCAGGAAACATCATAGGTATCATAGGTATTTCATTATGGTCGAAATAAATGCCACTGAACGATAATCATTTAGGGTAGTAACTGTATTTGATTTTAGCACTGGAAAGATTGTGGATGTTTTCCAAATAACAGGGATCTCACCAGTATCAATTGTATCCTGAAATATTTCAGTAAAATTTGGTGCTATCTGAGCAGAACATAACTTGATTACTTTATCACTTATACGATCTGGCCCAATGGCTTAATGTACATTAACCCTGGAAAAAAGCATTTGAACGTCATCTACTGATAAAATAACCCTGTCAATATTATTGCACATATCAGATAACATTGCACTAAGAGAAAGCTGTTCATCATTAAAATCAATCATGTCAAATCTAGAGTAAAACTGATCGAGTTCAGTCTTTTTAGTAGCATTTGTATTTTTTGACTGTAGATAATGACCGTCACATATATGATCATTTGAGTGAACAAAATCCCCACACCCACTTTATATTAAGAGATATCATCAAAACAACTATTTTTATTGGTATGCAAATAAGCTAATAAGTATGAAATAATTTAGATCCATTTTTCAAAAATGTTTTTAAAATTCAAACCAGATTGAATAGATCTTTCATAATATGGTTATTTTGGTAAAATGTTACAAAAAGTGCATTTTAAAAAAACAGCATTTTTTTTTTTTTTTTTTTTTTTTTTTTTTTTTTTGAAAGGCGAATGTCATACGTGAATATTTTTTCTATTTTTTTCTTCAGGTAAAGTATAAAGATACGATTTTTACTTGTACTTGGTCAATGTTTGTGTTTTGTTGAGAAAATATGCAAAATTTGTGATTTTGGGCCATTTTGGAACGGTAGAGGAGAAATAGATCTTTCAGACAGACTATTACAAATTAAAAGGTCTCTTGATTATTTGCGTCTTTTTTTTCTTTCTTTTTTTCTTCGCACATTCAACATCACAAAATGGCGAAATACAAGTTACAACGTCAGAACGTGCCTTCCGACTCCTATGTTTTCTTCAGAATAATGATGACTCAGAGGGGTCGGAAGGTACTTCTGATGAAGAAGATGTGCCAGAACTCGACCAGATTAAGGAAGAGGAGAATATAGAGCCTGCTGAGATGGATAGTGATCTGTTCCAAATTACGGAGTTGGTGAGTGTTTTCTTCCAAAAAATAGCGAAAGTACTACATTGTAAATGTGTAGTAATAAAATAAGGCTTATAGAATTCTAATGATAAATTAGCGTGGATTTTTGCTTGTTACAATAAACAAGTAAAAGGGACACTAAAATCACATATAAAAAAAGGATTTAGGTCCTTTCTATAATAGCCCGGATGAAACAAATGAAAGCTGAACCCCAATAATAACATTTCTAAATGGACTGAAATATATGTATTTCCCAATGGCAAAAAAAGGCCTACTGAAATATTGTCTTCCCAATATCACAAAATCAAGTTTTATGGAAAAAAGTAGAGTGGGGGTTCCATGTTGCAAAATAACATGTTGGGGTGCCCCAGGCCCATTTAGAAGAAAATGCTTGTATATAAACCTAGTGTACATTATTTTTATGCCCCATTTTTTAGGACCATATCACTGATAACATTTTGCATCTGTAAAAGTCTGTCCCCACGGTCACCACAAAATTGTGGGGCAGGTTAGAAACCACAATAACATGTTAGCATTTGTATAACATGTTTTTTGACTGTCCCCAACCCAAGCGGAAGAGGGACAGATAGATGAGCCCAGGCCCCTCTTCCAGGCCTTCCGCTGCAGTCTCGCCACCATCACCACTCAAAGAAAATCCAACTGCAGCGGAAAAAGCTGCCTTCAAAACCAGGCATCCCTGCAGCCGATAAAGACTATCATCTGTGGGAACATATATGATCATTTGGGAAGACCAAACTAAAGTAAGTTGAATGAAAAATTTGCAGCAACCCAGAAGACTTTACAAATTTGGACACCCATTTCTTTATATTGGAAGAGATATCAATAGATAATCATAGTCTAAACAACTAGCTTGTTTTTAGAAATAAACAAAAACACTTTTGTGCATAATAAATGGACCTAATTTGCATATCATTTGCATAATTTCTTATTTCATTTTTTGCAAATGATGATGTAAACATCTTGTTTTTCTGCATTCTATTAGTTTTGGACATCATAGAAGGGGAAAATGCATTTTTGGAAAATTTAGTACCATTAGATAGATTATTCACAGAATCGGGGATAATTTTTATGTCAAAATAATTTTTTTCTTCTGATTCCTAAAAATCCATGAATAGTATCAATTGAAAGGTCTTTCCAAGGACAATTCAGAAATTCTATCCACATTTTTTTGCTATTTAGCCACAAGGCACAAGCGTGTCATAAAGATAGAATGTTTGGAGACCTAATATGCTAATTCAATGACCTAATTTGCATATTTGAGTTCGGAAATATGCACATTTTTGGAAAGTTCAACATGTTAGCTTTCATAAAAGTCGAACTTGTTTTGGTACAAATGGAACAGAAAGTGCTGAAAAAATCCTCTTTCCAAAAATTTCAGAAATAGTTTATTCTATTTTTGGAACCTTGGGAGAGTAAGGGTTAACTGAACAGTATCAATGCCACCTACAACTGTATCAAGTACCAAATTATCATCTCCAGGTTAAATATTTTGTATGCAAGTCCATTTAATAACCTAATTAAGATGCACATTAAAACTCAGCATTAAGTGTAGACAATGTATTTAACATATATGATCATTTGTTTAAACAAAATCCCCACTCCCACTTGGGGATGCTAATAATAATAGATATGGGGAGCTAATAATGATAGATTGCCTATTATATCTACACATCCATAGACCTTTATAGACTTATTTACTTTTCTAACAGGAAAGATATTCAGTATGGGGATGTACCAAATCTTAAGCACGAATCCTGGCTTTAGGTTTCCCATCACGCATTCCAAGAAAATACATTTTTTGTCCATGCCTTCATTCCTAGAAGTAGGCCTTTTTTGTCATTAACCAGGTATGATGCTTCCAACAGGAAGTTCAGTTAACTTGCCATGAAGTGAACTCATATGTGACAACTTGTTCAACTAAGGAAATAATCTTTTTTTTTTTTTTTTTAAGAACAATACATAATTTACAGGTCAATAATACTTTTTTGTCTATGTAAGTCAATTCTAATAACCTGTATTTTTTTTTTTCTTCCTGAAAATATTAGTGACAAAATCATTTTTGCAAAATAATATGAAAGATATTAAAAGGTCATGATATATAGTACAACAGGAAATGTTAAGCTAATGTACATGCTGGGAAATTACGTGATGTACAGTAGACTGTATTGAATGGTGATTTTACTAGAAAAGGGGTTAAACACAGGGCGGAAAACTAGGAAAAAATGAACAGTGAACAGTTTGAGGCAGCCACATGATAAGGACAACATGGAGGATAGAATCGCAGATAAATGCACAAAGCACTACTGTTTAAATACACCTCTCACATACTGCATATCCACCTTCTTTTTCTTTCTTACCCAATTCCTTCTATTCCTCCCCCATTGCACACTAACGACCACACCAATAGTTAACTTGTGCTTACAGCACTAAAAATCTTGAAAATTTTGACTCCATACTACACATGTACATGTCAGTAAAATAGAACCTAATGGCCTTAAGGGCACAAAAGCACAAAAAGCAACCCGTCCCGTAAGCATCCAGTGCTGGACATTATATCAAGACGGCCATGGCATTTGATAACCAGTTGTGAACTCACTGGTTGCAGACCCACCGGGATACGAACACGGGATGTGCAGGTGAGAGGACAAAGCACTAACCACTACAGCATGGAGGTCTTCAAAACAACAATAATTTTGCTATTACTTCTACCTCGGGGAGAGCCTTGGGATTAACAAATATGATCTCAACTGCTGATGGGTAGCAAAAAATATATAATTCCCCTTAGTGCTTTCAAAATGAACAGTTAAATTCCTAGGCTATGTTTTGTTTCATTTGTCATTCGATGAATACAATCTTTAAATGTATTTCTCTTCTGGCTAGAATGGCCATTACATGTAATAAAATACCGTAGCAACCCCAAAAGTTAAGTCACATCACTGTAAATGCCAAAATGATTCACCATTCTCTATAACTACTTCACATGTTTAAAGTGCAGTCAGAGGTCACCCAGCTTGTGCAGATTTCCCACTGAGCTAAAAATAGCTTAAGTCTGTGACAAAAATAACTAGGTCAGGGCTTACCTCAGACCTTGAACTGATAAACATTCCTAATAAGGTCATGTGACCCAAAACATAGCCAGCTGTATCTTCATAATGAAGGCCATGCATTTGAGAATTAGGGCTGACATTCTTCTTTTTTTAATTATTCTATATCAAAATGTTTCTCTTTTACCAAAACTTCTACCTCTAAAATTTTAGAGTACAAGACCAAAGTATCATTATTGATCAGCTTTCTTTCATTATAAAAGCACTCAGGCCTAAGCTTGCACTGTTTTCCCCCACGTGAAACCGGTCCGTTTTCAAAACATAGACCGGTTTTAACCGGAAAACCAGTTTTTCACACAAAGTGCATGCAATGCACTGTTATATGTTAGCAGCTAAAGATGTTTGTATCACAGTATTTTCTGTAAATAATGTTTAAAATGATAACGGAGGCATTGATAAATAAAATGTATTAATAAACTTCATTGTTATTTGCGTGTAAAGTGATTATATTACCCTATTTGCCCCTCAAAGGATGCCGATTTTACTCATTTGTCAATTTAGGTCCGAAAGTCATTAAACATTTCCCGATGTCCCAAACCGTGCCGACAGGCCACCCATATGTCCTTGTTTGCTCACGATTTCTATTCATAGTGATGATTTCAATTTTCTTTCATGTGTAAAAAAAAAAAAATTGTCAGATAGTAAAACAGATACAAATTAAGCCTCTAAATTTGTCTTCTTACGCTGCGATGCATAAATATCACATATTTTCTCAAATATATCAAAAGATACTTCAAAATACATTCTTACACAAAGCATGAACTTTTTTTTTATTTAAATAAAACCAATTTTACCATCTTTTTAACAAAAATTTACAGTGATTCAATTTTTTTCGGTACTTCCGGTTTTTCAGTTTAAAAAAAACAAAACATAAATCAGACGGTTTCGCAAAACCAGTTTTAGTTACAAATACAGTAGACTGTGCAAGCTTACTCAGGTCATTTATAAATATTTTACTGTCAATCTACAGAACAAAAAAATTCCTTCTGACTCAACATTAATTAAGTTGGTCTGATATGCCATTTTCGACCATGCTGAAGGTAAATTAAAAATCTTTTTCTTTACTAAAACAATATATATTTTGCCTTCCTATTGACCCAATTTTTTGAAGCAAATTGTATTTAAGCAAGACAAAAATATATTAATATCGGTGGCACGGAACTAATTAAGTATTAACCATCAGGTCAACATAAGAACCCTCAGGTCAACATGAGAACCCTTAGGGTCAACATGAGAACCCTTAGGGTCAACATGAGAACCCTCGGGTCAACATGAGAACCCTTAGGGTCAACATGAGAACCATCAGGTCAACATGAGAACCCTCAGGGTCATCATGAGAACCCTCAGGGTCAACATGAGAACCCTCAGGGTTAACATGAGAACCCTCAGGGTCAACATGAGAACCCTCAGGGTCAATAAGAGCCCCTAGTAATAAGGCTAAACAAACATTACTCAAGGGTTGCCGTTTTGCAAAGGGACAATCACATGTTAATTTCAGTAGGTATATAAAAGAAATTTGTCTCAACAGCAAATATATAATTTGGTTTAAATCACCTACAGAAAAAGTTTTCGAGGGGACTATTTTATCATGTCGTAATTTAGTGAAAAGTGTTAGCAGATCAGCTATGTACTTCCGCGTACTGTATGTAATAGGTAGTACTAGCGTACTACCTATTGTTTTTGGGCCTACCAAAGGGTCATACCTCAAGTGAACGCATATTGAAATTAGTACCTCAACCAAAAAATATGATTGTGCTTTTCGTAAAATATCACAAAATTCAGGCAACTTCAGGCAAGTCACAAATATCCGACACAGTAAAACCTTCACAGTTGGATTTATTATGAAGTTCCCCAACCTTTTTTTTATAGAATTCCACAAAAAACCTTTCTGGGTTCAATGATTGACAGCTTGTTTCAACCAATCACCGCACGAATTTGCCTCCCAACAAAATATGCTTAACTAAGTGGGGGCAAACATACTACGCGGTACTGGTACAGTGCAGGTAGCTAGCGGCGCACGCTGATGTAGTCAATGCAACTTACGGTACAAAACAAATTTCTGCACACACAGACTGAGTGACGGCAAAATGGTGAACAAAAATTGTGCTTAGGGCCATCTGCCAGCTTTGTAAATTTGATTGCTGTTACCCAGAACACTTAGCAAACTGAATTTTGTTTATCCTATTTGCTAAAAACTCTAAAGATACGGAAAAGTGCCATAAATAAATTAAAGCTTGCATCAGTCCTCGGGAACACCCAAGTTAAGCTAAATGTCAACCATTGCGGATTTGACTTTTTTTTGCCCCAGGTAGTTACCGCGTTGCTATGATGGGCGTCGCCTATTTGGAAACCTGGAAAGGTTAATTCACCAGCCAGAACATGTTCCTTGACCACAAAGTGTCAAGAGGGCTTTCAGAAACATGCACTGGTACCAATGCCAGCTATAAATTACATTTCTGGCCCTATAGGACCAATCACAGCAGAATATAACCAAGCAATAAAATAAGTTTAAGGGTTCAGTTTTGGTTGTAAGAAAAGATGATATTGCCTGCATTCATTCTGACCTTGTGTTGTTTGTAAACAATTGAAACTTTAAAGCACTGGCTTTTAAAAAGCAAACCATCGTCCATCTTCATTCACCCAGTTCCCTGCAATGTGCAATTTATCCCTGACAGGTTTTCCATATATGCAAAAATCAGAGGGAGAAATCCCACATGGTTCCAATGCTAATTTTAAAATAGAAGCAATTTTTGTCTTCTTCATATTTCTTTAAATGTTGTGTTCTTACACTTTTAGTTAATTTATCATACTGGAACATATCACTTCTGTCTATTTTGTTTCTTAAGTGTTAAGGTTTTGGCCTTAAAGTTGTAAGCCAGAATCACAACAACCAATGAAAAATTGTATTTAACTCTGCCTGACATGAATAATGATGAAGTCAACAACTCAACATTCTATGGGATCCTGTATCATCGTTGCTCTATCAATGGCATCGTACCAAATCTGACATGGGGTTGTGCAAATGAGTATAAACAGAATTTCACAGTTAGTCTTCTCATTAATATTCATGATATCAGCACCAAAAACAATAGGAATCATCTACAGACAACAACACATCCATATACCAAGTATGACATAAATTGACCGCATGGTTCTTGAGATATCGTGTTTACAAGCTTCTGTCACAGACACACCCTTATACACATGCCAGCATGACTACATAGCTTCCTTATGCTATTGCATCATAACCAAAAAGAGCAGCATTATCAGGAAAATTATAACACATCCACCAACCCCCTCTTCACCCTGCCCCATGTAACTATCTGTCTCAGAGAGATGTTCCACCCTACCACTTTTATTCAACCATGTCCTTTTCTTACACCTGGACCTTTTCTTTCACCCTGCTCCCATTTCCCCCACATACCCCTTTACCTTCTACCTTAATTATGTACTTCTTTCACCTACCCTCTTCTTATCAAAACTTACAATGCCCAATTTTCCTTCTCAGTAAACTTGAGATTTCTATTCTCTTCTTCACTCAACCTGTACAAAGGACTTACTGAAATGAGAGAAATATGTAGCTATGCCATATACTGTATAACGACTGACATGAATCTGATAACGAAAACTAATGTTTTTCATCATTGCCTCCACTTCAAGGGCCACCACTTGAGAAGTGAATGAGTTGGTTTTACAAATGTGTGAATTTTTTTCTGGAAGTGATGCTAATTCGTGCTCAACTGTAGAGCATATTATAAAAGATGTTGACCTGTTGAGTACATTGGAACGTTTAAGTTTAGTTGTCCATGACCTCACAAGCTGAAAGCACTAATCAAGAATACTGTAGCTATTAAAATTTGGGTCATAATTGCTTATAAACTCATCACTTCCAGTACTTCATTGCAATGGAAAAGGAGGTATTCGATTACCCCTTGGACTCCTATGTATCATGTCCTTGATAGGCATAGAGCCAATGCAAACTACAGGAAAATAGTAAAAAAAATACATATATTTATCAGTCGTTTCAACAAATATTTGACATTTTACAGAGTGTTATCACTTTCTTGCTTTTAAATGCATATTTGTGAAGTATGAAAAAGCAGACCACTCTACATGTGTATTCTAAATGTAAGTTCTATGTTTTGTAATCATCTGCCAGTTTTTGTAAGAGCAGCAAATCAAAAAAAAATTCAAACAAAGTTTTTGAATCTTAAAAATGTCCCCCAACCAAAATATAGCAAAAATAGAATATAGAGACATGTCCCTAACCATTATTTAATTACTGAAATATTGGAAAGATATCTAAAATAAACATCATAATGATTGCATACAGTACTGTAAAAATTGGTCAGTCTTTTCAATCTATAGACATCCATAGCCTAATCATGAAAGTGCTCTGGAGGCTGTTCGGTACAGGTGCCTTGTTTCTATTGGTATCTTTAATGTTAGCTGCTATATGTATTCTTTTAATCGGACTAGCAGTCTTCTTCCAATCAGACTAGCCATCTTCTTTCAATCGGACTAGCAGTCTTCTTTCAATCGGACTAGCAGTATTTTTTACAGAGATCTGCTTTCTGCCTCATGATAACCCCTAAATAGTTATCTACTTTGGGGTCAGGGTTGTTGAAGCCCCCCCCCCCCCTACCAATATTTCAAAACTTCTGCCACCCCTTCCTTTAGTTATCAACTTTGGGTCAGGGCTATTAATTCCCCCCCCCCCCTGCACCCCCACACCAATATTTAGAAAGCTGTGCCACCCCCGCCTTGAGTTTTATTTAAAAAAGGTTAGGTAAGAGAAAGAAGAAAACAAAAATAGAACTTGAAAATAAGAAAGGAACTCCTGAAGCTATAAAATTAAGATGATCAGGTAGCTCAGTTGGCAGAGCACACGGCTGAGATGCTGGAGGTCCTGGGTTCAAGCCTCGGTCAGGTCTTAGTCTATTTTTCCACAGCTATGTAGACAGATATGCCGAACATCAAAGCGGAAGCATTTCGTCTACAGCTCTTACACCTCCTCATTCAGCTGTTGAGAAAAGTGACGATGGTTGAATGGCCAACACCGTCCTTCAGAGGGGACGTTATGTAGTCTTTCCCGACAGCATGAGAGTCACCCCTACCTGATTCTCTAAACAGTATTCAAGAAGAGAGCTCATTCACTTTCCCTTTCAAGTACTAAGTTCATGTGCGGCCAAAGGCAGCTGGAGCACTTGTCTGTTACTTGTAGAGCGCATTTGAATAGTTCTTTAAACTAGAAAATCCGGCATATAAATTCCATATATTATATTATATTATATTATATTATATCATACCATGAAAAAAACAATATGATGCTGGTACAACATACAGTACCAGAGGTTTTAAGAGGTCAATGAACAGCCCTTTTTATTTCAGGAACCTTTCATTATGCCTTTAAGTGGGGTGGGATATTGATCAGGAAAACCACAAAACCACTGATAATGCATTTAAGAAGTCAAACACTTGTCTCTTAGTATCCCTGCTATACAATGTCCATGCTCCCAGCCAATCATAAGCCCACACCACTGACAAAGGACGCTCAAAACCACAAGCCCTCCCTATCCCAAAAATGGATAATCCCCCTTTATTGTTCAAATGGATGCTCCTTCTTTACAGTTAGCATTCTTTACTAAGTATCTAGTTGATTGCAGTAAGGCCATGATGGGGATAAAGCAAAGCTTTAGTTTACTATGCCCACAGTACTGTAGTAAGATTATTCACATCCCTCAAGCTATACAAACTGTAAAATCTTGAGCATTTTAAGTACCTACTTATTCAACACAGACAACACTTTGCTTAGACCAACTTTCTTACTATACTGATCACCCACTATATATTTATATATAGAGTTTTTGCTCAAATTGATTTTTTGTGTCCCCTTTCTTTTCAGAACCTTACTTTCAGCATCCTCTCAACAGTTTTCTTTCTTCTTCAATAAATCTGAATATAGAGGTATTAAGTCTAAAAAAGGTGGGGGTGAGAAGATTAAGTATGCAATTGGCTATTAGCATGATTTAATCCAAGGTTGTGTCCTTATAGAAAGAAAGCTGCATTTCAGCTATTTCACTCTTGGTACTTGCACTCAATTGATGCAGCACAAAATACTGTAGCTAACAATCAATCACTACAGAAAGTTTCTCTTGTGTATGATTAATCCAACGATAAATGATGGGTTCTCTGCTTACTGCAACATAACAAAAATTGCTTAAGAGTGAGGGTAATTTTGTCTTCTTTTTTTTAAAGTCAAATAACAAATTTTCCATATTAAGCACCTTTAACATACTGTACTATTACTCTAATACACCAAACAAAGAGAAACTTTGAGGAGATTAAAAATGTTGTTTGTCTTAAAGAGTTAGAGAGCAACAAAGTTTTTAAAGGTGTAACAACAAGGAGTGTCTTTATCTGTAATATAATGATACATTTTGGTCAGTAAGAAAACAAACATTTTCTCAAATAAATACCCATAAGTAGAATAATCTTTAAATTCTAAAAATAACTTAATTAGTTTCTGATCCAGTTTAAGGATCTTTCAATTATATTTGAAAATATTCACCACTGCACCCCCTCTGCACCCCAACCAGGGCTTGACATGGCTCCTTTGGCATTATTATGTTATCATCCACATCACTTTCTATCACAGCAATTTAGAATAACATTGTCAGATATCTCCTGTAAATTAAAATTCAGTTTTCTCCCAACAGTTGTGCATCATTTACTGTAATGTAATGGGCTTGATTGATTCTATCCAACTATTTTGCATCACTCCTTTAAGCGATAAACATGCAAAACAAATGATCATGTACCATTTAGGAAATGAAAAAAAAATTCCTACTCCTAATTCAGAATATGTATGACTGAGAACTGAATGAGCCTATGACTGAGAACTGAATGAGCCTAGAATAAGTTACTCCCCCTCAAAAATTGTAGAAGATCACAGAAAAACTACAGATTTACCCAAGAAAAAAGAGAGGCCCTTTCCTATATTTGCACAAAATTTGCAATAAGCCAACTGGCATACTGTCCTGTATACAGATTCAACTCTAAATAGATTTGCAGAGTTGCTGAAAGGAACTGGCAGCTGAAAAGTGAGGGCATACTTTATTGAGTCTCAAGAAAACAAAACATGACTTTTGGTCAGGGTTGCAAAAAAAAGTCACTTGCCAAACTTGGCGAGGCTTAATTACGTGTAGTGAGTACCACAGTATATTATATTTGTACTCGCCACAATTGGTTTTGCTCGAGTGGTTTTTCCAATCCTGCTTTTCGTGCACATGATGGTACTGAAAACCTTTGATATAAATGTTAAAATTAATTATAATTATTTCTTATGAATACTTAGAGTACGTAATGTTTTAAAAACACAAGTATCAAAATTTAGACCTGCGTTATTTTAAAATTCGCTTGAGAGCGCCTTCACTTTTAACAGAGAGCCCCTTTAAAGAGCATGCAGCAGTACTGCTTATCATCTTCCAACATGAATTTCATAACATGTTTTTCCCTAGCAATATTTTCAAAGCATATTCTTCATTCATAAAGAGTAAATTAAGTTTCTAGCTTTCTGATTGGCTAATAGGTGGTCTCGAATACATTCAAGACCAGCAAGATGTAAGTTAGGAGATTGATAATGATCAACACTTTCCATATATAAACACCCATATTTAGCATAATAAATGTACATCATCCTACCGTATTTTCTCTAATAAACGCCCCCGGGGCGTTGCATTTGGAAAACAGGGGGGCGTTTATTCAAGGGTAAAGTATGAAGAAAAAAATGTAACTTACAAAAGAACGGCAATTTCTTTTAGGCCTATGATATTAGTTTCTTTAAGCGATTTTTGTGTTTTTAGCATTATTGTGCATGGATTATTAATGGAATATACTCTTTGCATATTTTCCACTTGGTTACGTTCGACTTACAGCCTTTTCAAGTCACATTCGGTAAGTTTAAACGTACGTTGTTACATCCTGAAAGTATGAAAATGACAGGGGCGTTTATTAGAGGGGGCGTTTATTAGAGAAAATACGGTAGGTCTCAAATGGCACAATTTTAGATTCGCCGCAGTCACATCCTACTCATACATCCTAGCCTAATTTGTAAGTACTCTGTTTGGCTAATCGATGGTCTTAAATACGTTCGAGACCAGACTGACCTATATGGCAGTGCATATGTGCCCCTTGGTAAAATATTGGCCTACATTGGCAAAATAATGAAAAGTGTATCCAATAATATGTAAAGAAATATAAAGAAGTGTTATGAGAAAAATAAACCAACCACAAAATTCTAACCACAACAATCACAAGTCTGGTGAGTCTCATTCAACAGCTGTGGTTTTGATTGGAGAACAATCCTTCATAGAAACCATTCTTAATTATTTCATCAAACTTAAAATGCAGGTTATTAAATGATTTGCCACACTTCGGACCCTTCCCCTACTGACCAGAACAAAGTCTTGCAAAGTCAATATTTGGCCCCCACTTGAATAAATGCCACAACGTTTACTGACAGTGTTAACAAAATACCTCAAATTGTAGATATGTAACACTATGCATTGTACTTTAGTACAGTCTAACAGTCTGCTGTGTGTCTGTGTTGGTGTAAACATAACAGAATGTTAGCCTAGCCTATTTTGGTAACAAAACAAATGAGCAGCTGACTAACATTAGCCCAATTAAACCTAAATTCGACGTTCGGAAACTTTCTAAATTTCTTTAAAAGAAGCCTAAGAATAAACCTATGTTTATCATTCGAGTCTTACCTTGATCCCTAATTCACCAGTGGCTGTTTATACTTTTCCAAGACCTTGTTTTTCAACTTTGTTCTAATGTTCAGAGTGCCACTGATAGTCGGTTTCGCGATTCAGTTTTAAATGTCTGTCAAAACTTGACAACCTATGACCTTCCTATTTTAATAAATTTCTTTATCATTGTTCGAAAACAGTGAACAGCTTCTTGTGGTCGTACGAAAGTAATATGGAAAAGATGTTTGAGAACAAAAATGTGTTTTGTTTCATTTTTCATTAAGTTTGGCGAGTAACTTTGATCTGTAATCAAATCTTCAAGTGGTCAGTTGGTAGTTGCAACAAATAATGAAGAAACGTTTAAGTAAATGACGTCACAATGAGTGTTGGGAGAATATGAAAAGTGATCCAAATAAATTACCTTTTTTTCTATATTTTCACGTAAATAATTCAGATACTTATATAAATGGGGATAAAAGCGAGGGTGGCCTGTCCCAAATGGCATTTGAGACGGCAGATGACGTCATCGTAGGGTCAATGGACCTCGGCTATCGCCCCGGTCCGCTTAAACTCTGGGATGATGTCATCCTTTGTCTCACATGGCATTTGAGACCGGCCACCCTCGCATTTATCTCTAAATGATGCATTGCACTTTTCCAGTTTGCTTTATCTTAAACCCTTTTTAAAGAAATATTCCCATGGTTTTTTCTAAAATTTTATTTGAAAGAGCATACTTTTAGAGCTAAACATACAAAAATCATGTAAATATCATAATCCATTCAGGAAATATAGATTTTTAAAGATTTCTTAATTGTATTTTAAAGTTTTTGTACAGTATGATAAATTCATGTTTGATGATGTCATAGAGGCAATTCCAATTTGCAAAAGTTTATGTATTTCTTTGAACGTTAATTGGTTGTTTGATTAGAAACAATTTTCTACAAAATATTGAAGTAGAATATATTTGGCAATGTATATAAATAGCTAACTTTCATCAATTGATTTTTCTAGCAAGTTTTACTAATAAACAAGGATGATAGATTTTAATGAACTACATAAACTTTGTGGGAGAATTTGTTGCTGTGATGTCATACTGAACTTTTTCCTATTCGTTTATTAGCATTTTTTGTGAACCTTAAAATTTGAATATCTCCTGGTAGAAATAACATATCAACATGATTTTTGTACTAAATTTTTTCTAAAATTGTTCTCTTTCTTATGAAAGATACAAACAACCATGGGAATATTCCTTCAACATCAAACAGATATAACAAGAAAATGATCTCAAATTGCATTTAGGTCTTCATCAAATTTTGTTGCTGTTGTAGTCTTATTTTGCAAAATTAAAAACTTCTTCTTGCCATAGGGAAAGATCAATTATTCCACTCTCCAAGTCCCCACCAGCATTCATTCATCAAAACCCTAATGCATATTGTATCCACCTGAGTTCAGGCTTAGTTTATATCTCCTTTTCCTTACGACACTACACAAATATGCTAAGCCCTTTTACTCTTTATGAGTTACCCATCGCTTTTAATTTTATGCAGATGTGCATTTCATTAACTTATGAATGATGCATTATCGTACATCACTCAATCCCTTTGTTCACTCTCTCCCATCTTCCCTTGAACTTTTTATCATTTTAATTCCATTTATATTTCTCTTCTGTTATCTCCAAAGCATTTTTCTTATTACATCGTAAAAATAAAAAAAGAATGAAGCTCCCTCCAGGTTTTCCTTTTGCAAAGATAAACCTAGCCAGCAGGCATGTACGAGCCCAAGAACTGTATTATGAATTTAGTTCATTATTTCAGCATTGACGAAGCACAAAAAAACGAGAAAAAATGACTGTTTGTTCTCATTATCATGTTTGCCATTATACCTCCTGATGCAAAAAAGAAAAGAAAATGAAATGAGGGAGAGAGAGAAAGAGCGATGCTGAGTGATTGATTTTCGCGAGGGTCTTTGAATGGTAATCAACTTTAACGGCAGTTTGGTTCTTTTCAACTGTTTGGGCTTTTATCGTGCATGCGTGTGCGCAATTGATCTCACGCTAAAACAAAACGAGGAAGAATTGGAAGTTTAGCACGAGGTGTGGCTAGAGTGTGGAATTGATTTACCTCAAAGGCAGTGAATGGGAGATAGCATTGTGTTAAAGCATAAATAGTTCACACACTTATGCGCAGTATCAACTGGCAAATACATTATAAAGGCTACAGTACTCTGCATGCAACTGTTCTTACTACAGTACAATCAATGCAGTCCATTTAGGAAAACAATACTCCCACTAAAATATGGAATTGGTTGAGGAAGGTTAACAGGTAAAAGAAAAGTTTGATGATATTGATATTTTTATGAAGACCATGCATGAGCTTTTGTTCAAAGAATATTCTCCCAATGAAAATGTAGGCTAAAAAGGTTATGATTTTGGTTTAAAAAATGGTTAAAATAAGTCAAATGTTAGATATATTAATGTTGAAAAAAAATTAAAGAAAATTTTCATTAATTGCTGTAATTGCTATATATAACATTTATAATTATATTTCTTTTTAAATATCTTTGTACGTTTTGCAACAGGGCGACAAATTTCCATATTTTGTTGTGGATGAAATAAATTGATCTTATCTTATGATACAAAACCTCTCTTTATTGAAGAAAAATCTTGCACATGGTGACAATGTGGGTTGGTTGCAGGAGGTACAGTTTAAAAATCTTATCATATTCCAATAAACATTAAGAAGTTTTACAAACTGTGTTCTGTATATCAGTGTATCGTGTAGTTATCATGACAGGACTGCAGGGGTCGAATTTGCGACAGTTCAGCTGTTCCGAGAACAGTGCTTTTTGTGCAGGAACAGTGAATTTTCAAACATCGCTGTTCCAGTGGAAGTGTTCTTTTCACAAGCATATTGAATCAATACCTGGATTTATGCATGCATATCAAACAAGATTACCATGAAAATAATTTCTTCCTATTTACAAAAAAGATCTTCCCACCTTGCTGCCAGCAATTAATCATGAATGCACATATGCAAGGCTGCCTGTACTTGTATGACTGTACGCAACCGGATGTTACATTTATACTGATAGCCAACATAAATATTTGCACATATTAACCAATAAAGTAGTTGTAAATGAAGACCAGTTTGAAGAAAGGAATTTGTCTTGTATTAGCAAAAGTTAGAACAGTGAAATTTGATCTGGAACAGTATTAATTAAGAAAGTACTTTTCCGTGGAACAGTGGCATTTTCTTTTCAAGTTCGACCCCTGAGTGTACATGTTAGTTGAAGTACTGTATGTTGTGCCAATACTACACATCCCTGTGTTTGCAGACTACCAGTTTTTCATAAAATCTTCAAGAAAATGTTCATCTCACTCTTATTACAATTCTAAAACCAGAAGAAACCTATTTGAATTGAGCCTAGCTCTTGCAACTTATATACACCTTTAAAAAGCAGCGCTAAAAAATATCCACTATTTTCCTTTAAGCCTGATGAATGCAGTTATTTGAAATCAGCACATTTAAGGCCAGTTATAGTGTTACAATGGAGATCAATATCTAGGTCAAAAATATTTGCACAATTTTGACTGACAAGTCAATCAATACTTGCTGCCAAAATAAAGTTCCTTTAGGTATGCATCAGACTTTACTGGTGACCTTTCAAAAGTTTTTAGGACGATTTTACAGGGGCGACCCGCCCCGCCACTCCGTGGGCCTGCCCTGCCCCCTGGAGTCCGCCACTCCGTGGGCCTGCCCTGCCCCCTGGAGTCCACCTCATAAGAAAAAGAAAAGATATTCTATTTTTAAAGATTATTTTGTTTTTAACGTAAATATCTTATTTAGCCTCATAAATGAAATACATTACAAAGATACAGAACACATAATGATAGCATAGTAAGCAATTGTCCTGTTTGGCTAATGACTGATCCTTATCAGTCAGAATAGCTAAAGTCCCTGAGCTTCTTTTTTCACCAGGGGATTGAGCCTTAAGGGGGCCACTGGACCCCACATCGAAAACACGCAGCGCTTCGTGTGTGCATTAATGTGCCCCTCAAGAAGTCTAGGACCCTGCCCCTTTTTAAACTAAGCCAGAGGGGTCTGCCTCATTGCAACTTGTATCATTATAACCTTACTTTTTAACCTTACTTTTCAACCAACAAAGCCACATTTTTTTCTTCTTTATTAGATTATACACAACTACAGCAACAAAAGTCTTCACTGCTACAGTACGTACGTGGTGGTGATGTTCACTTTTCCAGTACCACCTAATATTCTGTAATCCTACCTAGCATCATTTCCTTCTAATTAGATCTATGATTTCACGAAAAGAAATTCAAACCTATAACTAACGAAGGTCCTTGTGGGACTTGACAATTTTGCATGATATCTAAACTATCCTGACATGTTAGCCTGAGATCCTGTCAGCTAAATATACCATAAGTGTGTCATAGCTTGAGTTCAGAGTATTTGCTACAGTTTAGTACAAATTTGTTCACATAACTAGGCTTGTGTTAGACATTCAAGATGACGGACATGCACAGTAGTAACAAATCTCCTCCCATGCCTTACTTTCAAAGGTCATGATGGACAACTACATGTACTGTAGAAAAGTATGAGGTTTAATAAATAATTAAATAAAGTATCAATTCCGAGTAATGAAAATAAAATATTCAGTCACTGAATAGTCCAGTATGTCCGATCACAGATTTTCCAACGTATATGCTAATTTTGTGATGTACAACATGAATGAAAATGTCCCTCTTTTCGTGTAGTGACGAATGTCATTTGTGTAGTGACGAATGTCAAAAATGAAATGATTAATTCTGCATACTGACGAATGTTCGGAAAATTTTGAAACATGATTAAATAAAATTTGATAAATGTATTATATAGCTTTATATGTCAATGGAAAAAGATAATGCTAATCTTTTGACATTTGTACTTACAATAAAGATATTTTAAACAAAATCTTATTTCATAAAACTTCAAAGACATTCGTCAGTATAATACGGAAATAATAATTCAGTATTTCGCACCAATTATCGTTTCACCTTAATAAGACATTCGTCAGGAAGTGGAAAGAGGGACGAAAAGATGCCAAACCACAGAAGTAAGAATCGTCTGCTCTAAAACAGTAAGATATGTACTGTGTAGTGTTCACACAATTTGCAGTAACGGTCCATAGAAATGCAGTATAGAAATTGAATTGCTTTTAAGACTACTGGATGTGAGAGTATACAAAAATCATCAAAATTAGAAGAATATTGGCCACTTTCCATGATCTAGATTGTGATGTATTTCTTTTGATAATGAAGGCTTGGTATTTTCTTATCTTGATTCTTTGCATTTTAATTGCCTGTCGTAATTCCTTGAACTTGGGGTGGAGCAATTTTTGATCCAATCTTTACTTGAATCTCTTTCTAGTAGGAATAGTAATATGCTGTCAGTGGTGCTGTCACGAAACGGCTGTATTACATGTCAATTATCGTGGAAAAAAATATCCCGATATACCAATATGTAGCGATTTTTTAAGAAAACTGACTCACGACACAAATTGTTAACATCACTGAGTTAGTCCTACTTCTTTTATGTATGCATGAATGATGAACGCAAGAAAATATGAATTCCATCTAGCAGACGATATAATCGCACGACTTTTACATTTCATCACGTATCACATGCACATGTTTGGTAATTCAGCCAATGTAACCATGAGTCATCAAAGTGAGAGGCATGTTCTGGGCCAATTGATCATTCTTTTTGTCAACTTACATCGGAGTGTGCCAGTGTGGGGTGAAGGAGCACAATTTTTAATTAGTTTTTTTTTATATGTTTCACGATATTTTTGCACGTTTTTAAAGTTGATTTAGAAACGATCATGGCCTACACTTGACTTCTAGAACTACCGTAACGTCAGTACCATAACATATGGAGTAGTACCTAATCTAGTTGTGCAAAAATTTCTTAGTTCTGTAATAATTTTTGGTATGGCAATATGTGTTAAGAAGCATACTTCATGTCGTGGGAAAAGAGATATCGTGATATCTCGATAATCGTCATATCATGACAGCACTAGTTGTCAGTGATTGATATAGAGGAAATAGCATTTTAAGAATTACACAAAGATTGAACTCGTCTACCCAGTCATACTGTACATCACAAATTTAGCATACAAATTTGCATATTAAAAAATCTTTGATCATCCCTGAAACTAAAATTTTGAGCTATATTCAAAATTAGTTAAAGACTGTTCTATCCAGAATTTTAAACTCCTACAGTACTACACTAGTTAACTCTACCTATACATAGGATTAAAAAGAACATGTTTTTACGAAGAACCAACACTGCATTTCATTTAAACACATCTATTAGGTTAATCATTTAAACACATCTACTAGATTAATCATTTAAAACAGCTTCTTAACATTCAGGTTTAAAGATCTAACAACTTGAGCTATAAACTTCATAAATTTAGGTGATTGTTTTTTTAATATAAAATCTCTATCTGTCCACACACCTTTAATACATGTACATACATACATACATACATACATACATACATACATACATACATACATACATACATACATACATACATACATACATACATACATACATACATACATACATACATACATACATACATTCAATAGGCAGGCACTTATACTGCCATTCCATTAAGACCACAGCACCTCCAGTCAAGTTCTCCGGCAGCCAACAAATCGGCGCACATGAACTTTGACTTGACTGGGCCAGGACGGCAAGTGAACGAACACCACGTTTTAACTATTCTCTTCTCAAAGTTTCAGAGAACCAGGCAGGGGATGACTGTCCTGCCATCGGGACCGACAGCTTAACGTCCCCTTCGAAGGACGGTGTGCGCTATTCAACCATTTTAACTCATCTCAACAGCTGAAAGAGTCGGAGCTGCAGACGAAATGCCTCCGCTTTGATGTTCAGTGTATCTGTCTGCATAGCTGTGGAAAAATTGAGTTAAACCTGACCGAGGCTTAAACCCCGGACCATCAGCATGTCAGTCATGCGCTCTGCCAACTGAGCTACCTATTCTCCTAAATCATAAAAGAAATTCTGTTTTTTGTTTTCCCTTCTAGAAATGAGAAACACAAATGACTCTAAATGACTGAAAAAATAATTTCACCCTCCAATCCCCATTTTGAATAGAACAATGTTCTAGGATAAACTTGAAAACTGCTGTTGCAAAATTACATAAAGATCTAAAATTTACTACTACTGTACTGTATATGTCATCAATTTTGTATAAACTGTATTAGAAAATCTCTGAACTTTGATCAACCATCACTCAGAAACCAAAAATACTTGCAATAAAAACTTCACTTGAAACTTAATTTATTGTTCAATCATGGAGCTAAGAACCACATGTTCCATACTACACCCAAAAGTATAGGAACTCAACCTACTGTTCTATATTTCCAAAAATAATTACATCTGACCACAATCACATGCTCACAACCAAACAAGCCTGTTCTAGAAATTTCTTCCATCAGCTGTAGCACAAGTTTTCATACAGAAAGTGAAAAAAGTATTTCTTGGAAGTTTACATTACCCAAAGTGCTCCTTAACAAAGTGTTCCCACAGAGCATCACTACCTAATGTCACATATAGAGCTGTATAATACAAACTGTATACCACACTGTGCAATATCGTTTCAAGTTACCACAAAATTAAACATACCGCTTATATATTGCAATTTCATGCAAAATATTCTAATATCTATCCCACATCACCTCAACGACAATATTTCTAAGTCACTTTTTATGAACAAAATCATAAACAGAGGAATTACGGAAAATTTAACGCTGACATTTGTAAGGGCTGAAAACTCAAACTGCTGAAGTAAATCTTAGAAGGAAAATTGAAGAGAAATATTTCTCCGGGGGAAAAAAAAATATGACTTAGAGCAGCCGACTCTCCAGAGGGAAGTTGACTGTTTTGACACAGTTTAATTGGTTTTGTCCCCTTTGGATTTTACCGATCTCGTCAGATTTTACGGTCGAGTGGTTGAAGGCAGCATTACACCAGCTCTTACTTTGATGAAATGAAATCTTATTATGGAAATGAGGTCCTTGAAGCTGCTGCATGTCTAGAATGGGATGCTATTCTTTCTTTCAATTTTTAGCATGAATTAAAGTTTCTCGACTGGAAAGAAGTAGGTTCTGTTGATTGAGTCGCAAGATAGCCCTTTTAGGTTTATCACCATCATTACTAAAATAGCACAAATTATGCTAGTACTTTTGCTGCTACAGCTAGATTGTAACCTATTTCTGCACAAGAAACCTCACTTTCATCGCTTCTGCTCAAGGACAATCACAATTCAAGAAATTACTAAAAGTTAATGAAGCCCTCACCTGAAAAAGAAGGTGTTCTTTTATTTTTTGGTTCGGGAAGGGGGAGGTGGAGGTGGGGGCATAGAATATTTTACACTTTTCACTGCACAAGACACTATTAATATTTCATATCATTTTTTAAATCATCCAACATACATCTAAAATGACTACCTAATTCAAACAAAACATAACATGAAAGAAACTGTAAAAATAATTTTTGGTTTTCAAAAGTAACATGAATTATCAACAAGAACTGTCGGAAGGACAGTATGCTCGACTATTCAATCAAACCTAGATTAGAGAATGGGCTTAATGAGGGAAGTTTATATACATAAATAAGGTAGCAGGGGCAGATGATTTCAAATTTCTTTAGCTTTGAAAAATGCACTTATATTTTAATTTGCTTTGTTAATTTTCACAACGTTTTTCTTCAAAATATCTTTGAGTTTTCCCAGACATTTTAAGACAAAAAAAAAAAAGCTCAGGGTTATCTCACCCATGCACAGGGGCGCGTCTAGCTTTTCATTTTTAGGGGGCTTAAGCCCCTATAAACATATTCAGGGTCCATGACATAGGTTTAAGATAAGGGGGCCAGGACAGATGTGTAGGAAGTTGGGGGCATCACCTCTCCCCCAAATGGTTTCTTCTTCCCAGTTGCATGCTTGTTTCCCAGTTGGAGGATAAATTATTATTAACATAAAATTGCAACATTTGCTTAAAATTTCTCGAAATAGCCAGTGATTTTCCAGAAATTTAAGCAAAATTCCTGGAAATTTCAAAATTCCTGGGAATTTAAGAAAAATTCATGAAAGGAAATTTTACGAAAATAAAGGAAATTTCTCGAAAAGTGAAGATTTCACAAAAATTGATGAAGATATCCTGAAAATTGATGAAAAATTTGTGGAAATTGGAGAAAATTTCCTGAAAATGAAGAAAATTCCTGAAAATTCAAGATTTCCCGAAAATTCAACAAGAGTTTTTCAATTAGCAGCAACAATTTATGAAATTAACCAGTGTAATTTGTATAAAAAAGAAGAATTTTGACTTCTTTCCCCACCGTGAGATGATACTTTCTACACTCCATGCCAAGACAAGTGTTGGCAATTGCCCATCAGATAAAAAGGTAACAACCTTTTTATTGCTTTGAAAGTTATAGTTATTTGAAAGAGGGGGGAACTTGGCCCTGATAGCCTATTTGATAAGACCTACGTCTCTATCTTTTCTCTATCTTTTGTGTTGTAGATTCAGGTCCAAATATGAACATTTTTGATGATCAAAAATGAAAGATTTTTGGTCCACAATTGCAGATTTTTGATTCACATTTAAGATTTTGGGGTCAAAATTAAGATGTATGGTCCAAAATTAAGCATACTTGGTCCAAATTTAAGGATACTTGGTCCAAAATTAAGGACACTTGGTCCAAAATTAAGGATACTTGGTCCAAAATTAAAGATACTTGGTCCAAAATTAAGGATACTTGGTCCAAAATTAAGGATACTTGGTCCAAAATTGAAGATACTTGGTCCAAAATTAAGGATACTTGGTCCAAAATTAAGGATAATTCAGTCGATACATTTCAAACATTGCCAAAATCTGTTTTCTTTATGGTTCATTTAATATTTCAGTTAATTATATCTATGACTTTGCCAAACAAAATCTGGGGGAGGGGGGGGGGACTACGGCACGTTTTAGGGGGTTAAGCCCCCTTAGATACACCACTGCCCATGCAGTACATGTACATGTAAAAGCTAGTAGTCTTTATAACTATAACACCTTAGTTCTATCAATTGAACAACACAAAAAGGAAAGGCCCTGACTTGCCAATGTCAATGAAAGAATGTCATTAGGGCCCCTTTCCAACCTCTACCCTTCCCCAACCCTAACACATTTCCAGAACCAGTGTTCAAGATACAGGATTGCGGGAATCTCACTCGATGATGACATTGTTGCGTTGGTCGAAACTAATTGTGCACGTGTGATGAACGTGATGAAATATGCAACATAATAGTAACGCAATTATGTCGTCTGCTAGTTGGTATATTCTAGGTAGATATATGCAGGGAATTGGAATGATGTGAATTTTAGGTACACATGTCACAATAATTATCAAGTGTACTGATACTGTAGTTGATAGTGATTTACGTTTCATATTAACTGCTCTGCAGTGTCAATCTTAATCCCTGTTAAAAATGTCTCACTTCCAATTTTTCACAGGTTATTCTCCAAGTGAAAAAATAATGACCAGCAAAATGCAAAGACTTTAATTACCTCAACACATGATGAAGAAACAGTTCTATAGTACAACAGAAATACAAATGCTACATGCATGAACCTGTTTTTCCATTATATTATCCATGATAAGTTACTTTTCAGATTTAAGAGTAAATTTAAGTTTCTTACCAATCAGTAATAACATCACGGTCAAAAATGAAAATACAGAAACAACCAATTAACATTCAAAGAAATACATCAACATTTACAATAGAATCGTCTCTATTAAACACGAATTCATCATACTGTACAAAAAATTTAAAATGCAATTGGGTAATATTTTAAAGACCCATATACCTAAACAGAATATGATATCAACCTGATTTTTGTACCAAATTGGCTCTAAAAGAATGCTCTGTCAAATAAAATTTTCAAAAAAAACATGGGAATATTACAAAAAACCATAGAAATATTCATTTAAATAATTAGGTCTGAATTTCTGAAAAGCCATGAAGTGTCACTTTCATGGGTTCTTTTTTTGTTATTTCCATTAGATTTGACTTTAAAAATACCAATCTAAATATTACTGTTGCCTAGGGCTAGGAGACACGTACAGTACTAGAAGTCCTGTAAAAATAGATGTAATCTCATTTGTTAATCCTCTGTGTACATGTACATAAATCTATCTAAATATCCAAAGCTTTTGTGTTGGCAATGTGTTTTACTTTTCTTCTAACAAAACAAAATAAACACTTGTACCAGATTGTTCAATAATGTACAACAGCTGTACACACACATATTCTTCCCTACACTCATGGTTATTTCATTAAATCTTTTTTTCGGTGGTGAATGAACAGATAGGACAGTGTAGAAAAACACTGGAACTTACAGAGGTGCTCTGTCAGCAAAAAAACAGCGTTCGACAAATCGCCTGCCCAGACGCCCTGGGCAACTAATATTTATGTCCGGGCAAGTTGATTTACAAGTTGATATGCCTGCCGGGCAACCATAAATTAATCCAAACTAACACAGTAAATTTCTCTTTAAAAACTTCATTCATTACACAGATTATACTTGCCACAATATAACTGATGAAATAGCCCAAAAAATAACTTCAATCAGACTTATATTTTTTTTGGAGGCCAAAATATTTTGTTCTATTACGAAATGAGCTTAAACCTCGCCATAACAACATCATACAAGCACCCATATGTACATAAACATATATCGCACATGTACACACAAAACATATAATGTACAGTACAGATATATGATCTAGGCCACCAAAGCTGGTTGAACATGTATGCAATGCATGCTGTTTTACTAGCGAGGCTTGCTCCTTTCTACTAATCATATCTCATGCAAAAAATCTCATGCATATTGATATCCAGTCACTGTTTCTTGCCGAGGTCTGTTCTGCTGTGTTAATGCACCACACGCAATGGGTCCAATACCCGTTCAATGTACACATACAGTATCGTACAGGGCATACTGTATGCTGTATATACTGTACTCTTACATAGCGAACTTGACCTGTCTTTGCCACTTGTTTATACAAAAGTTTATTAAACTTCCATGGTTTTTTTTTTTCTTTTATGGAGCCTGTTATTGCTTTATATTTGTAGAGTATATATGGATTACAATTTGCACTGTTTTTTTGGTGTAAGAGTCTTTTACATTCTCAGTAAATATTGTCATAAAAAATATTTTCCCATAACGTGCATCGCATCGTCCAGTATTATCGTGATTATTGTTGGACAAGTGGATTTTGCTTCCAGGCAAGCATTTCTGCGCATGTGTCTGTCCGGCAGGCAAGTGATTTTTTGGGTGATTTGTCAAACGCTGGCAGGAAACAAGGAGATTTGCCATACACTGCAGATGTCAACCCATCTCAGATGCATACACCCCCCCCCCTCCACACACACACATTCCCCCCCCCCTCCACACACACACACACCCTGATACATCATTCCTACCACCCACATGCTTCCCACCTAGAAAAATCCATGGTTCCAGCGGTTATAAAAATTAAGAAATTTGTCAATTTTGTTTTGATTTCCTGAGTAAGCAACAGTGTAATGTGGTAAAAAGTTAAGGTTTCAGGCACAATGTTCCAGGTCCATTGCTCTAAGAACGTCCCCATATAATTGTGTGATAAAGAGTACATTAAATTGCGAAAGAGGGAACATGTTTGGTAACGTCTGTGCATATTTAATTAAGCACACCTCCCAGCTACTTTAAAAAAACTTTATTTATGATTTTGTGCCATTTAATGTAAAAATTTATGTTTTTTTATGCTACTGGCTATAACAAAATTATGCTTTTTAATGCTCCATCAGTTTGTATTTTTCATACATGTATTTTTTGTATACAAAGAGGAGTATGGAAAGTGGAAGATATCACAAGATGACTCAAGAGTCGAACCTCCAAATTGCTTTGTTCCCTATCATGGGATTGTACCTGCGCTACATAACATCCATTAATTCTTCAATTCTTTTTGCAAAGTGGGATTGTAGTTGGTCCCAGTGGCGTGGCTAACAGTGGTGCAGTGTACAGTTGGTCCATGGCTAATGGTGCAGTGTTCAATTCTTTTTGCAAAGTGGTGCAGTGTGCAATAAGTTGGTCCCAGTGGCGTGGCTAAGGGAAGCTTATCCTACCCCTCCCAAAAAGAAAAGAAACAAAATGCCCAAAGTCCAAAATTGTAAGTAACTGAAATATGAAATGAATCATAGAAAACAGAGATGTTGGCATGTTTTATTCATATCGACTAAATCATCGTTAATTTTGGACCAAATATCTTCAATTTTCTACAAAATATCTTCAATTTTACACCAAAAATCTTCAATTTTGGCCCACAAATCCTTCACTATTGAAAACAAAATGACTGTAGCAATTTAGGGCCAAAAACATTCAATTCTGAACCAGATAGGGATGTGAACATCTTAGTAACATGTGTTTTCAGGGTCTGCAGCCCTTCAAAAAAATTAAATCTAAAATTAAATCTTGCATGCTGCAAGCTTAACAGCATGCTAGTATTTGGAACAAATACTAGCTTGCTAGCTTGAGCATGCTAGCATAAAATATTTGTTAGCTTGCGCAAGCATCAAAAGTTTTGCTAGCTTGCGCAAGCTTGCAGAGTTTTTGCTGGCTTGTGCAAGCTAATTTGTTCCAAATACTAGCTTGCAGCACACTTGCTGCAAGCTTGCAGCACCACACTTGCTAAAGCTTGCAGCACACTTGCTGCAAGCTAATATTTCTGTAAGGGCAAATACATGTATGAACTATGTATACAGAAGTAAGACTAATATACCAGGGCATGCCCTGGTGACAATATGACAGCTCTTCACAAGAATTGGTTACTTGTTGGTTCACAATATTGTAATTTTCACTGCATGACAAAATATGACAGTAACATAAAACATGCTACTCTACAAAGTCAATGAAATGAAGCCCAAACATAAACCATGTAGTTTTTTTTTACAACATTAATATATGCACGAATCTTCAGTGCTTGTATGACTGTTTTGGGCAGGGATTTGTCTCCTCTGCATCAATGTTGTCAATTTTTTTCTACTAATTTTTATGATTTTTTTGTTATGATTTTGTTTCCTTTTTTATGCTATTTTATGCTCTTTGCCAATTTTGAATGAAATTGTATGCCATTCTGGGAGGCCTGATTTTAGAGGTACATGTATTTACTACATTAATATTATTTCTGTCACGATTTATTGTGGCAAGATTTTGACACCTTTATTAAGAGCCGTGGAAGATTGTATAAATTCCAACTGCGCCCCCTATGTTGCTTCTCATTGTCCATACATTAGGCCCCCTATGTTGCTTCTCATTGTCCATACATTGGGCCCCCTATGTTGCTTCTCATTGTCCATACATTGGGCCCCCTATGTTGCTTCTCATTGTCCATACATTGGGCCCCCTATGTTGCTTCTCATTGTCCATACATTGGGCCCCCTATGTTGCTTCTCATTGTCCATACATTGGGCCCCCTATGCTGCTTCTCATTGTCCATAAATTGGGCCCCCGATGTTGCTTCTTATTGTCCATACATTGGGCCCCCTACGTTGCTCCTCATTGTCCATACATTGGGTCCCCTATGTTGCTTCTCATTGTCCATACATTGGGTCCCCTATGTTGCTTCTCATTGTCCATACATTGCACCCCCTATGTTGCTTCTCATTGTCCATACATTGGGCCCCTATGTTGCTTCTCATTGTCCATACATTAGGCCCCCTACGTTGCTCCTCATTGTCCATACATTGGGTCCCCTATGTTGCTTCTCATTGTCCATACATTGGGTCCCCTATGTTGCTTCTCATTGTCCATACATTGCACCCCCTATGTTGCTTCTCATTGTCCATACATTGGGCCCCCTATGTTGCTTCTCATTGTCCATACATTGGGCCCCCTATCTTGCTTCTCATTGTCCATACATTGGGCCCCCTATGTTGCTTCTCATTGTCCATACATTAGATCGTTTCAAAAAGAATTCACTTGTACTCTTCTCTTCAGTTCTAAATGTTGATTTTGTTTATTGCTTATTGTAAACAAATGGCAGAGAATGAATCTACTATATGGTTCTATGACCCATCCCATGGTGGACATAGGCCAGGACATCAACGCACATCCTTTCTGGGCTATATCCAACACTAACCAGTGGGGGAGATGATAGTTGCCCTTACAGAAATTTTAGCTTGCACCTTAGCAGAAATTTGCAGCACGCCAGCAGCTTGCAGCACGCTTGCAGCACGCTTGCAAGCTAACAATTCAGCACGCCAGCACGCTTGCAGCACGCTTGCACAAGCATGCTGTAGCACGCTTGCAGCACAAACATGCTGTAGCACGCTTGCAGCACGGCAGCATGCTGCAGCACGCTTGCAGCACGCAAGCTAGTATTTGGAACAAATGCAGCACGCTGCAGCACGCTTCAGCACGCTAGCATAAAATATTTGTTAGCTGCAACACGCTTGCAACAAGCTAACAAGTTCTTAGCTTGCACAAATGCGTTTTGTTAGATTGCAGCAAGCTAGTATTTGCAGATAGTTTAAGCTAGCATGAAATATTTATGCAAGCTTGCAAAAAGTTTTGTTAGATTGCACAAGCTTGCAGATACGCTTGCTGCTTACACGCTTGCTTGCTGCAAGCTAATATTGATGTGAGGGTAGTCAATTATTTCAGTGTTAAAATCTAAGTAGAAGCTTTAAAATTCAGTACATCTCATGAATAATAATGGTTTTTACACATTTCTGTTTGTTTTGTTGTCCCGTTTTATACAAGATAGAAATATCTGAATGCTAAACTATTTCTTTGAAGAACAATCTGCTGTTTGTCAGTCTTGTGCTGCGCCTCAATGGCTTAAAGGAGTGTGCACAGCCGACTTCTTGATGGAAATTTTTATAACTTAAGTCATGAATACAACCAATCAAAAAAATAGATTTTGATGGATCACCGGCTGAAGTTTAAGAACAAAATTGATAACAGTACAAAAGATCTTTACTATTGTATGTGTCATTTGACTGCAAACAAGCAATTGTACTGTACCTGTTATGATGCATTTATTTAGTCCTAACAACAATATGCAGAAAACCTTCTTTTACAAATGACTGTTTATTCACTTTCATATTGTACTGTACTTAGCTAAAAAATTATGTAACGTGCAGCATTAATGAAGATGTTTTTCTCAAAATGTGTTGTACTGTAACTATTGAAGCGCAGTACAGAAAATTGTATAATTTGTTTTATTTTTCACACTGTAAGTAAAACAAAATGGATAAGAAATTATGTAAATTTTATTCTGTTAAAGACGATATTACAGGTAAATCTACAAACAATCATATTGGTAGAAACAAATGAAATAAGGACTTTAAAGGAATATTTCTATGAATTTCCATTTTTTCCATATATTTTAGAGAAAATTTATAGAAACAAAGTGGTGAAAAAACTATGTTAATATCTTATTCCATTTAGAAGTTACAATAATTTAAAGAGTAGAAAACTGTTCTTAAAAACACCTCGTACAGTGTATGTCATTCAGCTTGGTGATGTCATCAAGGCACTTCAAGCACAGTTCTTATGTATTTCTTATAAATTCAATCACACTTTTTTTTTACATTATCGAACAGCATTTTTGGTTCATTGTAGAGATAGGGTGGAATATATAATTTACAAGAAAACGTTTTGTTTTTTTCTTGGTGTACACTGCATTTACAAAGAGAAAAAAATCTGAATCATTTTTTACGAAATACAAAAGACATTTTGTTGAAATTGTCTCTATGACATCACAGATGTTGCCAATCAGTCACTTTTGTCCAAATTCAAGAATACTTTTAAAATTTCATAACTTCTACACACAATAAAATTTTAAGATAGAGTTTTTTTCACTACTTTGTTCCTAGAATTGTTCTCTATCATATATAAAAAAAAATGAAATCTATGGGAATATTCCTTTAATAGTTACACCACACCCTCATAATCATCTTAGCTACAGTGTATACACTGTAGGTCTAATGTATATTTGTGTTTCTTCTGCATCTTACAGCCATTGCATATTTATTGCAGATGAGTAGTGTCTGGTGCAACTATTAACTGTATCATTCAAATTTGCATTCAAACAATTGCTTATAGGAGCTGGTCGCTGAAAAATGAGGGCAAATTTCACGTTGATTCTCACACTAAATCGAATACCTTTGCAGTACAGAATATCATAAACATTACTAAATCCCGACCCAAGTACTCAAAATTTGTACATTTTTCCCCATGAACTTTTTGGAATTTTTTTCGCTTGCGCACGATGGGTGAAAAAAATTATGTAAAAAGCAGACCATGTGAGGTGACTTCTATTGGTTAAAATCTACATATATTAGCCACAGATACAGTATATAATATATCTATTAAATTGGCAAAACTAACACCCTCATTTTTCGGCCACCAGCTCCTTTAAGGCATAGGGAGTGAACTTTGTCTCCTATAATTTTACATCATTTTACACAAAATCCAGTCCATTTCTACTCAGTTACATTTGTCAAAGGATCAAATAACAAGAGTCACTCTTTTTATCTAGAAATTTTACCTATTACCTCAGAATTTTTTTCTTGAATAAATTTTATCAAAATAATTTCTCCACACAGAAATGACCACTGTATATCTTTCAGGCTATCTAAAAGGTCAATTTCTCTTACAGTATATCAAATCAAATTTCTTCAAAATAGAAAACAAATTTGTATCCTGCATTCAAACTTAGCTTGGAATGTTTTTTTATATTTTTTTGTTTCACATCTCAGTGACATGCGATCACTCCCTTCTTTATAATGTCATTGCTCTTTTCCACACTGACATACAACTTCAAAAATATAAAGTTTCCAACTGTTCCGTGGAGGAGTTTCCCGCATTCTTTCTGATCAATTGAAACCGAGGGAATATAAATGATGTAGCCAAGAGAACCAAGAATCCACTTCACAAGAGGAAAGTACACCTTACCCTTTGGGATGTGAACAATTGTAAGGTGCGCAAATTTCAATCAACTCAGAATGAGAGTTTGCTGGAAGCGACTATTCAATGCTGCTCAGAAAGTGCACACAGCGAGGGACTGAAGTTTGATAGGAGACACTGTGGGCCTCCTTTGAATCTAACTTTGTGTTAACGAGCAAGGTCATGGTAATTGCTCTCATGTAAAGTCCAACTTAGGGCTGCACAGCAGACTACAGTATTTTGTCTGTGGTATCATGGAACTAATTACTCTCTCCATTGAGACTTAAGATAAGAAAATGAAATATGGGGTCTAATAGGTAGTTTGAGAAATACAGTATGTATGAAATAATATTTCATAGTTTTTTTGGTACATGAACCATGTAAGTACTGTATATATGTACTTGAGTGCCAAATTTGCATGTAAACAGTTTCTGTATCTTTCATTTTTCCTTGCTTCAGAAAATAGTTAGCTCTTTAAAAATATTACTGCTTTCTCAATTTGCATTAGTAAAACTAATGTAATGCTTTATTTTTACAAATTGCAGCAAAAGTGAGGACATCTACACTTTGAAATGTTAAGTGAACTTTACAGGATGTTGCTACCTGTAGATTGGCTGCTATGGGTATCTCCTTCCTACAACATCAAGTATCGGCAAAACAACAGAATGTACCCAATGCAGTCTTGTTTGCAATAATTTAAATTGGTTCCACACTGAAATTGACCTGACAATACTCTTCTCTTTGAACAGATCCGACATAGAAATACTGAGTCAGTAATAAAAACTTCTGGTTCTGTGAGATAACACCAAAGGTTTCGTAAAACTCAACTAGAATTGAAATTCAACTCTGCTAAATAATCCCACGCATCCTGAATTCAACATGTTTTACGGTGAACCATGTTTGCTTTACACAGTAACCAGGAAATGATCCATAAACCACTCCACTGATAATAATAATAATAATAATAATGAATGCTAGTCACTGGTCTGGTGTCTGTATCACACTATATGAAAGAATATGATATGAAATGTATACATCCCTTTCTGGTCCGATCTTCTGCAGGGAGTTTCACCCTCGCAGACACAACACTTGATGAGTCATTTAACTTTTTTCCCAACTCATGAACAGTGTATCAATGTTAACGATTGACAATTAACTTACCCATAAATCAACACTGTAATGCATTAATAGGAATAAGATGACAATTTTTTTTTTTAAATATACAAGTGCTGTTTCAGTTTATGATGTGCAGCAAGGGTTCTTAGTTTATTTTTTCCAAGAGACATCATTTCACAACAGCCTCAGGCTGTGGGCCAATCACATGACAAAACCAGCATCACATGACAAACAAAACCCATCAAAACAATCCCTTAATACAAAAAAGCTGAGAGCCCGCACGCTAAGAAGGATGTATGCCAGATGTCACCGGTTCTCTTATCAGCCTTCCTTTGACAAGCCGCGAATCTGCCCATTTTATAACGGAACTAAAAATAACATTTTGCTTGATAAGCCGCGATGTTATAGTATGCAGATCTGCCTAGGAAAACCCCAAAATAAACAAGATTTTTGGGATTTTTACCGATCTCAATCAGATTCCCCACCCCTCTATGACTATTGTTCACAGGCCAGATTAGATTGTCTGGCGGGCCAGATTTGGCCTATTAAGAAACGCTGATGTACAGTATACATGTACTGTACATCCTGAATATCAACAAACAATCCTGGTTCACATACTGCATTAACAATTAATTGCCTACAAAAGTTTAGAAACAAATTTACTCATTTTTCTGTAAAATCTATAAAAAGCATAAGTGCAAAAGCAAAAGTGCAAAAGCAAAACATTTTTTCAAAATTGGTTAAAATTTGACCTTCTAATAGCTACATACACCAGTCATTTCTACACCTTTAAACTTGAATATCTCCTTAACAAAATAAGATATTGAAGTAGTTTCTTCACCATTTTGTCTCTTATGAAGACTTCTTTCATACAAGACAAAACATGCTTGACCACTAAACTAATCCTCTAAATATAAGATAAACTTGTTTGACCACTGAACTAATCCGTTAAGGAATACTCCTGTGGTCAGGATTTGCGTTAACGACAAATTTGTCACATATTACGCTATGGCTGAAATTTCTTTAATATAACGTGAAATTTTACGCCAGTTTTTCATTACCCTAAATGAAATTTATGAAAATCTTACCTATTTGATGTGATTCAAAGTTTTATTTCACACAAAAATGATTTTGAATTACTCAGAAATAAAAGGAAAATGACACAGCTACAAGACTAACGGCCGAATGATTCAACAAGTCCTTACAAGTGCTGTACATAAACACATACTGTATAGGCTACATGTAGTACATATAGTCAGTGTATACATGTACACTGTATATGAAGTTTTTTATGTTGTTTTGAATAAAGGCTGTCAATTGTTAACGATATCATCAGCTAGGATTCTACTTTCCTCCTGTATTGTGTTGTATGTGTATAAGCAAGCCAGGAGCACAGCAAATGTTGCAAGCCTTGCTAGCACAGAGTGCCCTGTACATTTCACAGTGCCCTGTACATATATGACGGCAAATTGACAAAATAGGCCGAAAATCAAGGGCTTGTCGTAACCAAATACGCCAGACAAAAAATTATAACGCAACCTCTGCCTGTGGTCAAACATGTGCATTCCATACTGCGAATTAGAAGAGAACAATTAAAGACTGTACTTCGATATCTTGTTCCATGTTGAAGATATCAAAACTTCTGCAAAGATTCCACCCACTATGCATTTAAAAAAATTTCATCACAATTTGTATATATTTCTTTGAAATTTAATTAGGTTCGAATGATCGGAGAAAAAAATATATAATCATTCACAGTACAAAATATACTTTATATGAACATAGTGTTTTCCCTTTTGTTTATATACTCTAATGCACTTGTCAGTTGTATGACTCACCCCTACTACCCCCGGCAATGTCAGTCAAAGGTGAGTCATTGACATATAAAATAGCGACACACATGTGTGTCATTGTACCAAATTGTCAGTCACCAGAGTGACTCTGGGGTGGGTCAATTTACTTCAGACCCATTGACTTTGTACAGAGGTGATTGATTTATGGAAAGTCATTTCACAAAAAATGTCAGTCACCTAAATGACTGAGGGATGCATCTATGTACATGTTTTCTTCATCCACTTTGGTGTAATGACTCACCTTATCCGGGGGTGGAGGGGTGAGTCACACAATTAACAAGTGCATTATACTGCACTCTAATTATTTCTTTTTAAGTTTTTAGAAAAATATTTTTCAATAAAATACAAAATGATTTAAGGGATTTATTGGTGGATTTAATGGTGGATTTTGATTTACTCGATGCATTTGCCATCACTCTCTCATAGCTTTTAACTTGAATACAGTAACTCCTTGTACAGTAAGTATAATGAACAACTGCTGCAGTAACAAAACTCTTATCATTAAGGACCACAAACTTAAAGACTCAAAAAATATCTAATACCTACTGTACTGCACAGAACCAACACAGCAGTTTTAACCAGATTAATACTTTATTTCATTTTATTTGACCTCAGGAAGATTATACTGTACAAAATACTTATCTGTAAACACACAATTTCATTAATTTATCTACTGTACCAGTGAATAACTACAACGCTAACATGCTGTACGGTACTGTAGTTTAAGTATATCTTCCTTAAAAGGTTTGTACACCAAGGCCAAATTACAGTAATTATATTAGAAAACTTGAGTTTACGGACAAGTGGCCATGCTATGAAGCGACAAAATAATCCCACTAGTTAAGACTTAAGATTTGCACTTTTTTTTCATATTAAAATACACTTCATCATGAACCTCTAGAAGCTAATTAGTTTCCAATATCAAGGCTGACCAAAGCTGTTGATTTGTATACAATAAGTACTGTATAAGCAGGTCACAGAGTATTATCAAAATACCAATAAAAAAGATGGTTAAAAAGATGCTAGACTTGTTGAGGGAGGGGCACATTAATGCGTGCGCGAAGCGCTACGTCTTTTCGGCATGGAGTCGAAGGGCTTCCTTAAGACTCAATCCCCCGGTGAAGAAGCTCTCGGATTTTAGCTTTAGGCCCAATCATACATATCAGAATGAAGCTATTCTGACTGATAGGGACCAGTCATTAGCCAAACAGGACAATTGCTTACTATTTTATCATTCTGTGTTCTAATTTGGTTTGTTGATGTTTAACTGCACCGCGACAGTGTGTTCTGTATCCATGTAAGGTATTTCATTTATTTTGTTCTCATGAAGGGCAGGGCAGACCCCAGTAGGGTAGGGCAGGCCCACGGAGAGGCAGGGCAGGCCGCCCCTGTGAAACAGTAAAGGTCTGGTTAGTACTAGTATCCACAATATGTACAAAATGCAACTTTTATTTTAAGCTGGGCTTCAGCCACTACAAATACAAGCCTACAATTGTGGCAAAATTTAGTTGGTACAAATTCCCACTTTCCTCAATCAATGTTAAAAAGGAAAGAGAATGGGGGATGCTCTGAAATTGTATGCATGATTTTACACCATGAATGTAGTTTGTAGTCTCTCCAGTATCTTCCTTTACTTACGCCTTATGCTACTCAGTCAGGAGACAACCCAAGATTCTGATGCAAACCCAAGCGTTAGATTATTTCAATACAGAATAATTATTTTGGTCGATCGCATGTTATGGAAAAACCGTAAATGCAATTGGGTTGCTACTTTGTGGGTTGATGGAGGATAATTTAAAGTTGTCTCTGGAAAGTTTAAAGGTCAAAGATCAAATAATACGGCAAATTTTGTGCTGCATTTCGTTGGAAAAATGTAATTGCTAAATTGTATTGATCCTTGATGGGTTGGGGTCCAGAGTTTGTTATTTGGTGGGATGGAAGGTGATGTAGGGTTATGTTCCTTACAAAATGGGACAGGTCATATGAAGGTCGAAGGTCAGAGGTCAAATAGTTCAATTAAAATGGTAAATTTTGGTCGGTTGCATGTCATTGAAAAACATAAGTGCAATTGGGTTGTTACTTGGTGAGTTGATGAAGGATGATGTAAAGCTGTGTCTCAGAAATGCGACATGTCACTTCAAGGTCAAAGGTCAGAGGTCAAATAATAATGGTAAATTTTGTGCTGAATTTCGTTGGAAAACATATTTGCTATTTTATTGATCCTTGATGGGTTGGTGTCCAGTTTGCTACTTGGTGGGTTGGCAGAAGGTGATGCAAGATTATGTCTTACATATAATGGAAAAGGTCAGAGGTCAAATAATTGATCTACAAATGGTAAATGTTGTGTTGCGATTCCTAGGATAACCATAAGTGATATTGGGTCGGTACTTGGTGGAAGGTGATGCAGGGTATTTACCGCACAAACTGGGACAGATCAATTAAAGGTCAAATGTCAAATAATTGATTTAAAATGGTAAATTTTAATTTGTTGCCTGTTAGGCAAGTATCGCAAGTGCAATTGTGTTGTTACTTGGTGGGTTGATGAAAGATGATGAAAGGTTGTCTCGGGAAAAATATAACCCGTCCCTAAAAGCTCAAAAGTCAAATCAATGTTGTTTGCTGGGTTGGTGGAAGGGGATGTAGTGTTGGGTCTCACACATAATATCATTTAAAGGTCAAACATCAGAGGTCAAGTTATTGATATGAAATGATCCATATTATGTAATGTTTCCTGGAAAAACATTTGATCATATTACAAATTATATGTAGCAGGGGTTATAAGGTCGGCTACTCTGTGGTTTGTTATCCTGTTAACTACTGTAAATGTACCTATATTCAAACTCAAGTAGATTAAGTTCAGAACCATATAGTTCAGGTCTAGCAAATTATGCAGGTCACTGCTGACCAACATGACATATAATACTTAAGCCATTAATCCAAGGGACGGCTTAAAAGGGTTAAGCACATCTCAATGGTCTTTGGTTTGCTTTTGCAACATCACACATTTCACAATGTTCATCGCATACTTAAAACTATAAAATTTAATCAGCAATAGAGCACCTGTATATCGAAAACTATCATTCCAGATTCTTGAACAAATCAAGGAATACAGGATCAATCCAGAATGTAAGCTTCTTTTCAGACAGGTAACCAGAACCATAATGCCAATGATGCAGTAGCTCAACAAAAGAAACAAATGCAACATGAAGTCATAACATTGTCATTTTCATTACAAACAAACACAAATCAAGTTACACTGTGTGATACTACAATAGCTTTATGGATTCATATTTTTTTAAATGTTCAAAAGAATTACAAGTAAGCAGTTGAAACAAAAAAGCCATCTTATGCAGAAAACTCATTACAAACTTTTCCAACTTGAGCACACAGTGGTCAAAATTTGACATCAAAATCAACCTTTTAAGGATTAGTTCAGTGGTTAAGCATGTCAATCTCATATGAAAGAGGACTCCAAAAGAAACAAAATGGTGAAGAAAGCATTCAAAAATCTTATTTCATAAAGGAGGTATTTAAGTTTAAAGTTTGGTATCATTTGTGTAGAAACGGCTGAATTCAGACTAGTTGTGATGTCATAGCCTCAGATTCCTGAAAGTCTTTATGTATTCTATCATATTTTGTGGCTTAAAAACCATGGGATAAGTCAAAAAAGGAGCAAAACTAAATCTAGGAATAGTATTTATAATATACCACCTGAAGAAAGTTTGAGGGAAAATGATCTAAATAGTAAAAAAAAATTAAACATTCTTTAGAATACATAAAGATTTTGAGGAATCTGAGGCTGTGACATCATAACTAGTCTTGATTTCAGTCATTTCTACAGAAATTATACCAAACATTAAACTTGAATATCTCCTTAACGGAATAAGATTTTGCAATGCTTTTTTCACCATTTTGTTTCTTTTGAAGTCCTCTTTCATATAAGGTTGACATGCCTGACCACTGAACTAATCTTAACATGATTACTATGGGTGTTCCACTCCAGGGTTTACAGAGAAATATACACTGGGGAAAAAAAAGGAAGAATATGAAGGTCTGAATCCATGGTTGACTGGAATCAGTATACACATAGTGATATAGACACTGTCTGGTGTTTATATCCATCCCTCTGTTACTCTGTGCTCCAGTGGGCATGGTTCTGTTTTGTTACTCACATTGGGTGGCAATGAAAAGAAGCAGGACAATTTGATTAACTTTACGCAGCACGATGGGAAAAGGATAGGCTTCATTGCTGGAAAGTTTCAGAGGCTTAATCAAAACTGGCAACAAAGTATTCTTTTTGAAGTGGTACACATTGGTCATATGACGAGAAATCGATAGAAAAGGATGAAAATATAATTTTTTTTTTTTTTTTTGGAATATCCTTAAATGAAAAAAGTCTATAGGAAGGGCCACTAAAGTGTTCAACAAGAAAGAATGATTTTTTTTGACTTGTCAATGCAGTACTTAGCTATTGTACATTAAATTAAATGGGGAGCAGGGACAAAAGCGAAATGTGCATACAATAGGCAGGTGCAATTTTGATCATTTGGGGGTTTGAGATTTTCCCCACTGCTCCTCAGCTACAGCCCTAGGAAAATTAAGGCTGATTTCAAAGGTGGATTGTGTAGGGTGCTTGGCAAAAGTGATATTGGTAACCATATTTCAAAACATCTAGCCACAAATAAGTTTTGCTAGAAATATACTCCTGGCAATTTCTCAGTAAATATTTACTCATTTTTATTTTACTTTTTGCGGAAAGGGGTGTGGCAGTCAAACATCTAGCTTGATTTGAAAAGGGGCAGGGTACTAGACTTGTTGAGGGGCATGGTACTAGACTTGAGGGGCAGGGTACTAGACTTGGTGAGGGGCAGGGTGCTATACTTGTTGAGGGGCATGGTACTTGACTTGTTGAGGGGCAGGGTACTAGACTTGTTGAGGGGCAAGGCACTAGACTTGTTGAGGGGCATGGCACTAGACTTGTTGAGAAGCAGGGTACTAGACTTGTTGAGGGGCAGGGTACTAGACTTGTTGAAGGGCAGGGTACTAGACTTGTTGAGAGGCAGGGTACTAGACTTGTTGAAGGGCAGGGTACTAGACTTGTTGAGAGGCAGGGTACTAGACTTGTTGAGGGGCACATAAATGCACGTGAACTTGTGAAGCGCTGCGCTTTTTCGGCGTGGGGTACAAGGGCCCACTAAAGCCTTAGGGCTTGAGCCCCTGGTAAAGCTCTGGGATTATAGCTATAATCATACCTCAGAATAAAACTATTCTGAATTATTAAGGACCATTCATGAGCCAAACAGGACAATTTCTTACTGTACTATCATTCTGTGTTCTGTATCCATGTAAGGTATTTCACTTATGAGGTTCAAATGATAAGTTTTTAAAGAAGTTGACCTCTAAAACATGTGTCAATAAATGAAAAACAACAACACTATTGTTTAAAATTAATTTTTCTGATGAGGGGTGGGGTGGGCAGGCAAACCGTCTAAAACAGCAAAGCTATGGCACTGACAGTGGGCAGGGAGGAGAAGTAGTGGTGAGGTGTGTTAAGGGTGTGTAATGGAGTGGGACTGATACAATACTTTTACAAAAGCTGACTACTACAGTATGTACTGTATGCTACAGTAAGATGTAAGTACTGTACAGTAAATATATTTTAGCCTTCTTTTTATAAGAAAAAAATGTATGCAAAACGTTTTATAAAATTCAAAACAATTCTTCAATTTCTTCATCATTTTAGATAGAGCCTTATCACAAAACCAAAGCAAAGTTCCTTACTTTTACAGTACACTTACAGTAACACATTCAAAATTTGAAGAAGTATTTTTTACTGTATATCTTGCCGTGTGGGCTAGAGGGATCCTGTCAACACTTGATTGTTGTGTTTAAAGATGCAGTCTCTGAGGACCAAACCCTACTTTAGATTATAACTGATAGCAAACACAAAACCACTAGTAAAAGTGCAAAGGTACTTTCGTGAGTGGTACCTGAGAATATATCAATAAATAGGAACAAAATTGCGACAATGCATCTTGTCAGCAAATCATTCATCAGGTATAAAGTAAGTACTCAACAAAATACATACTTGCAGCAGTTTTGTAAAAACAGAAATGACACTTAAAGGGATATATACTGTATACAGCTTTATTAATTTTCTCTTTTAAACAGTTTTTATACTATCAACATGCACACACTACTGTAGCAAACATCATAACTGTACCAAATATGAAAAATAACATAACATATATGGGTTGTTAAAATATAGGAACTGCAAGATTTTTACATTAAGCCCTGCCTACTAATTAATATGCATGACACTGCCACCAAAAACAATAGGGCACATCTACGGACCATGAGCTATCTTTGTACCAAATATGACTTAAATCCAGTTTATCGTTCTTTAGATATTGTGTTTGCAAGTTCTTTTCAGCAAAATCATATTAAGCCCCGCCCACTATGCATATCAATGTTATTCAATATTTTCATACCATAAACATGTACACACTAGCTAACATCATACATGTACCAAATATGAAACAAAACAGATATGCAGTTGTTCAAATATGAGCATTTCAAACTTTTTACATTAAGCCCACCTACTCATTAATATTACATCACCACCAAAAACAATAGGGCACATCTACGGACCATGGGCTGTATGTATACCACATATGACATGAATCCACTGTTCCGTTCTTGAGATACCGTGTTTACGAGCTGGCCATCACATACAAACATACACATACACACCCACGCCATCATGACTGCATAGGTTCCTGATGCTATCACATCGGAACCAAAAATACCAAAGATTAGTAACAAAATTACTGTAGATCAAACTGACCATTTAAGAACTTTCAAATCTTTTAAAACAGTTGTATATTCGATCTTACATGAGCAAAATGTTTATGCAATAATTAGTGTTGTTAACTGTGTACTAAATCTACAAAATTGCTTGATGTGTGAATATATTCATGATTCTGACAAACATGTATTTTTATTCTTTATAATAGGCAAACAGTACCCCCCAATCAAAAGAACTGTAGTCAATTGTGCAACAGTGACTTCTCTCAAATTAACTTTTTCAGTCGTAACAATTAGTTGGCCTGAAACTGGCTGATGTTAAAAGTTTACTGTACACAGAGGTGTGTATTAGTTTTGATACGTAATAGAGCCATGTCGTGACAGCACTAATTATTATTTGCAGTAAACCAATAATAAAAGCAAAGGAAAATACCATGTTTTTGAATATTTTGTGTCTATCATTCACACCTACAACAGTTAGCCTGCGGACTGAAGTGTCGTCCATGTTGAAAGTAAATGATCATCACTTTGAGATGATGTAACAAGCGGTTTAGGTCGTAACACCGCCCATGCTCCTCTCACTGCAATTTGTATCCACCAATCAGCATGATGCGCTGAAGAACACTATTCTTTCAAAATGAAATTACTTTATAATCGAATCCACGCCAAATTTTGTATCATACTCTGAACGGCATTAAACCAGGAATAACAAATCCTTGTTAACAAACAGGACGTTATCTTTTTGCGTCTACAGCGACAACTGACAACATTATTAAACTCTCCACGCGCTTTCCTTTGATGAGCACCCTCACTGACAAGTCAATCAGCAACTTTGCCGTTGTTTGTCTAGCAAAATTGGATGATTGTGAGGCAATCTTTGTTGCTGACAGAATGATAAACAATGTACTGATAAAGTTTAGCGCTTCTCACAAACTTCAGCAACCTACCTGAATTTTTTCATGACCCATAGTATGATCTAAACAAATTAAACATTCATAATTTCACTATCAATTCCTTCGATACTTGAATAAGGGATTTGAGCTTATGCGATGACTAACTTAAGAGCCAGGTTCTCGCCCGAATACGTTATGATTTTTGCAGCGTTTATTATATCCTAAGCTGTTTTTTGATATTTTGCTGTGTAGCTATGTTTGCCTTAAATAGATCAATATCTTGATGCAATAACAGTTCATATTGTTGTGTAGTTTTAATGAATTCTGCATTCCAAAATTCACTAAAAATGTTTCAAATACTCGGATTTCACTTGTCGCAATCCGAACAAATTTAGAATATATGATAACATTGGCTCTGGAAATACCACCAAATATCTAGGATTAAAAACTATATTTTCATAGGCTGGCGTCAAAATACAGTCTGGCACTATGCTAATGAAGCTTGATCTCCCGTTTGGAATATCTTTTGTAGTTGATAGCTCATTTGCGCAATGAATTGGGTTTAAAAAACCTATTAAAAGCTTAAGAATGGCTAAATAGCTTAAATAGGTTATTTCAACCATAAAATGCAATTGAATCTCTGGCCCTAAAATCACCAAAGTGTTAATAACTCACTGGTGAAAAAAAAACACCTTTGAAATCAGCATGAGTCTCCAGTCGCATGACCTGAGTCGCATGATTACTGCTAAGTAATCTTATCCACAATAACTTGTTTGCAAGGCTACAGACTGTATTGCTGTAACTTATGCATAAATCCAGTGCCTTTTTATAGAAATTTTTAGTGGTTGGGTGTAAGGGGGGGAGGGGGAGGGAGGGGGGTACCAATACATAAAATGGACCCTTTCCATACATTTTTGACTTGTTATACTATACACCCAGTAAATATTGCTTTCTTTGAATTTTGCTTTCTTTTCAAAAAATTTGCTTCATTTCTGGACAATTTTCTTCAATTTTCAGAACATTTTCGTGACATTTTCTTTTATTTTCGGAAAGTTTTCTTTAATTTTTAGGAAATTTTGCTCATTTTTGGAAAATGTTGCTGATTTTCAGGAACCTTTTGGCCAATTTTGAGGTAATTTCCTTCAGTTCCGGACAATGTTCTTGACTTTTTTTTTTTTTATTTCCAGGAAATTGTGCACATTTTTGGAACATTTTGCGTATTTTTGGATAATTTTGCTCACTTTTCGTTAATTTGTTGGCCAATTTTGTGGTAAATTTTTCAAATTCCTTCATTTATACTCTAGGAAAATTTTCTTCCATTTTCGGGAAAATCACCATTTATGTCATGATTAAGGAGTCAAGTAAATCCCTCTTATATTAAAGAGGACTTCAAAAGAAAGTTTAAAGATCGTTTTAGTTATATTTTGTTATAAAGATTGCTACTTGGAAGTGTATTTGTGGGATGCTTTTAGGCCTAGATGCTTATAATTATCAATTGTCATTCATTAATTATATAATTAATCATTTGCTCAGAATGGCTAATACATTAGCAATAGTTAAAATCATGTCTCGTTGCAAGGATGTAAAATCCATCTTGATTTAATACAAAAGTATTTTGCTGTTGGTAAAAGCAGATTCTGGCCTCTGCAGCGATGTTGGAACCACGGCGGTAAAGGGGAGGAGGGGGGGGCATTGCCCCTGGCTCAAGAGTAAGTGGGCAGAAGGTGCCCTTTTGAAATTGTGCAGAAACCGGTCTGGATCCTGGATGTGCCCTTTTAAAACTTATTTGAAGTCATTCTAGGTCATTCTTGAAGCTTAAAAACAAATAGGTATTCACTCATTCACAAGTACTACATAATACATAGAGGTTGTCACCAGGGTTCTAGCAACGGCGGGCGGTGCTGGGCGGGTTTGCCCAGGAGTAGCAATTCTTGACCAGTACTTGGCTCTTAAGATTCACTCTTCCGCCCGGCACTCAAAAGTTCAATTTAGTTGATTAATTAAGTGTTTAAACAGATCTCCTTTTAATCTCGCTCTATTTATGTCATTACGCTGATTTACACACATAACATAGGAATTTAACGCAATTGAACGTACATATTATCATAAAATCACCCATACATAAGCCCTTTGCATAAACATACCTACATGCACACAGTTCAAGTTAACGTTTTAATCCTTGTGAGTCACTGCTGCCATCTTGCCAAGTCCGTCACTTACATTTACCATACAAACAAACTTTAACAAAGTAAACATTACACCCCCAAGGGCCCAAGGCGTGCTTATAGACTGGTCCAAATGCTAGTAACCAATCACATTTGTTATAAACCCCATATAAACACTTATTATAACAGACTGATCAATATTCTTCAGTCAACTTAAAATAATTGTAATAATGTATGACTTTCGTCAAACGATTCTGGGACAAAAATAAAAAGCGGTAACAAATTTTGGCAAGATGAATAACAATGGGAATTGAGAGAAGAGTTTCTTGCATATATTTGACCTTTTTTTTTTTGGGGGCACTTTGACAGTTGAATATCTATTGTATTTTCTAGTTTCCTTGTACATAAAAAATATTTTGTAAATCCTTCTACTATTCCGATAAAAACATATACACTTTTTCGTTGGCAATTTTTTAATAGAAGTGGACTAAATTTGAACAGTTCTTCTGGGAGGGGGGTCTAGGAGGCCACCCTGGATTGTCACTGGAGCCCAGCACTGAAACTTGTCTAGCTAGAACCCTGGTTGTCACATACATTTCGTATTCATTTGGCATAAAGCACAAGACCAACAGCAGTGGTGGGAGAAGGTACAGTATGCCCCTAATATTTTTCAAAGCAGCAATTTTCATAAAAAGCCTTTTACTTGTTCGCGCGATGGGTAATTGTTAACATGGTCCTGGCTACCCAATTTTTGACCAACCGAAAGAGTGGGAAAGTTTAAAGTGACAAGTCAAAACTGTCAACTGACAAGTGTCCCTTTTTTAAATGAAAAGTTCCCCCTCATCTACTGTCAAAAAATGCACATGCATTGATTTTCTGCACCACTGCTAATCAAACTTGTATTCCTTTTCTAACAACCTAAGCCTACCCAATGCAACTCCCCTCCAACAAAAAAGAGTCTTATACCCAACCCCCCAAAACATATATTGAGCTATTCCATCAGTTATGTTCTAGCATCACAACAATATTGAAAGCTCCCTCTAACATTTACCCCCAAAAACATCAAACATGTATTTCTTTCCTTACAATCCCAGCCTACTCGAATTAACAACCCACCAACAAAGCGGGCTTGTAACCACCCCCAAAATATGTTGAGCTACTTATATCATTGATGTTCTTGTTGTACAGTATGCATATTTAAAGTACACTTTTAGACTGCATTATTAAGTCCAAAAAAGTTATACAACTAGACCAGTATTGTCCATATAAAAGGGTTTATACCCTTTCTGCTTGTGATAAATACTTGCTACCATACAGAATTATCATTTAGACTATGCGGGGAAGACCACCCTACCTATTACCATACACATACTGAAATAGACCACTATGATAATTTGACAGCAACTGTCCAAATGTGTCCTTGCATGAATAAGAAAGGAATTAAATGATTATGTTACAGTGAGTACGCCCAACTGGAATTTTTCCTTTAATTTCAATGGCATTATAGTAATGGTGGTAATACTGTATGCCATGCATGGAAATTTGAGGAATGTATTTGCCATTTGATTAATAGCTCAACAGAAGCTTTAAAAGTAATTTCTTCCTTGCAGACTTACTGCACTAATGGACAGCTGGAGGTTGGTTAGGGATATATCAAATCCTCTTCATTAGAATTATCTTCTTCAAAGAGATATGGCATAGGGTTAAAAAACAATGGTTGCACAAAAAAAATAGAGACTTAAGTTACGTTCACATTACAAAAGTAACACAAAAATTTGCATATTTGCACCAAAATCTGTAAAATGCCTAATTTTGATGAACTTTTTGCTTTCTATGTTTATGTTTTTATTGGAATTGTAATCAATTCAGCTAATGTTGGCTCTACCTGTCCATATACCTTGAAGATTAAGGAATGCACCGGATATCCGGTCAGGCCGGACAAATATTTTGTCACTATCCGGCCAGACTATCCAGCCAGATAGTGACAACAAATTCGGTTTCCGTTGGATTTGCACAAAATCCGGCTGGATTATTCTACAAAACTGTCTTGAAAAGATGTTGGTAATAGTTTAAATTAAAGTAACATCTTAGTAAAAATTAATAAAAACTATCAAAGTGAAGAAAGATTTAGCTTAACTGTTTTATTTAATATTCTGAAAAGTTTGAGCTACTGTTAGAATAAATCAACCAAACCAAGTATGTATGACCACAATGATACAACTATTGTAATGAAATGAAGATTTTTCATAGTATGGGACCTCCAACAAACAGTAAAAAGTGGAAACATTTCTGGCAGTCTTTATCAGTGTAATACAAACACCTACATGTAGCTTAATCCAGAAAGGGATGGCATGTCACTGACCAAAAAGGGCATTTACAAGGCATCAAGGGCACTTTGATGGCAAGTGTGAGGCTTAATGAAATGTGAATAAGGGAATAATCAATGCAACAAATAGTATCCCTGCATCTTATTATAATGTCAGGGAAACTATAATCAGCATGAAAAGAAGGCAAAATAGTTCTAAAAAGTTGTTTTTGTGAACAAAATGTAGGGCTCTTTAATAGTGAGAAGGGGCAAAGTGTAGGCAATAAGGGGCAGGGCGGAGGCAATAAGGGGCAGGGCGGAGGCAATAAGGGGCAGGTGCAGGACCTCCAAAAAAAGCGAAACTAGGGGCCTGTCAGATAAATTTGTGTAGTTCATTTAAACCTACACATTCCTTACTTTTATCATTGTTTCATTGTTCTAAACTTTACCCTTTTTGTAGAGTTTTGTCTTTTCTTCATCATTTTCATCTGTGTGTAATCGCCCCCTTTAATATATTGCTAAACATCTGAACTAATTATACAATGCAACATACAATACATGTAGTCTCTTTTTCAGATAGATGGAGCAGACAAGCTTTCATCCAATGGGGTCATTTACAGTACAATGGAATATCATCTATTCATCTACAAGAGAAATTCTTTGATCAGCATACTGTAATAGTTGAAATACTGAAGTACATTCTTCGTGACAAATCTAAATTGCACTATAACTAGTGAATTATTAGCACTAACACGTTGAAATTCACATAATATACTGCACAAACACTTTGAAATTCATAATATACTGTATTGTTTTCTGCCATTTCTAGAATGGTATACACAATGGCGTTTTTTATTCTAAGGTAAATATTGCATTATGAATATTTTTTCACCAAATGATATATAATTAATCAATTGTAAATAGTTTCTTTACAACCCATATATTTGTTTTCTTTCTCAATATATATGTTTTTTAAAAAATGTGACTTTTGCACAAACTTCAAAGGACACTATTTATCAAATAAACACAATTAAACAAATTTCTGTTACAGTAATTATTTATGTTTATTAGACAAGATAGTTATACACCACTCCAAGCCAAGTCCTCCTTGATCTACTTGGTCTCTTACAGGGAATTTACACCTTCTAATAAATTATATACTTCACCTTAGATATTCTTCCTTTTCATGATTTTATTTTGTTAATGATGACTTTTTTTATAAGGTAAAAATCCAGTCTGGCCAGATTTCATTTAAGATCTAGCCAAATCCAGTTTTGGCCAGATCCAAAAATTTGTATCCGGTGCATCCCTATTAAAGGTCTAAGTAATTTACTATTTTGTTTTCAACAAATATGCAGCATTAGATCCATGAAAAGGTCAGAGTTAGAATTAATTATAAAATTTCCCATGGTTGTAAAAAAAGGTGTTGAAAATCTTTCCATGAAAAATCGTGTCAGAAATCATATCAATGTAGTGAATACACCTTTATATACTGCCCTCTTTTGCAATTTAATGTACTTTTTATCACACATTTACATCGGGGGGCAATTTTAGAGCAAGTATTTAGCATATATACTGTTGTTTACTAAAATAATATAACAAAAATATATACATTATCATCTTTTTCTTTAATGAATTTTCTGTTTCTTACAGTGAGTTAACAATTTTCCCATGGTTAAACCGCTGGAACAGTAGATTTTTTCCAGCTCCAGGAAAAGGTACACAGCCCAAAATTCTTAGTAAAATCCTAAAATACTGTAGTAGTATCAAATATGAGAACATCTCTTTAGCCCCGAAATTGTTGTACTTTTTTTTCATGTTAATTTTAATTTGAATATTTATATTTTTTCTTCTACACATTGAGCATTCCTGCTTTTGGGGCTAATATGTTGGGAGGATTATGCATTAAGGCATGTCAACTCACAAAAAAAGTGTGGATAAAAAGGGGTAAAAGGCATGAGCCTTAAGGTACATATGGTTCAGTGACCATACTGTCTTAACCCACCTTCTCCCCAATACACACATGGCAAGATTAGATTTTGTTGATACTGTATGTGAGGAGAATTTTAAAAGGCATGTCATCTCACCAAAAAAATTGTGAGTGAAAAAGGGGCAAGGATACATATGGTCTAGTTGTGAAAACTATTGTCTGCTGTGTACAGTATAGTAGGCCCTATACATTAAAAATATATATAAAATAATAATAATCTTCAATGTTATTTTCATTTATAAGCATATCAACCAAAATGATAATTCATAATCTCTAGACTGTATTTGTTTGTGTTTATATAGTGTAACTGTTACAATAACATCAGTGTTCTGTATCAAGTTTGTAACATTTTTCAAACAACAATCATACATGATGCAGTATCATGCCAAGCTTAATAATAACCACATTCACAATCCAACCAGGCTTTCCATTTAAAGCTATTTCCTTTCACATGGTTAGGCCTAAGTCATGAAAGAAAAAGCAGGGTAATTTACACAAGCCTCTTGAAAATCTCTTTCAATTGGCAAGAAAGCTTGGCAACCTGCAGCTTTTACGCCACTTGGACTTGAACAAACACCCTACCAATGGGCTGGCTTCCCGTGCGAACAAGCGGAAAATTCGGTCAAACGTAGCGCAAACATAGGCTCTACTGTGAAAAATATTTACACTCTGCACATGAAACAGAAAAGTTTCCCCAAACCTAGCTTTTCATATTCGAGAATTGAAAGGAAAAACGATCGTTGCAAATAAATCCCCCATAAGAGCCCTTTTCCCGCAAGGCAACGAGTGATTAATGGTGATTCTAAACCTAGCGACAAAGAAATTCTGCAACTTAACGACTCTGGTTGAATTACAACACATACAAAATGTATGCGGAGTAAATGTACGTATTCAATACCGCAGTACACACAAAACACAATAATGAACGCAATAAGCTCGGTACGGTCGATATTGCTATTTCGTGTAGGCCTAACGTTGCAGTGAATGAGAAAGACAACTCCCCCAAAATCAACAAAGAATTTGGACGGGAAAATGTATTTTTCTACTTACCAACTTGAAGAATATTTTCCACAGATCCGTTTTCTAATAATTTTATTCCTCTTTGAAAAGGCAACTTTTGAAATTCGCTTTCAGAAACGACAGAATGATGCAAAGATGAGTACATACATATTTCTTTTTCGTTCCGTGGGAAAGACCAAAAAACTATCCTTGTTTGAACAGGTTCAGGAATGCGTGAAAATCTCTCCTCCACTTGCTGAAAAGGTATATTAGAAGCAACAACTTTAGCACTTATATCCAATAAAGTTTCCGGGCATTTCTCCTTTTTTACGAAAAGATTAGGGTTGTGAAAATATCTTAATTTTTCGGCTCTTTGGCCAGCGCAATGTCGCTTAGCTGCCGCCATCTGCTCTACTTGCAAGTTCACGGAATTGTGTGATAGAATTAGGAAACACAGAGAAAAATTGTGACCAGAAACTAGTCATTCAAGAGTGAAGTAAAATGTAATGTACACATTGTGCATTAAGAAATATATATTTGTTTAAATAAACTAAATATAAATATGTTTGTTAAATATATAGAAAAGTTTGTCATATTTTACCCTTTAATTTTGAGATAATGTTTTAAAATATTGTTTTTAAGTTGTTTAGATGTACAAGACTTTCTAATTTACATAGTCAATCTCTGTATTGATCTTGGGACCGGCGGCAAAAGTTTTTAAATGCCCCATGGAGCATGCGTCATTCAATCTAAACTCATTTACATAAGTAAATAATCGCCTGCGAGTGGGAACTTTCGATTGATGTTGCCGCCTGTTTGGAAACCGGTGGACTTCATGGACTCAAAAAGGTGTCCACCCGCTTGATTATCATTGCTGAAGGGGTGGCGTCGATAATAAATAAGATTTTAGATATTTTTAATACATAACATAAACAGAGAAAATGCACTTCCATAATCAGCGTCTCAACAAAGACCTGTAGTGATGGATGGCAACTTTCTAGGCCGCAGATAAATGAAACATAGGCGGGATTACGAGGAGGGGGAAGGAAATAATTTCCCTCTCAATTTTGTGCATATTTATATTATATAATGATATGTATCGTAGTTTGATTTATGTGACTGAGCCTCTAACACTTTTGGTGGGTAAACATGATTTTGAGGCAAATCCCGCTACCTGCGGAATAGTTAGTTACTCACGTTGGTTGTCATCTTAGTCTTAAGAGTGGGAAAGAAAACAAAACCATCAAGAAATCCGATTGCATGTACCCCCCCCCCCCTTTCTCCTCCCCCGCTATCGAAAATTTTAAGTAGAAAGTCCAAAGTTTTGAGGAAATTATGAAGAAGAAAAAATCAAATATTTTAAGGAAAAACTAGAAATTTCGAGGAAATTTTAAAAAACAAGTTGAATATTTTGAGGAAAAGTCGGATATTTGAGAAAAAGTTGGATAATTTGGAAGAGCCTTCAAAAAAAATTGAAGAAAAAGGCTGATATTTTGAGGACAAACTTCGGAAATTTTAAGGAAACTTGTGACAAATATTTTGAGGAAAAACTTTGGAAGTTTTCAGGAATATGTCGGATTGATATTGAGGGCAAATTTTGGTAATTTTGAGAAAATACTTCCGAATCGAAAATTTTGAGGAAAAAGTCAGATAATTTGAGAAAGAACTTTAAATATTTTGAGGAAGAATTTTGAATATTTTGAGGAAAACCTTCAAAAATTTTGAAGAAAACTTCGGATAGGCCTATTTTGAGGAAAACCTTCGAAAATTTGGTGGAAAATGTAGGATATTTTGATGAAAAACTTTCGTTACTTTGAGAAAAAACTTCAGCTACTTTGAGGAAAACCTCGGTTTTGATCATTTTTGTGATCCTCTTTCCCAACATGGCCGGTATACAATTGAACTCTTAAGATATATCGCTTCATCAGGATTACCAAAACAATCCAACATACTGAATTTCTAGTGTGCAAATTTTCAGACTTTTTGGAAATTTCAGGCCACGGGGACAATTGCACCCCCTCTCTCTCTCTTTCCCCCCTCTCTCTTCCTCTTCCTCTCCCTCACCCTTTCTCTCTCTTTCTTTCTTTCTTTTCTCTCTCTCTCTCACCCTCCCTCTCTCTCCCTCTCTCTCTACCTCTCTCTCCTCTCTCTGACCATGATGATGATGATGATGATGATGATGATGATGATGATCATCATCATCATCATCATCACCACCACCATTACTACCACCACCACCACCACCACCACAACTATCACCATAACCATCATCATCATCATCATCATCATCATCATCATCATCATCATCATCATCATCATCATCATCATCATCATCATCATAATCATCATCATCATCATCATATTACTATAGGTGTACCGTATGATTCCAATGTTTTCTTGGGCAATGTAGTTTACACATATCCTAATTTTTGTGAAATTATACTGATATGACATGTATATGCCTACCTGTAACTAATGTTGAAATCTTTGAAATGCAATAAACCCTAAAGGAATAAGTTATCAATATGATTGATTTCACCAATTTTAGACAGTCCACGGCCATAGGCCGGATTAGTCATTAAATCTTTATTTGTTTAAAACATTTCCCTGAATTTACAGGCTGACTGTTTTTTTTTTTAGGTTTTGTATAGTATTTCACATTTAGACTTCAAACTTTAAGAAATTATGTATTATTTTTAATTTTGATCGATTTTCGAATCTTTAAAGATTTATTTGGCGTTTTTTTATGAAAAACTGGATCTCTAAGCAATTTAGACAAAGTTGCCTCTACCAGCTGACCAGGAAGTTGTCATAACTCATGTCTATCCGCACTTGACTCCGTATCTTTAAGTTTTTTTCCCCGTCTACTACATCAGAAATCAATTCGCTTACATATCTGTATATGTACCATGCCCAAAATCTTACAGATCTATGGATAGAAAAATTGAGCTTAAATGGACGAAAATATGCCTAAAACCATGAAAATATTGAAATATTTTATTAAAATCGGTCAAAAATGACCATTTTACAGCAATTTGAAATTTAGAGGCTTAATATGATAAATTATGCAAATCTTATTGTAATTTTGTGACATCACTGTCCTACAAAAACGTGAATTTGCTTATGCTAACCTACTGTTGTTGTTTTTTTAATTATTCATCACCGTTCTTTGGGGAGCAATTAAATATGATGAAGAGAATTCAGGCCCGTAGCCAGGAATTTGAAAAGGGGAGGGGGGTGGTTGTTTTCTGTAAGAAGGGCACTTTCTCAACAAAAAAGGGGTTCGTTCGCCCGGACGAACCACTCCCCACTCATATATATATATATATATATATATATATATATATATATATATATATATATATATATATATATATATATATATA